>CM057149.1:37117994-37206845 GCA_029964075.1 Patiria pectinifera | reverse complement strand
GCGCGGTGGGCCCTTGCAAGTCCAGGAATAACTCCACGGTTAGGCAATATGAGAAATACATATTCGGCCCAGAACGGATTTGTTGCAATAATTATGGTGATAGGGTTAGTTGGGGAGGGGGTGTGACATCCCCCCCCCCATCCGAAAAGTTGGATCAGATGCATCTCGCCTTATTTTTCAGTGCCTACTTTGACAAATAAACACCACTTTGTCAACATTTACAGAAAGTTATATAAGTTGGTTGTGGCAGTAGTAGAGTGCGCCCCCGTTCCAGATGTGCACTCTTATTGTTCACGTAAAAATGTAGAAAAAAAACAAAAGAAATCCTGACACTTTCAATCACGCAAGGCAAGCAGTTGCTGCATACAATGCAGGCCTTCATTTGGTTTGGGGGATGTAAAGATCGACCTCTGCCCATATGAACTTAAAAAGTATACAACTGATTTCCTGAGGTATAACTAAACATCTAAGATATATATATATCTAAATTCAACATGTTTATATTATAGAATACCCCCAAAACGCACGACCTTCTCAAAATAAGCTATAGATACATATACAAAGCAATGACGTCATCATAAATGCAAATTTATAGCTATGAACAATGAATTTACAGTTTCAATTGTTTTTGAAAGTTTGGTTAGCAGTCCAGCATAATCGATTTTTTTTAGACCCCTCAGAAAAAAATGCTGGCCCAACAGAAAATTTGGAATAAAAGGAATAATTTATAAGGAAAAAAACTACGGTATACTGAGTTTCAAGATTCCTCGTATCCCCTTTTAGATTAGACATTCAAAAAAAAACCTGATAAACCAACGCATAGGCCCAAGCAATAATGAATAGGGAAAAACCGAAAGGAATAATTGTCAAAAGTTTAAATGCCTGAGCAATTTTTTCTACGTAGCGCATTGAAGCGAAGTTCCATACAGAATGGCGTGCTTGGCTGTGCCTGGTATACTTTTTGTGTGTTCGGTGCGCTTTGTAGAATTCGAATCTATCAATGGTCTGAATGTACAATAGAAATGAATGCATTCCAATCGGTAAACAAACAAAAATGCGGAAGTATCTAAGGGAGCAAGAGGACACAAAAGATGTTCGAACAACTGCTGGAATGTTAGTTTCTGCGAAAGGGCGGCAAAATCGTATTCAAAAAAGTGTACTCGAAGTTCTTCCGCCTGGAAATTACTTAACACGTGAGGGGAGAGGAATTCCGTGGAAGTTTAGTGTACTATTAAAGTAATATTTCATGAGTTTTACTTTAATGCGAAAAAAACTTGTTCAGGGGGCACGTGTGGCCTAGCGGTAGGGCACAGGATTCATGATTTTAGATTGGGTTCGAGTCCCGCCGTGGCCATTGAGTAAGGCCGTGGCCATTGAGTGGGTGCTGTGCCCTGGAGTAAGGCGCTTTACCTCAATAACTCCTCTCAATCCATCATCAGGTGTTAAATGGATACCGGTATTATTCAATGCTGGGAAGGTAACAGACTCCCTGTGGAGGAGGTGTGGCGACCCCCCCCCCCCCCATAGCAGTATTTCATGGGCTCGAGTCTGGCCCGATCGCTTCGAAAAAAGAGATGGGCACTCGGTTCTTGTGAACACAGGTTCGTCCCCCTTTACCTTTACCTTTTAACTTGCTCAAAATAAAACAAGGACTACAGGGTGAGTCAGAATGATCTGGACCCAAATTTAAGAAAATATTAAAAATACGTAGCAATTATCAAAACAAGTGCAAATGAGAAAGGTTGTTGAACGTTTCATGTATATCCATTGTTGAAGAAAAGCGCTAGCAAAGAAAGAACACACGCTAAAAAAAACCACTCTGACTGACCGCGTTTCCATGGTTCAACACATTTATTGAAATCGCGTACTGATGTGAGCATGATAACAAATGAATGCCTAGTCATGATGACTGACTCACTTGAAGTTATTGACACATTTAAAAAAGGCAAAACCAATTCCGTGTGCAGACTGGAAAATGAGCCACTTCAATGAAAATGGCATAACTCCTCACCACAGCCACTAAATTGAAAAATTCAAAATTCCTGTGGAAGATAAGGTAATACCCAGTCATACGAAACACTCACTTTATTTCTCTCAATATACTTTATTTGCCACCCAAAAAAAGGTGAACTTGCGTCATTCCGACTCACCATGTAGTACCAAATACCATGTGAAGGTATTAGGTCTGAAATTGAAAAAGTGGCTTTAAAAAAATTAACTGTGCCCGATGAAAATATGCAAAATATAGATTATTTACAAAACAGCTAGTTTACTCTGTCGTCGCGTAATTTCCTTGTTAGTTTGCGGTGGAGAGGTACGTGCGTTGAATCATTTTGATGACGTTAGGAGTAACACCAGGAAAAACAACAATATTATCACCTGGACGTAAAATTCAACAGGTTGACAAGTTGGGAATTGTATAAACTGACTCCCGAATATTAAAAAAAAGCTTTGTTATTCATTTCAGGAAATGTGAATTCACGCAAACAGGTGATCAACAATAAGGTGTGGGTTACAAATGAATTCACGATGATGTAAATAAAAGAAGTACCCTTTGTTTATTCGTGATGAGTTGAATTTTCAGGGAAGGAAATTTCGAGTTCTTGGCCAATTCTTGATGTGAGCCTTTGTAGTTCTTTCATCCGCATTGACGAAACAATGAGTTTATTTCTATATAAGACAAGAATAATTTATAGTTTTGTAACTTTTTATATTGTTGTTCCTGTTTTTGTGTTGTTATTTATTTTGAAGATGAACTTTGCACCTCCAAAAGAAATACTGTCCTGCAAAATGATTCATTCCTTTTTTTTACGTGAACGAAATACCGTGACCATGGTTTTTAAAAACCTGTCTGTTGACGTTTTCCATTTTCCCCGAAACTAAGAAAATATTTTTTTTTCTGACAAACTTCTTGTTGGGTATGTAAGTACATGTAGAGCTGATACATGTAATGGTTTATCAGAATTTATCAACTTTACAGAAATTCTTAAATGTTAATGTCGAATTTTCTGAAATGTATTCAAGAGCACCACATTCGGGAACACTCAGCCGAATTGTGCCGAGTTTTCAGACGCCACCGTTTTTGAATTTCGGATTAAATTTGTTGACCGAAGTTAAAGAGCAATCATTTATAAGATAAAAGTACCAGTCCTTCACTGAATGAATGTGAAGTTTGTAAACCAAGAAGTTAGGCAACACTACAAGAGGAAAGTTGGGGGAATGTCGAAGTGCGCCACGTCGGGGAACATGACTTTATAACTGTGCGTAAAAACGTTGACGTTTGAACTTTAGGAGAAATGCCGTAATCGTTCGGGTATAAAACAATTAACCCTATAGCTCCTTGATTTAAGATCAATTAAAATTTAACCAAAGTTTATATATGGGTCGACTTGAGTAGCTCTGGAAGTCAAGTCTGATCGGGGGTGAGTTTTCTCTGTAACCTTAGCCCGTCTCCACCCCCCCCCCTCCCGGATGCCTGGCTGCAAAAATGTGGTTCCAGATTGTTGAGTTGTTACCCGCAGATGATTAAAAATTGCGGCTCGTTCATTATGCTGCTTCATAATACCCCAAAATGTCTTGAAATTTCCCTTTTCTTTTAATTCAGCGCCCCCCCCCCCCTCCGCTCCGTCTGATTTCTGGATCCTTGCCCACTGAAGTCGGGAAAATGGGTGGATGACATTAGGCTAAGTTAACACACACAAAAGAGGCTCTCGTCCGCGTCAAAAAAGGAAGGAGGGTACCCTCCCCCCCCCCCCCAAGATGGCGGTTTTTTCCAAGATGGCGGTTTTTTCCAAGATGGCGGATGGATTCTTCCATTTTCTTTATCATCTTTTGCAGATTGTGTCTAAAGGAGCCATAACGCCAGTGTAAATTCCTGCTTCATTTGACCCTTCAGAACGAAGAATAATACATAAATTGTTAATTTCCCGGTATACATTTTGTGAATAAAACACGGATATAAATAACCATTTAGTTCTCAACTTCAGTTGTGTCCAGTGCGGTGGAATAACGGGACAGTCCCTATCGTCATCGGTCATCAGAGGGGGGTAGACCCCGGTGATCGACGGGGCAAGCCGCGTTGTGTGCCCCGCTGTCATGCAGCAGTGACTGGTATACTCCGTGATCAATCAACCACAGAGAACGTCATTACCTTAAATTCACTGAAATTCAACGACATAACCTGAAATTTGATACATGTGTAAGAAATAACTGTAAAAAAATTGTAAATATGATCAATAGTTGTAAATATGATCAAAAGTTGTAAATATGAGTCATGGACTATGATGACATTGTATAACACAGTTACACCTTGTTGTGCAATTTATAGCCGATTTTTTTTCCCCTTGGAAAGGCACAAAACTTATCATTATTTCGATCCAGACTCTTCAAACTGAATAAACTCTTAAGAATTAATGTAAGTTGATTTTTGCATCTGATGAAGTAGTTGTTACTACGAAAGCTTATGCAAACCTTTTATTTTTTTTTTCACTTTTCCCATGTGATTCTGGCTTACTATTAACACGGCTAACCACCACTTATAGTTAAACATTTAAGTGGGTTAATTTAAAAGTGTTGTAGGTTTTATCGTGAACTCTTTCTTTGTTGTGTTAAGGTTATTACGGTTGTTTAATTTACTCTCTCAAGTTAAAGGGAATATACAACGTTTGCTTTTGCTGTAATTTTCAGAAATACAATGTAGATGGATTTGAGGGGTTAGTATTTTATAGCAAATATTGTTGCACTGACTTGTTGGACGTTTTGTGTTTGTAGATGCTGGAAAAACCAAGAAAAACAATCATTTTCTTGTAGTAGGATTCCCTGACCCCACTATAGATGAAATTAGCAATTTATAGACGTTGAGGAATTGTAAGGTCAGGGTATCAGTCTACATGGCTTGTACCCGTTCACATGTGTGTAATCAATTGCAAAGAAAATGCGGAAACTAAATATGACAAATTGGGAGAAGTATTTGAAAAAACAGGGTTTTTTTCCCAACACTGATCGGCCGACCAGTGTTAGAAGTACAAAATTACCACTTTTCTTGAAAATGACAGCACAGGTGCCATGATTTTACAGTATGTTTTAGACTGTCTTCACTAACAGTCCAGAAAAGGTATTTCATCATAATTTGGTAGTTTCGTTTTTTGATGTTTAATGTATAATCCCTTTAAGCAGGAACGTATAGGCTGGGGGGAGGGGGTTCGGGGGTTCGAAATAACACCCCCTCCCATCCCCCCGCTCAGTGAGGAGTTCCGCTCAGAATATTACTTTAACAAAAATAGCCCCCCCCCCCCAACAAAAAAAAATCTACTTTTCACCCGTCCCCCTAAAAATCTCGCCTCTACGTTGTAAATTCAAGCAAATTCGATTTAAAAAGTAACAGGGAAGTGGCCAGGAAATGCCTCAGATTGCGACACAGAGCATCTAAAATCCAAATTTTCAGGGACCCCTTGCCATAAGGGCAGGCCCGGATTAAGTGTTCTGTAGGCCCTATACTCCGCTCTAGCCACCGATACCAAATTCAGCGGACAAAGCACTGTACAAATCAAGCCAGGCCAAACTGGTCACGGTCCAAGCTCTGAAAGCCTGTTGGTATGTTGGCACCAAGGGCGTCAAACGCTTCTAAAAAGTGTAGGGGTACAAATACATATCCTGATCAGAAAAAACAAAGTTCTAGACGCTCTGTGGATGTGGTGCGATCTGAGGCAATTTCTAACTACATGTACTGACAAGGTTTTAGCAAAAGATCATCATTTAAACATCATTTTCGAGTTTAGAGTCATTGAATCGGCTATTCTGAGCTACAGAATCATGTAGGCTACAATTATTTTGTTTTTATTCAGGGACGAAAATAGTTGGGGGACGACATGTTTCCCCGTCCCCCACCGATCGACGCCCCGTGGCACAGTGCTTCATAACGACAGACTTTACACGTGAATTGTATACGGAGGGCCATGTATGCCTACATGCTGTACATAAATACAGCGTCAGTTGGTGAAATCGAAAGAGTGAGACCCTAAACTTTTCAAAAAACTTTTCTCTGCGCGTGGGTGTGTGTGCGGGTAGGCCTGTATGTGTTTTATGGCACACTGCGGTATTTTCGTAGGCCCCCGATTTTTCCGTAGGCCCCCGAATTGTTCGAAGACCCTATAGGCACAGTAACTACTGTGCCTTTTGGAAATCCGGGCCTGCATAAGGGCTTCGTGCTCTGCACTCGCATATAAATGTTCCACTTTGGGATTTGAAGAACCCACCCAGCCGGGATGATCGGGGAATGGGCCTGTTAAGTATGGTGCAAGTTTTAGGAAGGTATTTTGTTTGAACGCAATTTTTTTTTATCCATTCTGAGATTAAAATAAAGGAAATTATTAAATGTTGCTGAAATACTCCAGGACGGACAATATTATTTTTTCATTTCGTCGTGTTTACTCAGCTTAATCAATAATAATGACAACAAGGTCTTTATTTCTTCGTGGTCATCCTTACTACCATGTCACGACCAAAAATCACGAGTTTAAACAATTCTGCAAGTTGTATGATCGTTCCTATTTTCTGTCATTTTATTATTCTTGACAGATCCTTCACTAGATTGAGGTTGATGATTCAAAACATTTCTCAATAGCAGATTTTCTTTGTTAAAGTGATGGCAACAAGAGTACATTTGGGGGTTTTGCGGGGATAAGAATTCAATATATTATGACATTTGAAACCATAATGTCGAAACTTCTGACCTTGGCGTGAATCCAGTCCCTCTTGTTCTTCCTTCCTGGGTCAAAATAAAGCCTTTTTCCCCATATAATAGCCGGAACGTACGGAAAGAAAAATTCTGCTGTATTTTTTTATTGAAAAGTACAGCAGAGGTGAAGCATCAGGATGACTACCTGAACTAAAAATAGATTTCAACAGAGGGCGCCATCAATCACCAGTTCCTCATTATTTTATGTCAGCCGCGGTTGGGACTTATGTGTAGGCCTACATTGTATTCAATCACAAACAGGTACAGTGTTGTTAACACGAACAACATTTGCATAATAATGGTACCAATTATATTGAGTTTTATATCTATGCCACAAACCTTCAGCTATCCAAAACTAGGAAACAATGGCTTAAAGGGAAAATAAAACATCTGCAAACATCGAAAAAATAAAACTACCAAGTTTTTACGAAATAACTTACTAGGATGTTAAAAAATGACAGTCTAAAGCATCCTGTACAATTATGGCACCTGTTGTGAAGTCTTTTTCAAGAAAATTGTATTTTTGTATAAATTTCCAACGGTGGTCGGCCGACCACCGTAGGAAAAACCTGACTATTTTTCAACTACTGCTCAAAATTTACCATTTGTTTTAGTCCAAATTGTGTTTGCTATTGGTTACATGTTCATGAACGGGTGCAGGCCAGCTAGACTGGTTCCCTTACCTTACAATTTTCCGGCATCTATAAATTGATTCATTTCATCTTTAGTGGAGTCAGGGAACCAGACTACTTGAACATTTGTGTTTTTCTTGGTTTTTCCAGCATTTTCGAACACAAAACTTCAAAACATGTCAGTGTAACAATATTTGATCTATTATACTAACCCCTCAAATAGCTCATTTCTGAAAATTACAGCGAAAGCCAATGATGTACATTCCCTTTAAACAATGTATGTGCGACAGCAGCCGCCCGCCCATAGTTAGAGGGCGCTATACATATAATTATATTCAGTATTTTGTAATACTCTAAAAATGAGATGGTGCCAGACTTTTTAACGTTCAAATCCTCAATTTGTATTTTTTAAATGTGGCTTAAAAAAGACTAGGTCATATTTAATCACACATTTTAAATTATCCATCAGAGCAGATTGGTACTCATTTGTTATTAACTATTCGCAAGTTCGATGACGATTGCTGTCAATTTAATATGGCCGACTTGTGAGTAAAGCCTAAACTTGAACCGGACTAACGTTTGGAAAATGCTGACGCAGTGGCGTAAATCCATGTCGGCAAGTGGGGAGATGGGTGTAGGTGTAGGCCCCACTCCTTAAGGCAAAATTCATATAATTGCCCGGCAGTGGAAATGCGAAATGGGGGGAGGGGGTAATGGGGGTGGGGGTCTGGAGTGGACACCACGGGACGCTGCTCATGCTACAAAATAATGTACAATGTAGATGTGGGCTATTACAAACTTGCGCGCACGTCCCTTTATCTTCTTTTTTAAACAGCGCATTTAACCTTTTTATGTTAGACTGTTTTCAAACTGTCCTAAGAAATACCAATATTTATTGCATTGCCTTTTTTGCTCATGTAATTTTTTTTTAGTTTTATGCAAGTTTTTATCGTTTTTAAAATTAATTGCTTTTATTGTAATAGTCTTTTGGAATTTGGCCCTCTGGGCCGCGATTTGAGACAAATATAAGAAATAAAATGAAAAAGACCACTGACAATCAACTTGTGTTCAACCGAAAACAAAAATCATAATTATTTAATTCATAATTGTTAATATATACAAGTAAATAATAACCCAGTGGGAAAAGAGCCGATCAATGTAAAAAGAAATAAAAAATAAAAAATGTAAAGAACAGTGATTATTATTGGTTCGTTGACTAAAAAAAGAAAAAATTGCATCACCAAACGCAAACAAAACATGATCTGATTCTGTCAAAAAAATGGGCCAAAACACCAGTTTAAATTTCAAGAAACTAATGACTTGTTGAGTGAAAAAAATTCAAAGAAGCCATCACATATGAAGCCATCACGGGTAAAGAACGATATAAATGTGTTTTTTTTTAATAGATCACATACACAGTTGCTGATTTTAAAGTTCAGTGAATTTCAGTTAAAGTTCAGTGGCGAGCAATGGCCAGAAGTCCGCCGTACCCATACCCCCAAAGTGAATTTCAGTTAAAGTTCAGTGGCGAGCAATGGCCAGAAGTCCGCCGGACCCATACCCCCAAGGTCCGGTCGAGTCCACGTGTGACGAGATGGGAGTAGACTGAGGAACCATGGATGCATCGAAGATGGCCGGCGTTGCCAAGGTACCGACCAATGCTCCTTGGTACCCTGACGAGTAGACTCCAGCGTAGCGACCGGGAAGAGTGGCCACAGTGTACCCGGGAGGAGGGCTGCGCGACCCGGTGCAGAGTCCCAGCGGCTGCGGTGGGTACAGCCCGTACGTCGGGAGTACGTACTCGGAGTACGAGGCAGGGTACATCTGAGGCGGAGAGCAGTAGATGACAGACGGGAAGTCCACGGGGGCTGCAGGTGTGATGTTCGGTGAGGAAGACGGAGGCTGCTGGTCTGGTTTGACGACAACGGAGGGGCTGAGTGGCTCCGTCTTCACTGGTGCCGCCGTCTGTGGTTGAGGCGTCAGGGATGGGGGAGACGGTGTTGTCGGTGGGGACTGAAGCTCAGGGGTCTCACCCCCCGTCTGACGACCGTGGCGACGGCCTCTGGCGCGGCGGTTCTGGAACCAAACCTGTGGAATCAACAAAAATGGAAAAAAAGATACAGAAATTACTAAGACTTGTTGTTTATACAGGTCTGCCACTCGAAGATAATCCGTTTAGCCCGAGGTGTGATTGGCGAATTACTTGACGAGATATTTTAAGAGGTCTTGGATCAATAACGTGCTAGACGTGTGACTGGAGGTGTTAGTGACAACAGAGTTGTAACCAGATAACAAGATATGCTAAGTGTCCGACATCGATTCCAACTAAAGCGTGTTTGTTTACAGATAATCGATTCTCCCAAAAATAGCGACCACTACCAGAAGTAATCAAGTTAACAACTCAAAACGTCTCTCGGAAACAAAGGACATTCCAACTTTGAAATAAGACAGCCCAAAAGGCAATGCACAAAGAATTCCATGAAAATAATAGGGAATTCGAAAAGACATGAAAAGCCTGTCTGATGTCTAGATCCTGAAGAACACTTCCCAAAGTTTGGAGAGGCATTTGTTCAAAACTTCAACCTGCAAAAAACCTAATGGGTCAATCTTTAAAATAAATAAAGAAACGTCTACGAACCTGAACCCTTGCCTCCGTCATGCCGATGGCGTCTGCTAGCACCTCGCGGTTGGTGATGTCCGGATACTGGTTCACAGCGAAGACCGTCTCCAGTTGATGTCTCTGCTCTGCCGTGAAGATCGTACGGGGACGGCGGCGGCGGTTTCCCGCCGGGCCTCGCACGCTGGTCTCGGCCGGGGAACTATCACCACGGACGGTTGAAGGTTCCGGAGCTGTAAAGGAAGAGGAACGAAAAACTGAAATTTATCAAAGATGTCTTGTAAGCAAAACGCTGCAAGCAAGAGTGAACAATCCAAAAGTTCACCAAATATTACTTCTTCTTCTTTTTCCAATTTAGTGACTACAATCTAGTGACCAATTTCACAATTGAGGACTACGGCACTTTTGGTCTACATCCTCGCATAACACAAGTTATCGAGTTTGAGTTTCATGATTTCAGATTCGAGATTGATTTAGCTTTTTTTCTGACCATTCTTTCTTACAGGGCATCAAATTAGAAGTGGACTTTATTTCCATGCTCAGACAATTTGAAAATTTACCAATAGCGTTGCAGCATACTTTTTCGTTGAGTTTCTGTCCGTCTGAAGACAATGCGTTGATTTAAATCATACATTCTGTACTAACAAAAACGGAAACAAGTAAGTTTTGAAGACCTATTCCGTGAATGGATTCTTACCTTGCGAGTAGCCGAGAATATCTGCGATGAGATGGCCGGCTGGTTTGCCGGATCTTACGGCCGGGCACTGCCGGGGAATCATGGTGCTGTCCATAGCGTTAGCAGGCATGGTGTGAATAGAGACTACTCGAATGTCGTAACAAGGAAGAGACAAAATGGCAATGCTGGAAGTTGTGGAGTTCGATCGACGAATGAGGACCGTGCGGCCACGCGCTGCAACTTATATAAGGTTCCTGATTCGGCGGTACTTTTGATTCATTCAAGGCCGGGTGGTTTAACGAGCTGATTGGCCGAAGTGTGCGTTTGATCTGACGGCGTGGAACAAAAGCGCCGGTCCGGATCAAAGCCCCGCACCGCTAGCGCCGACTTTTGATTGGACAAGCGGCGCGTTTGTTAACAGGCTTTACAACACCCGCTCATTGTAATCTGCGAAGTTGTAAACTGGCCTACTTAGAAAGCCCATTAATCGGGTAAGACGTGTGGAGGACTTTAATGAGGTTAGTCACTGCCCTGGTCTTGAAGAACTCCTTGTCATAAGCAGGGTCTGAGCACTTAGCCAACTTCGAAGAAAAGTCAACACCAATTGTTTATGTACTTAAAGACAAAGCAAAATCTGTGTACAGAACTGCATTTGCCGACATTTCTTGCTAGGATTTCTTGACTTCTAGTTGTTTTTCAAAACTCAAATTATGATCAGGATACAAATCAGCAAATGTGAGTAGTTTTAAAAGAAAGATAAAAACGAGAAGTTGTCCTAGTTCTTGCCAAACCCGTGCCGTGTTTTTTTATTTCCTTTTCCCGTTTGCATATTGTGGCCAAAACCTTTCAAGGATGGAATTCCAAAGAATGAAAGAGGAAAGATGATTTTGGACGATTTGTAAGTTCCTAATTCGTAGCCTAATGAGTATTCCATACACTCCATACACATAAAAGTTGGGTTCACATCATTTTTTGGAAGATCGACCTCATTTATTTCGTTCATACAAAACATTTTAAAAGGGGTTGGGGATTACTATTTGCAGACCTACTTGAACCATTCGTAAGGTGCTGCTGCTTTCATTTTTTTAAAAATATATAAAATGTTAATTTGGGACCGTACCATAAGTCCAACGCCTCATAGGTCCGACGCCTCGTAAGTCCGAACTTTCGGACTTTTGAGGCGTCGGACCAATGAGGCGTCGGACTTACGAGCGGACCCAATTCATTCCACCGTGATCAGGTAAAGTTTCAGATCATACTTGAGAATGGTGATAGTTGTACCAATGAGAGGCGGGGCTTTGACAGGGAAAAGAGAGGAGTGTGATGGGCGTTTCATATTTCAGTTTTTGGAGGGAAAAGAGTGACGTAATATCTTGCAAATTATGGTAAATTTCAAATTCCGCGAGAAGTCTAAGACACTCTTTTTCTTGGATCCTAAGTCGAGTATAAACTTGTGAATTGTATTCAAACTTGTACAAGTTTCTTCATGTTCATCACATTGGTTTTTGTCTGACGAGTGTCCAATTAGGGCCTATCATCAAGTCGTCGTGTTCTAAACAATTTACTCGCATATTTGAAGTAAAATCTGGGAACATTAGTACCTTGGTACTCACTGATTTCTCAAAAGCCTTTGATTTAATTGATCACAACATTGTTATCAGGAAATTGTTGATGCTAGGTGTATCTTGTGCAGTGGGTGAGTGAGTTGCTTACCAACAGGAGACAAAGAGTAAAATACAAAAACGTATACTCTGACTGGATCGGTTTAACTGGGGGAGTGCCACAGGGTACCATCATTGGACCTGTTTCATTCCTAGGTATGATAAATGATGCACTAAACCTATCTCTGAATGATGAAAGCAAACCGTCAGTGTGGAAATATGTTGACGACCTGACTATTGGTGAAAACAGAACAGTTGATAATGTCAGTGACATGCAAGAGCATTTAAATACCTTGCAGGAATGGTCAGTTCAAAACAAAGTAAAACTAAATCCTGCCAAATGCCAGGCAATGCAAGTATACTTTGGCAAAAAAGAAATTCCAGATGTTGACCTAAGAATTTCAGATCAACGCCTTGAGGTTGTCAGTAAAGTCAAACTGCTTGGTGTTATGATCCAGGATGATTTAAAATGGGATTCCCAAGTAGAAAGTATCCACACTAAAGCAAACCGAAAAATGTTCATGTTGCGTAAATTGAAAGGTGCAGGGTTCAATGACTGTGAACTTCTGAGTGTGTACAAAAGTTATATCAGACCGGTACTAGAGTCTGCTGTTCCATTGTGGCATGCGGGTCTCACTCAGAGACAAAGTAACCAAATTGAGATGATTGAAAAGCGTGTCTGTACATGCATTCTAGGCACACAGTTCACATCCTACCCAGATTCCTTGATGAAACTAGAACTTGAGCCTCTTCATGTAAGGCTACAGCAAATCTGCAGAGACTTTGCCACAAAAGCATGTACATCTCCGCAGTTCTCTGAGTGGTTCCCTCCCTCCGAGTACAAATCATCAATGACCCTCAGAACCCAAACTAAATTCAAACCATATAGGTGCAGCACCAACAGATTCAGAACTAGCCCCCTGCCTTACATGACTGAGTTGTCGAACAAGAAATAGTGCAATTACGGCCCCACCATCGTCAATCGTTAATTAATTTTATCTGTTCACTGTATTTTTATATAACTAAATGTTTTATCTTCAATTAAAAAACTCTTATTATCCAATGTAAATGTAATATCCTGTTTTGGTGGGTTTTTTTTAAATAATCTTTTGTGTAAGCTGTCTTTTTTATTGAACACTGTAAATGTCATGTAATTCAGCATTTTGCTGCAATATGATTTTTATGAAATAAACCAATTAAACCAATTAAAAAAAGTACAAGTATAGTAATTATGAAATAAAACATAACATAGTCCCTCTGGTTCTTTTCAGAACCACGCATACTCACTAAAGAGATTTATTCACATGGTGCTACCGCAAACTTATGTTGTCTTAGTATCTTTTCACCATGCAAACCTTCAAATCTCATCTAACATCGAATAGGGAAACTGGAAATTTCGCCCCCCCCCCCCAAAAAAAAAATGCCCTCACAGGTGGTGCTGCCAATGGGGGCTATTCTAAATTAACATGCTACGAGTGCATCTTGCGTCTTCTTTACAAATCACAAGTTATTGTCAGTGAGGGCTGAGGAAGTCGAGATGTGAACACAACACTTTGGGCTTTTTCTTCAGCCACGTGGCGGAATGTTAGATGAAATTGATACCTTTACAATTTTGTAACATCGCACGGCGGTATCAAAGGAGCAGCGGCCCTGTCGGCAGACAGCAGCGGTAAACTCGCGCGACTGGACGGTGAGATGACAGGCCAAAGCCGCTGCGCTATCACTCTCCGATTGGACCGTTCACACAATAGACCCGGTTAGGATTGAATGGTCTAACGCGGTGTCTGTCATCTTCTGACACCGCTGTGTGACAAAAGTTCCAACAGGCTCGAGTCCAAAATGGGAGCACTTTTGTCATACTCCTTGGTGACTTCGAGACAATAGGAAGCAACCGCGTTCGAAAACCACTTTTTCGGGGGAACTATCAAACTATACTCTCTAAATTCCAAAGGTTGAAATTAGGGACTATACGTTTTCGAATGAAATCACTCTCATTTTCGATTGAAATAGTCTGAAAACAAGAACCACTTCAGTCGAAGATCGAGTAAAAACTCGATCTTTACGATTGAAGAAATTTCACTCTAAAACGTCTAGTCCCTAGTTTCCGACTGTGGGAGGTACCGGTAATCTTCACTCGAATGGAGTGAATTTTCACTCTTCGGAATGTAGAGAGTGGACCGTGGATTGGAATGGGTGTCGAGGGATGGGGCGGAGAGGAACAAACCACGATGAAACAGTAACAACGAATCTCATTCTGTGATAATTCTAGTAATAAAGCTTTTTATTCAAGCGAGACATGCATTCCTGGTGATTATGAACAATTTAATTAATGGCTTCAAATTCTGACTTCCTCACTGCAAGTCTGAAAGACTCTAACCAATATTACCAGTGTCTACCACAACTTCCCTATTCCCTACCCCTGCCCAGCCCCATCCCAATCCCTTCATCGTGATGTCTTCAAACCTAGCTTAAAACCATTGGAAATGAGTTTCGCCTTAAAGGGAAGATACAACATTTGCAAACATCAAAACTGCTCTTAATTTTTCATAATTAGTTTTTCGCATTTTCTTTGCGGGAACAATGGGGCACAAGCCTGCAGGACTGATTCTCTGTCCATACAATCCCCCAAATTCGACAAAGCTGCTCCGTTTCATCATAAGTGGGGTCAGGGAACTAGACTACCAGAACATGATGTTTTTCTTGGTTTTTCCAGCATCTTCAAGCCCAAAACGTGAAACAAGTCAGTTTAACAATATTTGTTATGACATTCATGGGCGTCGGCCCCCCCCCCCCCGGAAAAGCAACACAAAAAAAAAAGGAAGAAAAAAAAAGAGAAAAAAGAAAAGAAAAAGGGGCACGGAGTCATAGTGGTGTAAATTTAATGGAGGGGGGGGGGAATGTCCCTGCCCCCTCTAAAACTGATAAATCGAGAATGTGTTGAGAAATACATGCTTTTTTTGGCAAAAATATGTTTTGCCCCTCCCCCTCTAGAAAAAAATCCTGGCGACGCCCACTATATCATTCTACTCCCCCAAGTCCACTTACTAGAAAATTGCAGCAAGAGAAAATGTTGTGCATTCCCTTTAAAGGCAAAAAGGATCATTTGCATTTATCCCCAAAGTAATCTACCAAGTTATTATAAAAAAAACTGACTTGGGCTTAAGATCGTACTG
This sequence comes from Patiria pectinifera, assembly GCA_029964075.1. Classification (NCBI taxonomy): domain Eukaryota; kingdom Metazoa; phylum Echinodermata; class Asteroidea; order Valvatida; family Asterinidae; genus Patiria; species Patiria pectinifera. The sequence continues at coordinate 37,191,350 of CM057149.1, read as the reverse complement.
GTACTAAACACCCTGTGAAATTATTCCGTCTAGCTTGGAATAGTAGGTGATTTCCAACGATCAGACAATTGACTAATGTGGAATAAATGAAACTTCAACAAATTATCGATAGGTTTTGGACATTCTTCTTTGGATTTTGAGAAGTGTTATCATTGGAAACGAACGAAATGAATGGAAAGCAAATGATCCTGATATGCCTTCAATTCTTGATGAAGCAAACAAATCAATGCCACAATGTTTTACCACCTCATTCCCAATTTCAGTATTTTTTTCCAGGCATGGATGATAGGCCTTATTTATAACCCTCAATCCCCTCCTAAGATTTATCAGCTTGGTTTTATCAACATCAACAACAAACACTTGCTGAACATGCCAAGCGCATGGGTTGAATGACCGGTCGGTCATTGACTTTGCGATACCGTCTCCAGCTGAGGGCTGGGGGGGGGGGGGGGGGGTTTGATGTTCAATGGAGTCAAACGTGATGCCGTGATTGCGTTTGCACAAAGACGAATCTAAAAAGGGGCCGGCATAAAACACACCACGATTCAACAGCGTAATAAAGCTGAGCCGGTTATGGCTCTTGTACTTCATAAAAATCCTTCCCCAGGTACGCAGTTACACGAGAACTTTTGAAAACACATTGTGATCAATGTGTGTTTGCACAACAACCAGCTTTTTTTAACTGCTAATGAAATTATTGCAAGCTTTTGAGAACCGATGGTATAAGATATGCCGCAGAAAGTTTTTGTTCCGGTTTTTTTTTTACCAAAGCCGACAAAGCAACACGTGACAGAGTTTGTGTTCATTATTAGAAGGATGAGTCATTTTTACGACGCACTGGGTCTTCCCCCACGAACTAAACAAAAAAGCCAGGTGGACTTGCCGGACCCACACTGAAAATTGCCTGCCTTGGGTTAATTTTACCCAGGAAGGGGTGAAAACTGGAACTACCCAAACTTGGGTTGTTCTATAACCAATTGTTTGGGTTAGAATTGTTGTTAAATTCAACCAAAGTTGTAGTCATATACAAGACCAAATCAAATTTGGTTTTGAATGACCACAGGTTTTGGTTGAATTTTGCAGAAATTCTAACCCAAACAATTGGTTATAGAACAACCCCAGTTTGGGTAGTTCCAGTTTTCACCCTTTCTTGGGTAAAATAACCCAGGCAATTTTTCAGTGCAGGGTGCAAAATTTAGTCTTGAGATCGGGCCAAAAGTTTGGATTTCAATCATCGAACTTGGCGTATAGCGGTACTTTCCTTTCCGTCCACCGCTGTGACCCGGTATCAATTCCCAACTGGACCAATATAGATTGGGTTTTCAGTCCCTATCTGATTCTTAGGGTTTTTCTCAGAATATTCTTCGGGGTTTTCCTCCCACCTCTAAAACTGTTATTTCTTCTCATTGTCTCCTCTCTACAGGTTTCATCAGGTTTGCGAGCTACAGTGCCTGGGATGGGGAGCATAATGATGAATCCTTGATTTCACTATAAACAGGAACTAAACAACCGTGTTTTTTTATATTGCAGTAAATTGAAGCTATGTTACTGTCGGTTTCAATAGGTGACATAATGGACTTGGCTTTACAAAAATGTTCGTATCGCGTGCTAGACCTGCAGTTTTCCTTAATTTTCCACTTGAAAAGTAAACAAACAAAATGGAAATTGGAAGGGTTTAGTTTGTAAGAGATAAACTCGGGAGTGATAAGAAACTATTCCATATGTTTGAAAACAAAACCGCTCATTATGCCGGGCGGGGGGGGGGGGGGGTTGCTTGTCAATAATGAACACAATTTTAGACTAACCTTTCAGCCCGTTTGTTTGCAGTGATATGCTACACAACACGAAATACTGAATTTAGCATATTATTTTGCCGTTCTATATAAGCTTAATATCTTTTATTTAAGAAACATCAATAAATCAGACACAGTTAGGCTGCTTTTCTAGTATACGTTCTAGTCGTTACAAAAACTGAGACAAATCAACCTCAAGTAAATCAACTAAAAACACTAATTGCTGAAAGAAAACCAGAGGATTCAATAGTCGTGTTATTTTGAACAGTCCATAAACGGAATCCGTCATTAAATCAGAGTCAGTTGTATCAGAACGAACTTCTGATGGTCGTGTGTTCGAATCCCAGCAGGGCAGTTACAAGGGTTTTGGGTGGGGTTTTTTTTTGGGGGGGGGGGGGGCAATCCAGCAGTGTTCTTCAGGGTTTAAAGGTGCAGCACCGCTGACGACCGTTTGCAAACTGAAGGATACGACCAGTTGCATTGCACATCGTTCCATAAACCGTTGTACCATAAGGCGGCGCAGTGCTCTTCGCCTCCGCCATTGCTAGGTTCATTGTACCAAGACCACCAATTCCTGTAATGCACTTCAGTAGCGCCATCCAGGCATTCCCAGGAAAAGTTACCAGGGTTATTTTTCAGACAACAATCGGTCTGGGTATTGCAGTAGGCCAGCCAAATGTGGAAAAGTTCTCTAGAAAATAATTTCATGGCATTTTTTGGTGATAGCTGGCATCCATGCTAGATCAATTCTTTGAACCATAACAAATAAGATGTGGGTGGATGTCATCGTTAATTTTGACCCTTAAAATGCCTAATTTGCATAAATCGTTAATACCTGCCGTGTTATATAATTATGTCCTCCCTTATTTCGGTATATTTTTATTTTTCAATCTTTAGAAAATTTCATTTTGGTGATTCTACTTACACATCCTTACTTCAATAACATTTTCTAAAGCACATATTATTGACTGAATAATTATGAGGACATCATCGTAACAATCCAAAATGGCTACTATTATATCCAATAGTATACTATTATAAATTAAGGGTGGCATGCTTGAGAAAATGTTACTTAAGTAAGGGTATGTAAGTAGAATCAACAAAATAAACTTTTCAAAATGAAATAAAAAAAATATACCAGATATATATCAGAATAAATATATTACACGGCAGGGATTACCAATTTATGCAAATTAGGTATATTTGGGTCAAAATTAAGGGTGGCATCCACCTACATTTTCTTCTCCATCCTTTGACTGATTGATCTGACATAGTTGCCTGCTATTACCAAAAAATGCAGTCCATAGTGTAATATTCCACTTTGGCTGGTCCACTATTGACCACGTTCTGTAAAATGTCCGTATTCATCCATGCATGAAAAGAATACAGGTCTTTTTTTTGTGACTATCCGAAAACACTGCCAACACAATGTCCAGAATAATAGGCCTCTTGCTATCAACATAATTGCAACAATGGGCCTCTGCACAATGAAGGAAATAAAAGTAACAACAGAACAGGATATGAATGCAATTACATTTATTGAGTGGTCGGGCACAACCCGACCACTGACTAGAATATTGTTCTCATAAATCTTCTTTGTTGAATACAACCCGACCACTCTCTGTTATTGTGTTGATAAATCTTTTTTTTTTTCCGTACAGCACGTTTCCGCGGGTTTTCTTCGAAAACGGTTTATGATAGGAACTTGTAACCTTCAATATATATCGACCCTCATCATCATATTACTCTGCATGATTACGTCATCGGGTGTCAAATTACAAGTGATTTTAGGTGGAAAAGTGACCAATTACTTTCACCTATAACTCGAACTAAATAATCAATGATGTTTGTATTGTGCATTGAGATAGACCATTAACGTAAACTCACTTGACCTTTATTTTCGGGTCTACCGGAAGGTCAAAGTTAGGTTAATTCAAAATGAAGACGTTAGCCTGAAATTAAAACAAAGCAAAATTTCTTCCGAACGGTTTACGGTACAATCACAAAAACGTGTGTGAACTTGTACCATGTTACGAAGATGTTATACATTTTGTTACGTAATCATGACGTCATCAGGTATCAAATTACAGCGATTTAAGGCCAAATTTTGACAAAACAGTTTGTGCTATATCTTTTGAACTAAATAGAGTATCATGTTGTTTTTTCGTGAGGTTGTAGACCATGCCGTGAGAAACATTTCTTGTTCCCGGACACAAAACCGCTTGACCTTTACTTCCGGTGTTACCGGAAGTGCAATAAAAACTGAATAAAACTCACTGCGGAAGCATTTACTACAGACAAATATATTATAAAAGTGTTTAGTGAGGAATGCTAGACACACAAAAAACAGTATGGTGACGTCATCATCCGAAGGGCGCCCCTAGCGGCACATAAAATAGTGTTTCTTTCTTTAAATTTGAAACCATAGGTTCAAATTTTATCAAATCGCTCCTTGATATTCTTTGATTAAACACAGATAACTTGGCAACGTTTTAAATTCATGACGTCATCAGACCTGAAGTTACTTCTATGAGAATTTGCCAACGATCATATTTTAAATTTAATTCTATCATTTGATCCATGTCGTGTATCTTAGCCCAAATAACGATGCCATTACAATGCTCACCTTTTGCTTCCAAATACTGAGACGTCATCAAACTGGACGTTCGGTGTTATGAATACATACACTTATATTTTCAAAATTTTCATACGTTATTTAACTTCACAATAAACATCCACTCCGAACGTAATCAGTATTCACTTCCCTTTTTGACTAATGACGTTATCAAGTCAGAAATAACTTGTATGTGTGCATAGAATGTTTACTGAAATTTATCACACCGTTAAAGATGTATTTTTTACACAAAATAATGTATTGTACTGGAAAAGATTTAATTTTGTTATTCTTCGCTCTTACATACAAATATTCATAACTTAACTGGACAGTGTTTCACGAATTTGTAGTTAAACTTGAAGCTGAATTACAGACGTTCACATTTTCACTGTCCTGCTGCTCGACCTTTTGAGGCAAAGAACACGGATGGTCCGCTGAGCTATTGCACACATGAGGACACTGGTACCACTATTCATTGATCTGAATGACAGAGAGAATGATGGAGGGTCGAGCAGCAAGACAGTGAAAATATGAATCTTATCTGAAATTCAGATTTCAGATTCAAATTCAACGAAATATCATTCCATTTAATAATTGATGCACTGTTCTGTTGCAACTTTTATTGCTTTCCAGTGTTGTAGTCGAGTATTTTTTTCCCGAGTACCGAGTACTGCCGAGTACTTAGGTTGTCGAGTACGAGTACGAGTACGAGCACGAGTACTGGTACTTCCGAGTACGAGTACGAGTACTCACATTTCCGAGTACGGCTATACGGGAAATGGTTCATTGTGCGTAATTGGCCCAGGCCCAGTCAGACCGATATATAGACCCACTCACGACTAGCTGTTAAATGTATTTGTCCGGACTGTACTTACACAGAGGAGGCAAATCAGGAAATCTCGAATACTCCACAAGCCAATCAACCATTTCAAACTGAAAGTATCGACAAAATAAGGCCATGGTAGGTGAATTAAGCTATAACATCCCGCCCCAGTACTGCTATTCGAGTATGAGTACTTTAAAGATCGAGTACAATTTCGACATGTCGAGTACAAATACTTTACTGCCCAAGTACGAGTACCGTTATTTCGAGTACGAGTACTTTGACATTCGAGTACGAGTACGAGTACGAGTACTCAAAAAAAAGTACTCGAGTAGTACTCGAGTACGAGTACCGAGTACGAGTACTACAACACTGTTGCTTTCATTGTCCAGAGGAAGTTATTGCTATTGTGTTGATCGCAAGAGGCCTAGTTTGAATTCCACTTGGAAGCCTAAAATTAATATCAACTTGCTTTCGATCCAGTTGCAGTTGATCCAAAAGCGAGTTGACATGAGATTCTCGAGGAAATCATTTTCCTCATCAGACTGCGGTGCAACCAAGACACCTCCCATCTTTATGCACTCATCTTTTGCCTCGAACCATGTGAGAGGCTCCGTGATCGCTTTGTAGCATTTGTCATCCCACTGGATCCAAGGAGAAGGACACACCCCTGCGGCCCCTCTAATGGTGGCCAAACACCTCTCATTAGGCCAAAAAAAAAAGTCTCCGGTTTCTGGTATGGAGCTTGCCCCAAAAGTGGTGCGGCGACGCGGCTTTTTTTTTTTTTTTACCTGTTTTTTTTTTTTTTGGCTTCAAATGTCGGCTGATGACTGCAAATGGTGCCCGACTAAACTTAGTGCAAATATATAGGAGTCCAGAGAGGCCACATAAATCTTATTTTCGATCATAACCCCATCTAAAAACACGTTAAAATTGTGCAGCAGCAGAATTCCAGTCAAACCAGTGAGTTTGGCGGTTTTGAAACATCATCTTGTATTGAAAAAAAAACTTTTTCGTTTTGCCGACGCGCATGGCTACGGCGACGCGCGCGCATACCAGAAACCGGAGACTTTTTTTTTTGGCCTTACCACCAGTGCATTTGATCACAAGACAAAGGCTCATCAAGCCAAAGACGAAGCGTCTAGGCAACATCATTGTCAGATGTTACCACTTTGGTATGTGATGGTAAGATACACAACTTGTTCCATATAAACAGCTCCGAACCAATGCCATTACTTTTTAAAAATTATATCCATCTCAGCCATGAAAACAGTTGCCTAGAAACGCCGGTGTGCTGTGACAACAGACTAATACATTTTATTAAAGAACGTTTCGCTTCACTAAGATATCGAGTTTCTGGCATGCAATAAATTATACCACGCTTTGTTAAGTACGCCTGGGGCACCAGCAACGAGGGGGCACCAAGGGCAGACCTTACCACATCCCCCTCCCCCAAATTTCCAGGCAAATGAACAAGTGCTGCAAAATCGAAAAGCGCGGGGGGGGGGGGGCTGGACCTCTTTTGACGCCAGAGGGCGCTCTTTTGTTAATTTATTCATCTTTCATAAAGCCGTGCGGTTAACCCTTAAGGGGCCGGGGGAGGCGGAATCCGCCCTCCCCCCTCGACTTTTTCCGCGATAGCCTCTAAAAAGTATTATTTCGCCACCCCAGCTGTTATGACTTTTTAGCCTCAAGCCTTGCGCATCTTTTGAAACCAAAAATATAAAAATCAGACCACGGGTTGTGGCGCAGCGAAAAACTTTCCGGCGCTATGCGCCGTGAAAACGTAATTTTCCCATATACGTCGTGTACGCCTACACAGAACAGAATTACCATTCGTACATAACTATGAATAATTAATTAACCATAATTCCAAAACCCTTTGACCTATAGTCATGATATTTCTTGGGTATGTTCATGAAGAGTAGCTCTATGCATGTATTAAGTTTCAAAATTTGTCGTCACTCGATGGCCCAGATCTTACGGGGGAGCGGAATCCGCCCCCCCCCCCCGGGCCCCTCCCCCGGCTGAGAGATGGTAAAAATAACCCGGCCCTTTTAGGGTTAAGGGAAGTCAAAAATAGTGAATATAGATTCATCTTCGTTTTAACAATTCACATAAATTCTTTAAAAAGACTTCCTTGGCAAGCGGCACCATTCGAATTGTTTTGGTGGTGGGGAGGCCAGGGCACCTGGGGATCCCCCCCCCCCCCCCCGCTACGCGTAACGCCTGCACGCTTTCCCCCTCATACGAAACAAGCTGCACTCGCCGATATAGCTCCAAAAAGAGGTGGTGGGGGTTTCGATGAGGAAATGCGGTCAACGTATAAAAGGACCAAATGGCAGAAGCATATTAATCAAGATCGGAAATATTGAGTGATGATGTTACGGGAAACCCCCCCCCCCCCCCAATAATGAATATTGGTCAGTCAGGGCTCCGCCCTTGTAAAGATGTACTGTGCGCATCAGTTGCAGTTTTATTTTAACGACCAAAAAAAATTGTGCAAAAATCCTTAAAAAGGGCTTTTGATTTGAATTCCTTTGCCCATCAACAGAACCGCGGTGGTCGACCCGGGGGGGACCCCTCGGCCCGCAAAAGTTGGGAAAACATGCAGAAAAAAAAGAAGCACATGCCTGTTTCCCCCAGCTTGAGCCTGAGCTACCCCCTCCTTTGAGCCATAGCTGGTTCCGCCCCTGATCCGCTGTGCAAGAGTTCCCGGTGCTTGCCGGGACGCTAATAAGTAGAAATTTGTAAACTGCATGTAATTCCATCAAATTTATGAGAATTCTTTTCGTCATAAGTTATACTTCAGGGAAACATATTTCAATGTCTCCTAAACAACCTCTACAATTTAGAAGCGACATTTTATTGTCGTAAATAGCCTAGATCGATTGCTCGTGGTCCCAAACACAAATATGCAAAAAATCGTGGGGGTAGGATAAGGGACATTGGGGTTAGGGATCATTAAAATTGGAAAACAAATGGTTGCATTTCTCGTAATAATAATAACTTTGCAAAGTTCGAATTATTGTGGGATTATTTTTTGTTCGATTTATCATTTCAAAACATTTGCCCCAACCTTGGGAACTTTAGCTCAAGACTCGAGAAATCATGAGCGTACCTCATTCACGAGTACTGCGCGTGCTTAATAGGTACCAGTATATATTTGGAACTTCTTGGATCCCAATTTATGCGAAGAAGCTGTCACCCGTTTCTCCACGGAGCCCAGTCCGATCCCTGTATCGCCATGGTACAGTCTGCGACTGAGTTCCAAGGAATGTATTTTGATTCAGTTTGTCGAAAGCGCCCTCTACCGCGCTCTTAATCGAGGTCTTGGGCCAAGCATGGATCGAGGTAGTACTATAGGCATGGGCCAAGTGGCAAGAACAAAAGGCAGAATAAAAGAGAGGATGTGCGCGCTTGCAATTTGAGAAAAAGTCTTAGGATAATAATAGAGATAGCGATTTATGTGCTATAGATATACTTCAACCCGTTTTCAAGTGTTGTGACATCATTATGTAGCTAGGAATACAGTGTCGTAATCCTTGTCCGTGAGAGGGGTGGATACTAGGGATGACCAAAAAGCTTTTTAAAAAATGGGTGGGGCGGGGCTGGACACCACATAACACTAGGGGCGCTCTTCATGATACCAATGTACATCTAATGCATAAACTTGCGCGCCCCTTAATACATCAAAACGGTGCATTTTAAGCTTTTGTACTGTTTGCTCTCCGATTTCTTCAGAACTATTTAATGTGTTTGGACTGTTGGAAAGTTACAAGATAGCCTCATAATCAATATTTTGTTTATTTCTCACTACAATTAACATTCTGTGGGGGGAGGGGGAATTCAATGGCCCGTCCCTTCCCCAAAAGTGAGCATGGTGAGGGGGATACATAGAGCTATATTAATTCAATATAGCTCTTTTTGGTGGTTATAGCCATTGATCTCCATATACACAGACTGTGTATATGGAGATCAATGGTTATAGCTAGCAGTTCGCAAATAGCGCCCTCTTTCGGCCACCTGGAAGGTTACGGAAGTAAATCAACATGGCGACGATAATAATCTGCAGTGAAGTTGTGACGAGTTGTCTAGTAAAACTGTCACTCTCGTGTTAATTGTTGACCTTCAATATCCTTCCACACTGTAAGGTAGGATTTCCATTCTCCAGATTTTAGTGATTTTGTTGGAGAAGTTTGCTTTGGCCTTGATCTGTTGATACAGCCAACATGAATTTTGTCAACGCCCGGCTGCAGAGAGTGAACACAGAACAGTTAGCAATGTTAGAGGTACCGCGATATTGACATTTCCTATTCTGGTGACACACAAAACTGAAGTTTTTCAAATGAATGTTACTTTGTCCCATCAAGCTATTTCAGCTTCAAATCACTCCTACATGTCGACAAATATGTCTTCTTTTACAACATGGCAATAGATCGGGAAAAGCATACCTCAATTTGTCCAAAACCAGAAGTTTCAGAGCGTGGTTTTCAGGACGGCCGTCTCGAGCGCGGCCATTTTGACACTAAGTTTGGCATTTTCATGCCTCGAAAATGGGTTGCCGTTTTTGATTAATACCGCCCTCTCTTGACTTCCAAATCAATAAATACTGCCATCTATTGACCAGATAGGATAGGACAATCTGCTGATGTTTTTTGTTTCGTTTCAAACGGTCAAGAAATAAGGTTTTACGGTAATTTTTGCCATTTTTTGGCCAAATTTTGATCAAATTTGCCACTTTTTTCACGATTTAGATATACAGAACATGGGGGGGATTCCTGTAAACCTATATCACTAGATTCCTTGTTCCTTTCTGAGTAAGAATATCTTGATTTTGTTCCTGCGTGTGATTGCGGTCTGTAGAAATGTATTTGTTAAAAAGTCTAATGACATCGATGATGTCGAATCTCCGCGCCGCGCTGATGTTTGGCCAGCCCTTGACGCAGTTGATGTTTGCACCAGTGACTCAGTGTTTTTTTACGAATGAAACTCGTACAAACGTCCATTTATGACCAACAAATGTATTTCAGTTGATTTCAAAATTATTGTTTTAATTTAATAATAATAAAAAAAATCATCATTAACATGATTAAAGGATTAATTTAATTACATCAGCAATAATAATGCATTTCCATTTGCTGTCAAAACTTGACTTGTAACCTTTGATGGGGGAGGGGTGGTAAGTGTGCAGTGAGACATAATTCTGGTGGAGGCAGATTTTTTCTCTTTTTTTTTTAATTATTGGAGGAAAGGAAAATGTCTTAAAAGGTGTGTCAATATTCCCTGTTTATTTTACACATAAATTAGTCTTTCTTGATTCATGCTTCATCACAAAAGGTCATGAGTGGATCTCCACAAGCTGCAGGAAGATCTTCCAAACGAGACCTAATCATTGAAGATCAATAAGGTTACATTATAAATTCATCTTCCATCTTATGCAGAAAAAGCGGGGGTCATAGGAATTGGGATGCTGAATGCTGATATAAAGGGAATATCTGGAGGCATCACTTTCTCCTCAGTAGGTGCTGCTCCACCCTGGTTACAGAAATAAAAACACACACACAATCAGAATAGTTTCACGAGTAATATGGTGTGTTTCAGAAGACATAACTTCTGAACAGAAGCACCTATGACAATGACGTTTGCACCATTGAATTGCTCTCATCGAAAGCTTTAATTTGATGTATAGTTTGACTATATTTGAACCAAAACTGAATAGTATGGTCGGTTCTAAGTTAACAAATACATTAACTCGAATGACGACCAGAAGAGTTCCAGGAGTATGGTGTCTTTTGGAGGACATAACTTCTGAACGGAAGCACCTATGACAATGTTGTTTGCACCATTGAATTTCTCCCATCGAGAGCTTTAATTTGATGTATAGTTTGGCCATATTTAACAAAAAATTAAAAATCATGTAATAATGCTAGAACAGTGCACAGGCATGACAGTCTAGTCACAGGGGTCGTGCTAGTCCGAAAATTTGGGACTCTCAATACTGTGTATGAGAGTCCCAAAACTTAAGGTATCCATGTGTGCAAAAGTTTGTGCTGCATAATAAAACCAGTGTGAATCAAATGTGCAAGCTTCTTACTCACTACAGTTTCTTCAATAATCCCCGAAACTTCTGCCCTGCAAAGTTGCTGTTGTGAGCATTGCATCACCAAAAATTCAGCGTTTGATTCTAATTTTGCAGGGAGTTATCGAAATCCAAACGCGAAACATCACGTTGATGTGTACTGCAATGCATTGTGCAAAAAGACTCCTCAGCTAAAACATTTTCATCGTGTAGATAAAACAGCGCCCTCTTGTTGGTCTGAGTGAATGCAGAATGTTTCATTTTTTAACAGGGGGCGCTATGTTCATTTGGCCTTCGAATAAAAACAAGTAAGCTGCAAGGCTCTTCCTACACCTACCCAGAATACCTTGGGAATCACACCACCATTTCTAAAGCATGGAGAATGACGTGGATGGTTTTTGAACTGTCAAAAACTTGCCTTAAAATTGGATTTAAGGTCTCAAATTTTGCAGGTGACATGCTTGCAACTTAACGTTTAGATGTATGTGTTGTGTGGGCATTAATTAGCTGAATGGTGAGTAAAAAAACGTCAGTAGTAATTTTGCACGTTTTTATGCACTCGCGGTCCCAGTCTGGGGTCGTGCATGCACAGTGTCAGTGGCAGTTGACCCGTCCATTTTAAGGCGTTTTTCATTATTTCATTAAAATTCAAAATAAAACTACGCTTACTTACAAAATAAAATAACAGAAAGAATGCCCAATTAACCGTGGAACATGAGTGAAAAGAGTGTAGTATTTGGAAAGAATGTTGCATCTTAGCACTTAGCCCCATAAATGTGGCCAATTTACTGGACTACCTCCGTAAACATAGGCCACACATCCACCATGTACAAAAACATGTCGAACTTTGTCAAATTTTGATTTTCACAATTAAGCTTAATTTGAAAGGTTTTTTTTTGCTTAAGAAGCATACTCACCCTCTGTATAGGCCAATCAGAAAGTGGTGCCTTTTCTAGATGTCTATTTTTCGTGAAATTTCCAGATTCGTTTGCACACGTTTGCGTATCAAAATTTCAACATGAAATTTCATGAAAATTAGACATCCGGAAAAGGCAGCACTTTCTGATTAGCCTATAAAGAGGGTGAGTATGCTTCTAAAGCAAAAATAAACTACAAACTAAGCCTAAATGTGAAAATCAAAATTTGACAAAGTTCGACATGTTTTGTACATGGTGGAAGTGTGGCCTATGTTTACGGAGGTAGTCCAGTAAATTGGCCACATTTATGGGGCTAGTTGCATCTGTGCATCCTGATGCCACTTTTTTCATCTGATTATCTCAGTCATGAAGGCCATTCACTGCAAAAATGGTAATCCTTATCTTAAGGACACCTCTATTTTTTATGAGTTCTGTTCAAAACTGACTTTTGCAGGTGATTGTCCAGTACCAAAATGACTTTTGCAGGCTAATGCAGTCCTTTTTCTTCATATAAACTCATGTTAGTTGTAATTTTGAAAGCACTTTCAAAGGAAATGTGACTTTCCTACCTTTTTTTTTGCAGTCAGATGTTTAATTCTGCACGATGTGTGCATCCAAAATGTGCTCCTAAATTTTTTTTGCATTGCCGAGGCTTCCTGGTTTCATCTTCGGGTGAAATCACAAGGTGAGGTGAAAATTGATGTGTTTGGCAGCAGGTAAGAGGTGGCCCAGGGAAAAAAGCTTCCTATCATCTGGAAAATTCATACATTTTCCATGATGTACATGTATGTCATCTTTCATGATGTATGTACAGAGCAGTGACACATGCAAGGTGATTGGTCAACAAACTCCTCAGCAGAGGTAGGATTTACCCGCTTACAAATAATGCACAAGCACCTGTTTGGTTTGTATACAGACCTGTACATGTTCTGTCGTGTGTGATACATACACATGTAACTTCAACTGATCATGTCAAGTAAGTGAAGTAACAATCATGTTAAGCATATATGTGTGTCTGGATGTTTATTTTATACAGATGATGCTCAGAATCAACTAATTCTCATACAGCAAAGGACTCATGAATGCACGACCTCTGTCCTATCCACATCATCCCAAACCGAAACGAAAGCAAGATAACGTGTACTTTCCTGGAGACATTCACCATTCTACCGACTGCGGTCAATGCGGTTGACCCTCCGAGCAGTTCCCCTCGGCCCCCCCGACGTCACCCCCCCTCTCCCCCTGACGGTGATGCGCTGTCGCCATGACGGCAATCGCTGTCTTTACCTGCCACTCCAGCTCACACCCGTTTCAGGAGCGACGGATACCACTCAAGGAACCGGTCAAGATTGGCCGGTCAGTGGCCAAAGCCAGACCGACGGTTGATAACGGCATCTTTGATTGTAAGGTGCTGTCCCGGAACCATGCGCTCATTTGGTACGACCAGGATGCCCTCAAGGTCAGTGTCTGAACAGTTATTCAATCTTTGATGTATTCTTTGACATGTGTATTTTCATGTTACCTTGACTAGTGGCCAACGTAGCCTTAAATTGTTCTTAGTTTATTAGAATCTTTCGCAACTGTATCTGATTGTGTTTTGTCCCTTTGGGGGGTGGCTTTGAGCGATTTTGGTGGAAATTGGTAAAGTACAGTCTAACCACTTTTACATTTAATAAAGGAATACTAATGTGGTGGAGCAGTTTTAAATGTCTGGTTTCACCCGGGTAGAGGCCTGGTCGCCCAGCTCGGGCCATTATCGGTGGCCGGGCCCCTGCATCTTTTTAGTCGCTTTAAGCCATGTTTTCTCAGCTTAAGTAAAAACGATGTAACTTAATCTCTTTATCATCACCCAGGTGCGAACTCACCAGTAAGATTGCAAAACACGTTGGCTGTCTTAAATTTTGGGATGCAAGTCTGTGGCCACAAATCCCACAATATGTGGTATAATAATTAGGGGATTGTACCTAAATGTTTATGTAAGGCCAACTAAAAAAAAAATCTAGCGTTCCCGCCTGCTTCCTTTTTGAAGGCCGCCCCCTTTTTTAAACTTTTTTTTTTATTGAAAAAAAAACGAAAAAATGTTAAATATTTTAAACAGTGACATCATTTTGGCCTCTTTGCCTGTTGCATCTATCCCATATAAAGCTGGTATGTCATTTCCTGAGTCCAAGTAACAGTCATTTAAAAAAAAAACTGGCGGCCATATTGAAAAATAGCTCGGCCGGTCGTATTGAAAAATGGGTCGGACGGCCATTTTTTTGGGGGGGGGAATGGGGTCTCTTCCCATTTTTTTTCAAAAAGGCAAAAGGCAGGATGCTAAACAGGTTTGTTATCTTGGCCTAATGTACTGATTTGTAATTTGTAATGTTTTGGATTTTGTAACCCAACCCAACAACATGAGTCAAAACGTTAATAGAGCTGTATGTACATGTAACGGTATGTACATGTACATATCTGTACTGTATACTTTTGTATACAGGCCCTGAAGTAAACCATGATTACAATGACAATCAACAGAAACTGCCATAAAACTTCACACAGATAATGACCATGTCTGAACTGTGACAAGTGAATACAAAAATCTTCCTAATGAAACTACATGTACATTTGGAGTTAGTGAACAAATACATGTACATATTTCAGGAGATCATGTTGCAACCATGCATGCAGTTTGACACAGACATTCATTACATGCTGTAATGTACTTCCTGGTTTTGAACTGACGTGATTTCTACATGGATGCATTACAGTACACATGGATTATTTACACGATGAATAATTGTCCAGGATTTATGCAAGTGTTTACAAAAATCCTCTGCAACGCAAGCGGTGTGTCAGTGTTTCTATGATCACTGTGACGGCGCTTTCTATTACCAGGTATCCACTTTTCATTACAATTTGAGAGGGCCATTGGTGCAACTCACGTGCTCTGTATAAAGACGGCCTGTGTCAGGTGTATGGCCTAATGGATTAGCAGACATTGCAGCTTGCCTAGGGAAGTAAATTACTGACAGGTGTGCATGGAGTGCGTGCACTTGACCCAAGTCTGTGGATTATATCACAGAGCCCTGCGATTACTAGATGTTGTCCTGCAACCAGAGTGCGAGGTTTTAATAGATGACCCATTTAAATGCAAGTTAAGGTTTACCTTTGACTTTCTTTTTAATTTGTCACTTTGGTTTTCTGTTTATTCTAAAAAATATAATTTATCCTGTTAGACACATTCTTTTCAAAATACTCAGCAAAACTGAAATTTTTTTCAGGAATTTTCCCGATTACAGAACCTGATGAAAAAAAAATCCCTTTTAAAATCTGGAATGTTCTGTGGTTTTACCATTGAAGGGAAAATACAACATTTGCTTTTGCTGTAATTTACAGAAATGGATGGATTTGGGGTTAGTACCGGTATTTTATAGCAAATGTTGATACACTGACCTGTTGACAGGTGTTGATAAATGCTTGGAAAGCCAAGAAAAAAGGCTGTTCTTGTAATTTGGTACTCTGACCCTACCGGTACTTCAGATGAAATGGAGCAGTTTATACATTGTCAGGTCATGAAACCAGACTTGGCTTGCAACCGTTCAAGCAATTTGGTAAATTTGGCACAGTAAGAACAAACACATTAATTTGTTTCCAATGATGGTCACCCGACCATTTGTTGGAAATTGATACAAAAATTCCACTTTTCTTGTCTGTACCTGGGTCATTCCACCAGGTTGGGGAACAAAGTGTGACATATGACCATATTATTATTAAGAAAAGCATGAATGCCTTGCTAGCAGTTGCTCTACATAATATTTGTTGTTGGGTGTTTCACTACTGCAGAAAGTTTGAAATCATTTTAATGTATTTTGCCAAAATTATGAGCAAAAAAATGTCATTTTGGACGTACCATTGACACCGTGTCAGTGTTACGTCCAAATGTGACATTTGTACCTGTTTTTTAATTTCTGTGAAACATTACCCAAATTCACTTTGCGTACTTCTTACTATACATGCAACACAATAAGAAAAGCTTTTGTTTTGGTAGTCAGGTATCAAATGGAGCAGAAATGATAGCTTGGTTGTGTGGACGTAACATTTACACAGTGTAAAACCCAAATGTCACACTTCCATTGAGTGATTTTTACACCGTTACATCCACATTTGAGGTATTGTTTCGGTATATTTTAACCCTGACTATACCAAAACAAAAGCATTTCTTGGTGCTTACCAGGTGTCCAGTTGTAAATATGCAATGTCAGTTTGGGTAATATTTTATGTATACGTGAAAAAAATGGCAAAAAAAGAATATTTGGATGTAACATTGACACTGTGTCAATGTTACGTCCGAATTAATACATTTTTGCTCATATTTTTGTCAAAGCACTTTCAAATGATTTAAAACTTTCTCAAATATTGAAACACCCTAAGACAAATACACAAATGTATTATGTTGAGCAATTGTTTAGAATGCATCGATACTTTTAGTAATATAAACAAATTTTTTGATGTAACATGCACTGCTTCCCAACCCGGTGCAATGACCCACCTATATAGATATAAAACAAAAGAAATGGGTGTCTTTCAGGCAATTGCAGACATACCATAGAACCTATACTGGGGCCCTAGGTGAACCGCAAACCTCTGCCGATTATTTTGTGGATTTTTTTATTTTCCTGATCTCACACCTGGCTCTTATGCATCTTGTAAGGTAGAAGTTTGCATCAGGGAAAAGTACAGTTCATTTGAATGTTTTTGACATCATGTGATCAGTATATGTTCATCTAGTTAAGTTTTCCTGTGTAAAGAGATACAAACTTCAGCTTACTATTAATAGACTCTTGCAGGGTCAAGCGAGTCATGTGCTATGGTGCATCCTAACTATGCCGGGCCTGGGCTCTTCGGTGTGTTAAATATCAAACCGTGTAAGACGTCAATATGATTTGCATCCGGATGGCTTTACTTTCTGGGCAACTGTAATGCGATGCGAAGAACATCTGGTTGACGAGATTAGGAAGAGATCCGTGTGTCTCAAGGAATGGAGTTTCCTGGAGTAATGGACATCTAGAGTGTTGCATGATACTTGGGGCTATGGTACATGGGGATGAGTGCGGTCCAATTGTCTCAAGATGCTAAATCAAAAACTCTTCAAACTCCATTGATTCGGACCTGTTTGTCTGATGATGTTGAGCATTTGACATCAATTGACAATAAATAGGTATTCAATTCTGGTGTTATGCAGTGGTGTGTGGATAATTTTTCCCTCAATATTTCAAAATGTACTTTTAATTCAGATAATGATATTGGACTGTTCATCTTGTAATACCTCTGAGATATAATGACGTTTTGCTTTGTTTTACATTCACTTTCTTACATGGGAGCCAGGTGGGTAGAGCGCCACCAAGCATCCATGAGAAACTCAAAATACACACGTAAACTAAGCATGGCATCATTATGTGGCATGCCTATTTGTTGTAAACTTGGAACTCACAAAAGTGACTCTACCGAGAATCCATACGTTGTACCTTCAAGCATTATTTATGAGTACATGTACATGTATAAATGGAAACATAATGGCATAGAGTACCGAAGTGAATACATCACGCGTACAATACAATTATGTGTGTAAAAGGCATTAGCGCGTGATTCAGCCCGTGAACCAACACACGTGCGTACTCCATTCGTTTGCACTATACTTCCCGGTTCAAAATGACGTCACACTTCGGTAACTATTGCGATTGCTGCCATTTTGCCTGAGCTTTCCTATGCACAGATGTAGCAGGTTTGTTTGAATTCAGTTGCGAAGAACGCACAACTTATTTGTACATAAAGCCATACATGTAGCGTGTTCGCGTGAGCATTAGGCGTCGTCAGCAATGTGTCTGAATGTCATGCCAATTGGTCTCCCCCAACTCTCTTTTCCTTACCGTTGAGGGGGGTACACATGTGAATGGAGCGGATACTAGTGCAGAACAGCAAACATGAATACATTGTATATAATGTATACATTGTACATGTATAATGTAGCTACAGACTGCAATCTCAACACCTGCCCATAGACTAAACACATTGACTGCCACACTGCCCCTCAGTATCCCCATGGTGCATAGCAACCTTTTCTTCAAGCAATTAGTTGATTTTTCAGCTGTGATCAATTACACACATCGTTGCGTACAGTAAGTGACGGGCTCTTAAGTACGCACTCAGGGATTGCGAGTGGGCAACGCTGTGATTTTAGACGCAGAACATTGTACACATTGGTAGAAAGTGCACGAGGGTTCATTGGTTTGAGATAGATACTTCGAGGTTAACATTCATGCATACAAATATTTAGATCCGAAATATATATCCAATTGACAGTGATTTGCATTCGCAGAAATTCTTTCTTTTTTAATTTAAATAAGTGGTTATCCCTTGTGTTTGACTTCACGTAATGGCAGCATTTTGATAATTTGATTTACATTGTGGACAATTCCATGAGAATGTGGCTATAGCTGAAATATGGAAAATTTACGAAGTCTTCAGAACTGCAAAGCATCACAACCCTAAATGTTGTATCAAATGAAAGGGGACAACCTTTCATTGGAATGATTTGCCAGTAAGAAGGGGTATGGTTAAGTGTATTGTTTCGTCAAAAACCTGGTATTTTGTCTAAAATTATGGATATTAGGTAGGGGTGTTGGCACCTTGTTTTGACATGCAAAATGCTAACTGTGTTATTATGAGTTTTTGTTTTTAAGAAAGAGAAAAGGGTTCATATTCTTTATGTCAAAAGTGTTTGTGGTTTATTAGTTTTCTTAACTGTTTAATTAATTAAAGTTGTA
Source organism: Patiria pectinifera (assembly GCA_029964075.1). Lineage (NCBI taxonomy): Eukaryota > Metazoa > Echinodermata > Asteroidea > Valvatida > Asterinidae > Patiria > Patiria pectinifera. Next base: position 37,172,315 of record CM057149.1, on the reverse strand, counting down.
TCAAAGATTGGGAAACTGTAGCATGAGTTAACGTAACGTGAGTTACCAAAATACGTGTCCCTCTACAGATTTTGCAATGGTCGAATATGACTTATACCCTAATAATGTACATGTATTGTAAGGGCACTAAAAATATTTTCCCATCAGTTCACTGGTTGAAGAAAACTTTCAAATGCAAGGTATTTCAATTTTTTCCATATCCTATTTGTATAACATGAGTTACCGATACACAACGTATTGCCAAACATAATTTTGTTATGTTGGCCTTTTTTTAAAGTTTAGTCACTCAACTTCAAGGGATCTTCTCTAAGAAAACCCACCCAAAATGCTTTCATTTTATAGAATAACAACACAGAGTTGACGGAAAACCCCTCTAAACATAATATGAGTTACCATGAAATTGCCATATACAAATTACAAAGCAAATTTTTCAACATTGCGTGGCATTTTGTACAGATAATGCTGACTGTTGACGTCAGATATACATGTACATTTGACATTTGCATTTGCAATTCTATACTGTTATTTGGTACAAAATGTGAATGCATAGCGTAGTCCACAGTGCCTTTAAATAAAGCTAGATATTATAAGTGTTTTGAGCAGCGTTTTCAGATTGTTGTTCTACATGTAACCATGTATTCTACCAATAGATAGTACATACATGTAGCTCATCATGAACATTTACTTACAATTGCCAAGGCAATATGGAAGAAATTTTTGTGCATATATTGTTTCCTCCACTATTTATATTTGTCTCTCAGATCCCATTGCCATGCCAATAATGCCAATAAAATTGTCATTGATTTTCAAAAGACTTAGTCCTTTTTTTTAGCTTTAGCTGCAGTTTTGATATATTTCAAATTACATGAAGCATACAGCCATATACAGCCATACAGACATTAGTCGATTTATTATTAAAGTACTTACATGTACATTTCATTGAGCTTGGTTCAATGTATGTTTCTACTACAGTATAGGAACTGTCTCAACAGCAGTTGCAACAAGGCCTCGACTCTTGCATTTTTCACCAGTCTGCAATTTTTATACATAAATATCCTCCCAAAATCTAATCGCATGATTTCACAGTTTGCTGAGTTTACAGTCCATGGACTGTTACTTTACATGTGCCTTGAAGTTCTATTTTATATCAGAATTTCATTTTACACTAAGTTTCCATTCAGTTTACTACTAAATTTCGGATTTGCTAGATAATTATGGAAGCTTCTTGATAATTGACAGAACATCTTGGGAGGTAGAGTTATTAGTTGTATATTGTGATCAATTTTTTATGGTTGATAAAAGCTACTAATAATTTCACAATTCATTTCATGCCACAAGAAACAATCTCTCTCCCCCCCCCAAAAAAAAAAGGTGAAGCATGTATTTTGACTAGCCTTTGTGACTTGTTTAGAGAAGGATTGGACCATTCCACCGCCCATTGAATTAGCATTCAGCCAGTGTTATTGTTAAGGTCAAATGTGTTCATTCATAACACATGTTCGTGTACATGTACCGAGTATCAGTGAAATGAGTGTCCACACGATGTATGGATGTACATGTACATGTACATGTACATGTACATGTCCATCATACATTTTCGGACTACTTTGACTTGAATGCAGTTAGCATTGTGAGATTCAACAAAGAATGGCTGGACTGCCGGTACATGTACGATCAATTGAAAATCTTTGTTTTTCGGTCAAACTAATTGACATCAATTTTAATTCAAGGTCTTTTTGTTTTCTCCGCAATATTGGGGTTGGGTCTGTCAAAAACTTTGTTTTATTAAAAAAGAAAAATAATAATAATAATTATTATAAAAACTTATAAAGTGCTGGTATCTAGATAAACCTATTCCCTGCGTTTGGGTCTGGGATAACTAATGATATGCTTGAATGAAGAGGTAAGTTTTGAGACAAGTTTTGAAAGAGACAGCGTCAGGTTGTGATCCCATGGCCATTGGCAGACTGTTCCATAGGCGAGGGGCTGCGACAGAAAAATTTCCGTGTCCATAAGTCTGCAACCGTGAAGATGGAGCCACAAGCAAGTGCGCATCGCTAGAGTGTAGTTGGCGCAGAGGCTTGTATGGCGATATGAGTTAAAACTGCTGCAGACTGCTTACTGACTGGATTGACCTGAAATAAACAAATCAACAAAATTAGACAGCCTAACATTTCAATCATAACAGAATCTTTGTCAAAAGTTTAGACACTCTTATAGAGTTGAACCAGGGAAGGTGCCTATATTGCCAAACATGAAGGATACACTCCTGCTTAGTAGTGCAGACGTCTTACCACTCGACCACCGAGCTTGCTGGGGTCCACTGGCTGGTTGGTATACATGTATGTTAGCAACGGGTACCGCAACCAAACTGTATTAATAAATTTGATGGAATTTGCTTAGGGGCAATTCCACAGTTAGTTTCGTTAGAATATAATATGGCTCCCATATCAACATGTGTGGCTATCAATTCTCCATTATGGTACCATCAGTTCATCTTACCAGGACTATAACACAGCCGTAACTTTATTATTGCCATAAGCAAATTCATTTAGACATGTTTTGTGAGTTGTAACAGGACGTGTAATCTCAGTTAGTATAGTTACGTTACAAAATAAACGGACAAGGATAAGCAATACATGTCTTTGCATAAAATTGTTATCGCATTTCTGTAATTGCTACTTACTGACAAATATTTGACATAACATTTCTCAATTTCTCTCATCAGTTTAAGCATTGCCATAAATTCTGGGTTAGTTACATTACAGTTATGCGCCTATCAATTGTTAACCCCTCCTCCCCCTTCCGGGCTGCCCCACCCAAGACATGGGGATNGTCACTTTTGAAGGGTCGAGGGACAAATCCCCACCCCTTGGGCAAAATTTAAGTGACAATCTCAGACATATAGGCTACCGTACATATGTGAGACGCACTTGTGATTGCCTTTCCATGTAGTACGCCAATGGTAACAATGTTATTGGAGTGACCAAAATCCCATCCTGGGGCGAACCGACCCCAACGTCTGGGGCAGCGGGGGACATTTGATAGGCACATTAGTTATATTACAGTTTGTCCGCCGTCTTTGGTACAAGTTAAAATATATACATGTAACAAAATAATAATCAAACAAAAATGTTTGCGGCATAAAAAGTATAAACCTTTCTCTCTGTCTTAAAAACAAAAACTCACACTAGCCATTGTATGTGTAGTTTGCATGTTAAAAGGAGGTGCCAAAAGGACTACCGAAAATCCATAATTTCAGCCAAAAATCTGGCGGGGTTTTGGACCAAAAACAAATTTATGTTACTCCAGTCCACCTCACTGGGACACCACTCAAATTAAAGGTGTTGTCCCCTTTAATTCGATATCACATTCGAGATTGTGATGCTTGTAGAACTTTCTAAAGATAAGAGCTTAATTTTCCACTTTTCAGTCCTGTGTACTTCTCTGTGGAATTGCCCTTAGGTAGATGTACAAAATGTTGTATTTCGGGTTTTGTCCTTCCCATGACTGCATGGTACTTGTGGCCAGATCTACGTACATGTAATGAAATTGACATGGGTATTGTAGCAAAGCAACAATGCTACAGTTTCAATAGGAATGTGCACAGTACATGTACATATACCCATGTACATGGGCACCAGGGGATCGACTGTTTGCAATTACCAATGATGCAGAGTGGCATATCAATGGGTTGACCTGAACCTGAGGTCATGCTCTCATAGTACATGGAACCTTGTGTAAAACAGCCGCTCATTTCATTTGTGTGTGAGTGAGTATGTAAACACCAGCAATCCTGGACTAGGGACTAAAGGGTAAGGCCTCAAACAATACGTCCACGATTGACCTATCGCCATTTGCGACTTAGCCACGCCCCCTTAGACAACCCTATGGAATTGTGTACCTTAAATTTTGTTTTGTATCAGATTTTGCGCGTTCATCGTCCATTTGTTTATCATGTAAAATTTGGACAAGATTTCACAAGCTGCGTTGACGCGATTCTACTGCGATAGGTTAATTGACCGATAGTCCACGATTGAAATTCGTGTACAAATCCAATGAGAGCTGTTGCTAAAAAGTTAAGAGTACAAACATAGGAATGAGGATTAGGGACAATGGGGGGTCCACAATTGCCGGTGTTTACAGAGATGGATGTAAAGGCCTCCACAAGGCAATTTCTGAAGGTGAATAGGTCTCCATAAGGTTTTTACGAAATAGATATATATGGATTTTACTCAAGAACTATGAATTTCCAAGGTGTACTTTTCCGTCGCAAATTAAAGTATTTTATGTAAGGGATATTTGGTCGGAATTTCAATGCAGGAAAGTAATTCTGGTTAAAATAGGAGCATTTTGAAAATACATAGCTTTTGACCCTCTCACAATTTTGTACATGAGAACAAAGCGATGTCTCCACAAGGATACAAATTTGAGTATGTATGGTTATTTCTGTGTTGTTGATATAATGATGATGTAGTGTTTAATTTACCCCATAGGTTTGACAATCCAGCTAGGAAAAAAAAGAAAAATTGTTGAATTTAGCAGATTCATGCAAGAAATTCACTTTTGTCTCAAAGGGATGTACCGGATGCATACTATGCATTTTCAAACTGAACATATTTTTCAAACCAACTTGATGATAGTCAATAATGAACATTACTCCCAGTAAAAGAAAAAAAAACGAAGATCGTGGTGAAAGTATTTTTGTACAATGTGATATCTACATTGCGCTTCTAATTATTTTTTACCCCGAACATGAAAAATGGAAAAATTAATTCATATTTATCGCATACCTTTGCCCAAAAAAATTGACAAGATTCCAGACCAGACTCTTAATAGACAGTCTTACATGTAAAGGCTTTCCTTTCCCTGGTCATGTACATCAACATAAATAAAAGCGTAGGCCTGCATTAGTACAAAAATGGAAGCTCAGCATTTAAAATAGCTTTATTACTTGCTGTGTGTTCATGTGCATACGTTAGCAGTTGGGCATATCGGTAGGTCAGCGTGCGTGCACAAGGAATCACAATTTGTCTTGCAATGCACGGGACTCCCCGGTCGAAAAATAAGATTTAAGCACCTCCTTAATTACCTCACCTTTGATTGAATGCATCGTGGGATAGCCGCGGGGCATTCGGTGTCGGGGACACTGTTGACATGGTGAATGAGTGTCAAAGAAAACGAGGACCCAAGATAGCCTGCCTGGGATGATCTTAAGACAGAGGAAAGGCTCTGGGGGAGATTCCCCATCAAACGTGTGGCTGCATTATTGTGGCTCGCTCTCAGCTTGACTTTGTCATATTCTAATTGAGATGTCAAGTTAATTTTGTCAATTTATGAATATTGAATAATGAATTCCTGAAATCCCTGAACCGTAAACTGACCTTTCGCTACAGACAGTGAATTCAGACTGATGCAAGTGACACTCGCATGCCTAAAGAGGAATTACAGTCTAACATCTGTAACTGCCAAGTGCCTAGTATTTTTTTAAGTTGAGTGATCCCAAATCTACCAAAAGCAAGAACTCATTTCCATGATTTTGATAACGTTTTTTCATAAGTGGAGGACTTCATTGCCCAGCCAATAAAACTTCAATACTTGGCGTTGGGGTTGAATCCCTAGTCTTGTCAAACATTTCCAAAAATGTGCTATTATATGGGTTTGCTGAATGTTACTGTTTCTTTTTTGTTTTGTTTATATATACATTTTTTTAATTATTGCTTATCAATTTAGAAATATCCTGGTTTTGTTTTGTTTGATTTAAAGGTAAGAATTGCAAGTGCTAAATATTTTCATGAGCTAGGTTTTGTTGTTGTTGAATATAATACCAAAGGATCTGAAATGGTATTCAGTATTCTGCTCAATATACTTTTATTTCTGTTAAAATTTGTGATGATTAGCAATTTAGAAACTTAACAGCTGTTCGACTTTGTATTTTAACTGACACCAGAACTTTGAATCATTAGAATGGCATCTCACTGCTTCACTATCATTTCCTGGAAGATGATAAATGTAGAAACCACAAGAGATATCTTGGCCAATATTGACATTGTATTTTAATAATGATAAAACAATGTGGCAGATATGTCTGAAGTCTTGAATTTATTTTGTTACTCAAGAATTATAGTCATAAAATTAAAGATTAAAAAAGTATGAAATGTTAAACTTACATATGTACATGTGGGCAAATCCAGCATTATGAAAGGAAGTGTAATGTCCGTGACAGAGCCAATTAATGATTCAGAGAAATGATCCAAAACTCCTAGTCTGTAATCTCCTTGACCATTACTAGATGATGGATGTACAAGGTTTTAAAAAAAAATACATTTTCAGGTTTATCCACTTAGTTCTTAAAAGCTCTGTCACGGACATTACATAAGGTGTGGGGGGCACCCAAAAATGTCATCTGTGCTGAAAAGTAGTCAGGTTTTTTCATCAGACACCCGACCTTCATAAAATCAAATGGGGGGCTGGACACCATCTTCCCTGGGGTCGTTGTTCAAAACCTATATCATGGTTAATGATATAGGTTTCTACGGACGTTATATAAAAAAATTCGGGAAAAGAAAGGCTTTAGGTGGAAAATACGCACAAAATCGCGGAAAAGGGACATTATGTTCATCAAGCTAATCATGGTAACTCATACGGCTGTGCTTTTCTCCAGGTGCCAAATTTCCAGTGGGGGGAGCGCAAACTTCTTATGGGGGCGTGCCCCCCCCCCCCCTTAGCTACGCCGCTGCAGTGTACGTTGCAGTGTATGTGACAGTGCCCTCATTGGCAAAAGCAGAAATATGCACATTTAGCACCTTTGTCAAATTTTCTTTTATGACTTCAAAAAGCTGCCTTCTTTTAAAAGTATTTTTGGTGATTTTTTTTTGTGTTTAGTTCTACCTGCAAGACACCAAGAGCAGCAATGGAACCTTCATCAACAACCAACGCCTCAGCAGGGGGGCGGAGGAGAGCCCCGCCCACGAGCTCAACTCAGCTGATATCATCCAGTTTGGGGTGGACGTCATGGAGAATTCAAGGAGAGGAGTCGGTATGTATAACGGGGGAGATATTGTAGATTTGGGGATGGGGTAGCCTTAATCCAAGGCTGGACTTGGAGTTTGTTCCCCTCATGCATATCAGGCCGCGATCCCTAGCTAACGCTTTAAACCCCAAGGCAGTAGAGGGCGCTTTCAATAAGATGAATCGCATCCAGATTTGGGAATATTGACGCTCAAACTCAAGATATTCCTAGCATACCTCATGCACACTACATGTATATTCAAGCTAATGTATGCTTTAAATGTCGTGGGTCCAAGCGCCAAAGTTCCCAATACTACATTAAATTCATCTTGTTGAAAATGCCCTTTACTGCTACGGTGGCTTGATGGCGCTTGCCAAGGATTGGGACCGGATTGGATCAAGACTAGGGATGGGGAAGTGTTGTTGATTGGACAGAGTTTGAATGTTGTTGTATTAAATGAAGTCTTCAGTTTGTGAATATCAGCAGAAGAATGACATAACAAAAACAAGAATCTGGTAAAATTATCACAAGTGAGTGTCCTGACATTTGGAAACAAGGACATACTGTAGATATGAGTTTTGTCCTCTATCCAAATATCTTTGTTTATACTGGTAGGTCTTCGATAATTACAGCTACGGGAAGGCATACATGTACTGGTACAGGTACAGACGTAGATCTCTGGAAGCCTTTTTTCAGAAGTTGCTTTCCGTACATCATTATCGTCATACTCTTCCAGTAATGCAGAATCCTTGATGCTGATTGGTTGATCCATAGCAACAGCTTGGTGCCTTTTTTCCATGTTGCACATTCTCTGTATCAATTGCAAAGTGTTCGCTTTTCACCGCAGTACAAGTACAATCACCACAAGCATTTTGATAATTAAATTTGTTTGAAGATAAGTTCATTATCCTGTGCAAGCTTGTGGAACACAGAAAATTCAGTTTGTCTGCGTCCTGCATGGTACCCAAGCTTCAGCCTTATTGCATACATGGCATTTGACAATGTATGTATTGTGTGTGTAAAAGAGAGGTGTGCATGTTTTGAAACAGCCCTCACAACATGTACTTACAAAGCCTTTGATATAATACTGCCTAGACTTGTCACTGTACACGTAGGTGTGCATGTTGTTACTGTAGATGTACAATGTACGTACATGTACACATGGTTCACAGTGTCAGCTTTCAGAGTCTTGCGTGAATGTAGGCCATTCATAATGTGCAGGGTTAGTTCAAGTCTGGACAGTGTACTTATGGTAGGCCTACGGTACGTCATTTGTCAAATGGTTGTCGTAGCTATTAATGTGTGTGCATTGATATCAGCCCGTGCTCCCTCACTCAGGCCGTGTGTGCTGTCTTAATTGGCTGCTGAGGTGGTTCCAACCATGCAATCTTAGGAGCCTTCGGTGTTTGGTTTCATCTTTGGATGCAGGATGGGCTCTAGAGCAAATCTTGAGGAGAGATAGAGATATAAAGACCCCTCCCCTTTTTAGAAACACTGTCCCATTTGTAGCGATTATAAAACCGGTAGTTTATTTTTTTTTCTCAACTTTTTAGTTCAAAAATGCACAATATGAAGTATTCTGGATGTATTCCTTGACCCCTAACCCCTTGAGTGATTTACTGGGAACCTTCCTCCCTCTTGCAAAATCCAACACTCTGTGGTAAGTCAACACCCAAAACAAACTGTTGGACTCTGATTTCGGTGGTATGCCTGACCCCAAGTAAAGCATGGTCTGTTTACTAGTGCAGTACTCACTCCAACAGATTCCAACAAAACATGCAGTTGGATTTTGAAGGGTTTAGGTAGTTAGAGTTGATGCAGTCATCCTCCAAGAGTGATTTTGAATAGCAAACTACATACCCAGCAAATAAAAACTCATTTGTCGTTCTTATAATAATGATACTTGAGTGACATATTACGAAGTACAGGTACCAAGATAACAGGGACAAGAAAAAGGTCACACTTTGGACCTAAATTTATAGCATGACCTCTCTAGGAGTAAAAATTCACAGCTCACATGTACATGTACACATATCTGTACCGGTACATTTTCCGGAGCCATAATTTTCAATTGCAACACGTTACGTCTATGCAGAACATATTGTGTGTACATGTATGTTTACCATTGACCCTACACACATGTCTAATCAGTGTTATGAGTTATGATCTGCCAAGTGATGCACGTCAGTTTCAAGGTCAACATCCTGGCAGTGACTCACTAATGATATATGACCGCAGTGAACAAAAAGCATAAATATTTCTTTAGTTTGTATTTCGCTGATCAAAACAGAATATTTATAATTTAGTGATGCCCCTGCAGTATCATAACAGAATAAGTGGTGGGATTTAAATTCAGATTTTTAAAATTTAGTTTGAATTCCACTATTCGGTTTCGCATTTGGAAACCAGATATTCAAAACCAACCTTAAAATTTTTTAAAGCCTTCCATTTTGCGACACAGATTTTAAAGAAAACAACTGAAACATCCCCCAATGGAGTACCGAAGCGAATACCGCCACGCGACAAAATGTGTAAAGAACATTAGCGCGTGATTCAGCCCGGTGAACCAACACGCGTGCGTATTCCATCTCGCTTGCACTACACTCTGGTTGTCTAATGACGCCACACTTCGGTGTAATTCCATTTGATCCATGGTTTCTGATTGTGGCTGCATTCCACTTATTGTGGTTCTCTTTGGTGTATGAATAGCCTTCCAATTTGACTTATCAGAGAGAACCCAAGTTCCCAATAATTTTGTCAACATTACAGCTCTGGAGTGGTTTGTAAAGGCCCAAATGCAGTGGGCTAGTCATTGAAACTATACCCAATCATTTGGAGGCATTGCATGTCGCGACCTCTCTCATGGCCATTTTTGTTGGCATGACTAAATGAGAACTTCCAGAGTGAAATCAGATTACCGTTATTCGGTTTGAAAATTTTATTTTTAGTATAACCGGATTTTTAAAATCTTTAATTTCTCCCACCACTAAACAGAATACGGTACATACAGTTGTGTTTTTTCTTTTTCATTAAAATGTTAATTCAATGAGCCTTGGAGTTGAGGGATTTTCAAATATCAATCATGAGTTTAATCAGATCGCATTACCTGAATCCATCAGCTAGGATTCACACCCCTGTTTCCAGGGGATTTCGGTGATTCAGGATACCTCGATATTGCAAACAAACTGGGGGATTTTCATGGATTCAGGATTGTGTGACCAAGCCAGAACTTGCAGTGATTTTGATGGATTCAGGATACCTCTATATTGAGCTGTTGGGGACTTTGCCGGATTTAGGATCTCAACAGATTTAAAACGTGCTCCCGCCACTGGTGGATTCTGATGGACTAACTGGCCACCAACATTTTCTTGCATGGCCAAATTGATGGATTTTGTGGAATCAGGATACTTTCTTGTAAAAGAGCCTAAGGAGTTAGGGTTAATATAAAGACTGAATAAAATGAACATCCTGAAAATGAAATAAATGATTTCGTTCTGTGTTTATTTTACTATTTTATAGTAAATCATGGATGTATAGTTTCCCCAGCTGACGTTATTCAACCCAGACGGTTCTAGAGGCAACTCAGAGGTATGTAATTCCATATACTTTTACTCTTTTGACTGCAAAGTTTCTTTTTGTCTGCTTTCGACACTGTATATAAGGCCACTGGATCAGGTGAGACCTCTTCACATTATCTTACTCTGAGCTTGTACACGCCACTTCTTCTTACTTGCGGATCGGTTTTTAATCTTTCTCAAAAGTTGTTCAAAAATTTTGTCCCTCCCTAACTGCACCAAGAACATGTACCTGGACCAATTTGGCACATTTCCTGCAGTCAAACACAATATCCGTTCCTGTACCCTGACCACAACCTTTCAGTCACTGACAGAAATTCCCAAGGCAAACGATATAAACTGGTAGTTTTCTGTAATCAATCTACTACCTCATGATTCAAGAAATCTCAAAGCACACCAGCGTGCATAAAAGGCAGTACACAAATACGGCGCCATGGAACAAGACTGATCCTAACTGTTGAATAGTAAACCCATTCCCCATGGGCGAATGGGACTTTGGAGCCCCGCAGTGAATGGGAGCAATAATGAAGTCGTCACGTGATGTAAGTTCCACCAATCAAATGATAACGAACTACCGGTAATGATAACGAAATAACAAACAACCACTATAAGGAAACATTTTTTTATGGACCACAACATGTTCGTTATAGTGGAGTTCGACTGTGTAAATATTAAGTAAATTAAAAAAATCAGTGACTTTTTTGTTCCTTTTGCATTTCAAGATATATAACATGTAGTCCAGATCTGTTGAATTGGTACTCATGTCCTTGTGATTTATTTCACATTTTTATCATTAGAAAAGGAATCCCCTATCAATCTGTTCAGTTTTGTTGATGACTTTTCCAGGAGTATTTCTGTTTCATTTTGTATGAACCTATGTTGTACACATTAGTCTGAACCCCGCTCGACATGTTCCCTCTGATAGAAAGATCATATGTTCATCCTGCGTATTACATTTTATTTCTTCACATGCTCAACACATGTAAGCAGAACAAGGAAGCTCAAATCTGAAATGGTGATCTCCAAATATAGCACTGAGAGGATTTGCAAACATTTACGTTCAGGAATTTCGGAGTCAAGTTCATTTTAAAAATAGTCAAAACAGATTGAAACAATTGAAGATTTTGTAGTGCCAAATGAACAGATTTGCCATTGCAAAGCCAGTTGACATCTCTGCAACACAATTTTTTTGTACACTTTTGTCAACATCACCTTTAAATTTGGATCATGAGATTTGCACCGATGGTTTGTTGCTGGTGCACTGACCTTAGATGCATGGAATAAATCAGGGCAGGAGGAAATAAGCTCATTAGGCTGAGGGTAATGTTAGAGATCTGCATCAAGCGTAGTTCTGCATGCATAAACTGTATTTCCTCTGATCAAAAACTTCAAAATATACTACCCTAACCACCCAACTCCATCAAAATACCCCCCCCCCCCCATTTTGGTTGATTTAGGGGACTTGGTCCAGAAGGCCTGGCGTGACTAAATATTAATGGAGTACAAATAGCTTCGTGTACTGCTATTGTGATAAAAGCCATGTGTAGCAAGTCCATGTATGTCGACCAGTGCGTCAGTGGTGGATTCTATTATGTCGTGTACAGTTTTGTATTGCAAGCACAGTGATTGATGAATTTTGATGGACTTGGTCCAGTTCCTAGTAAAATACACTAGGGAAGTTAGGTTTAAAAAACAAAGTGCAAGCATCAAACTTTATAAATAGGTTACAAATGTACATCAGCCAGTTTAATGTACATTTATGTATGTATGTAATTTATTTTATTTTTATGCCCCGCGGCGAAGCCGAAGGGGCATACTGTTTCCGCCTTGTCCTTCCGTGGGTGGGTGGGTGGGTGTGTGGGTATGTGGGTGTGTGTGTGGGTGTGTGTGGGTGTGTGCGTTTGTGTTCACCGCCAAACGCGGACGCACTCAGGGTTTTATACCTTCAAACCGCGGACGTACCTGCAATGGGGGACGGTCCGCATTTTAGATAGGTATCGTTTCCGTCATTTAACAGTCAAGTGGGGGCGCTCTATGAATTGCACGTTCATCTGAAGCCGGTCCGCTATTGAATGCAGAACAGCATATTCGACGCACAAAACGTGTGCGTGAATTTGCTCACTGGATATCCCGTTATTGTAGTGCGCCCTCTATCGCTGCATCAGCGCTTGCAACATCGTGACGATGAATTGCGTGCCGTTGCGCGCATATTACCGAAGAACTGCGGTCGTGTGGACACATCGCGCGCCAAATGCACAGCATGCTTGAGACTTTACACAACGGTGAGTGAATATTATTAGGCCTATCATCTTTGTTTAGTGATTTATCCACCACCTTGCACCTTCACGTAATTTTCACCGTTAAATTTAAGTCGGCAGTGTCAGTCATGGGCAGTAATAATGTCAGAAACAAACGCCGATGAGTCCGCGATTGCTGGTGGTAACAACATTTACTTCAAAGGTTCAGTTAGTATTGAAGCACGGACCTTAGGTCCGTGATTGATGTAAGATGGCATGTCCAGTGATTGGATATGTTATATGTGGTGATCCTGGCGAGTCACATTTTTTATCTCATTTTTGTGATTTAGTAAAGATTCCCTACTGTCGATGCGACTGGCACCAGTTTCAAGTTTTATTTTTCGCTGTTGAGAAAGATTTTGAATTTGTACAATTCCTTATAACAGAGCGTGGTATGAGTTGTTGTGTAGTACCAGCATAATCCATGATTTTTTAAGTAAGTTTCACTTAGCTAACATTTTATGCCAGGGCCGGAGAGTAAATGCTGAAATAGCTGATGTAATTAGTATCAAGTTGACTCTTAAGTTTTAGTTCCACATGTAGATTTTACTGTCATTACCCTCTCTAAAATGGGTGTAACAAAACGGTAATCCTTACTTTTAGGACACCTCTATTTTTTACAAGTTCTGTTCAAAACTGACTTTTGCAGATGACTGTCCAGTACCAGAGTGACTTTTGCAGGCTAAAGCAGTCTTTTTTCTTCATATAAACTCATGTTAGTTGTAGTTTTGAAAGCACTTTCAAAGAAAATGTGACTTTTCTACCTTTTTTCGCAGTCAGACGTGCATGTTGTAGTTCTCACACGCGTGAAAGCCCTACATAATGAAAGCCCGATGCTGATTGGCTGCTAAAAAAATTAATTATTCTGGTTCCGAGACCAAAAGATTCTGACTACTCCAGGATCTTTTGGTCTGGGAACCAGATTAAGAATAAATAAGTTAGTCTGGTTCTCAAACCAAAAGATTCTGACTATTCCTGAATCTTTTGGTCTGTGAACCAGACTAAAAATAAATAAGATGTTTATTTTTTATCAGCCAATCAGCATCGAGCTTTCACATTTGCCATCTTGGTTTTTGAGTCTGTTTTCTGGTTGTCATCGTCGTCTTTTACCCCTGAATTTCCCTCATAAATCAAAGCCCTGCCCTCTTTCCACAAAATTAATCCTGCTGATATTCAAGAAGGTGTCATTGCCAATTGTTCAGATGTGCCAAGAAATATCAGAATGTCTATTTTGAGTGACATTTAGTCAGCTGTTTTGGTGAGTATTTCCCTTCCTATATAGGAATGGGGTCCTAAAAGTAAGGATTACCGACAAAACTCTAAGTTCACAATAAGTTCTTATTTTTGTAGAAGGAAGGTAGGATCACGAAAATGTAATAGCAAACATTTATATTACTCACTTGGAGAATGGTATATATTTAAGTTTGTGAAATATAACATGACAGAACCATTCTGAGTTAATTAGCTTGTACATTTTACAATCTACCAACACTGAAGTACCTGCTATATGTACACCCATTTCAAAAAAATGATATAAATTTTTCATGGGGGGGGGGTTCGGTTATGACAGTAAAATCTTGCAACACTGTGTGTAGCTTATACCTCTCTAACTTTACATCAGAAATCCTGTTTTATTGTGATGTACCATAGTCTACATAAAACTACAACATGACGAACATTAAGCAATCCACATCCTCTTTAATACAGGAAAACGAGAACTGCGGCTCTTGGGGAATATACACACAAAATGGCAGCATTTCAAAAAGGAACTCGTTATGAGATCAAAAGCTATTTACAATTTGAAATCCCTAAAAAACTCTTTTGGGGAAAATTGAGAAAATGGAAAGAATTCCATATCCCACCGCCACTTTTTCCCCTTTATTTAATATGACTTGACAACTACCAAGAAGAGTAAATCTGATGAAAAAATACACCAATTTAGGAGTGGGACAATTTCAAGTTTTTCTTTGAAAATACTTTTCAGTCATGGCCCATAGACTTTGTACATGAGGTCTAAGGTGGCTGTGAGATATGGAATTCTTTCTTTAAAATTATCTGTTTAAACTCTTCAGAAGTTATTGTTTATTTTGGAAAGTCTTTTTTTTTTTACAGAGCCCACATGCTCCTCAGACAGCCATCATGAACACCAGGACAACTCAAACTCGTGTAAGAATGTAGATTATTGTAGCTTAATTGTTGAATGTGTCCTACATATAGTTGTACAAAGCCTGGCAAGAATTGGAATGCCCGAAAAGTATGTTCTTTTTAATGCCACAAGCTGATGTTGAAAAGCCATCATATGATCAATTTCCCATAAAAACATAAAACAAGTTCTAGCTATATTTTGTTGATGTTCAATAAAATAATCATTAATTTGAAATTGTTTTCAGGGACCAAGAACTAGGTCTACCTCAAGAACTGCCGGTACAAAAAGAAGGGATTATAAAAAGTATCTGGGGAGGGATCAAGATCAGGAGGGATTTGAGGCAAAATTCATCAGCGAAGAAATCGGTAAGTATTTTGACTAAAACTTTACTGTACATTTGTTTACAAAATAAATTTAAATCAGAGGAAACTGGAGCAAATTGATTCTTTATTCTTTTCATAGTACTACTGCAGTCATATATAATGTGAAAGTGTGATGTCAACACGTAAATCGATGTCCAAAAGTGGGAAAGGGGGATGATCAAAAATTTTCAAAAAAACATCACGATCAAAAGACACAAACTTGGGGGCGTGTTCCAAAAATGTATACTATAATGTACTAGTACATAATGCAGAGCTAAACATGGTCGTACAGCCTATGATACAAATGATATATCACATGATTTTATGTTTTGCAAATTATATCGCATTTTTTTTTCATGGTACAGGAAAATCTGGGGAGGATGATTCTATGGGCCATCCCCCCTGGCCAAAAAGTGTGGGGGGGGGGACCCCCCCCCCGGATTTACACCCATGTGTCAACAGAAACCATTTTGTCCCATACAAAACCCATTTCATTTGAAGTTATTGGATGCACTCTTCGTACATTTTCTTACATTTGTCATTGCTTGATCTATGTTACAGGATTTGGGGTGTTTACTACCAGGAGTTTTGACAAAGGGGACTTTCTCTTGGAATACAAAGGGGAGGTGATGTCAGAAAAAGAAGCCAGCAGCAGACACTATACCTCACGGCATAGCTACCAGTACTTTTGTCGCTGGAATGGAAAATCAATGTGGTAAGTTTTAATGAATTTAGCATCTGTTTTAATAACAGTATATTGATATCTGCAGCCAATACCCTCTGACTCCACAAGTGCAAAACTGTGGAGCTTTTTTTTTTTTTTTTTACACACGTGACATTGATTGGTGGCATGGGGGTGGTATGGGGGGGGGGGGGGGTGGACAGTTGGCAGTGATGTTACTGGAAGGGTCTGTGGGTGGGTTAGGGTATAGTATAGGGGAGCCATGTGCGGTGCCTCCGCCCCTACGAGGAACCACATCGAAAAATTGATTCAGAAGCTCGAGTGGTACAGGTTTTCCCGTAAATTGTCAAAATCATCTTTGCAGTGAATTTTTCCGTGTTATTTAGTATTTGTTGGTCCTGGAAGTGGTTGTTTTGTTTGTTTTTCGGTAGATAATCAATTTCCGTACACCTGCCATCTTTGGGTAACAGGGTGAAGTTGGGCGGGAAATCCGCCCCTTATGGCGTAGACTATACTTATTCAGAACAGGCATGAGAAACGAAATATATGCACTCTGCACCAACTTTGTTTATCCAGTCAGTGAAGTTGTTGGAAGTTGTGGCCACTCAGTTCATGAGATTGCAGTCAGTGTAGTTGCTAGTTGTGGTCAGTCAGCTTTTCAGGCTGCTAAAACAAAATACATATCTACATGTACTCTGCCCCACTACTTGTATTCTGAAATAGGTTTTTATTTTTTATCAAAATGTCATATTTGTTGTAAAATATAAACTGTTACTATATCATGTTTGAAAAGCTCAAGAATGTCCAAACCTGGTCCACATACAGACGGTGGTCACAATCAGTTGGCTAAGAAACCTCAATGTCGAAGAAAGAAAAAAACATACGTAAAAACCCGTACCACTGGGCACACCTTCGAAAATACGAAAAAATATTTTTATGTTGGGGGGGGGGGCGCACCGGTCACTTTTGCATATGTAAATGATCGAAAAACGTGCAGGTTAAACCTGTTATGCATTGAGGGCAGCTGTAAAAAATAGTAAAAAAAACAAATGCAAAAGACACAAAAAACAGTTAAAAAATAAACCAACAATTTATAACTGTACAGCATAAAAAAAATCATGATCGTGATGATTTTATGGAAACACCTGTACCACTCGTGCTTCAGACTAAGTTTTTTGATGTGGTGCAAAGACAAACGGGGTCATTATGTACCAACTTAAATGGGTATTGCTCCCCATTTCATTGCAAATCTTTTATTACTTTTATACTCTTGGTCCAAAATAAACTCACACAAAATGGAATTTTCGAGGAAATATTATCCCTTTTCCAATTTTCGAACACTCATTTCCTGGTTTAGGAGTGACATGCTTTATGAAATATTTGGGTAGGGAAACATGGTTTAATTGAAAAACCTCTGCCATATTATTGTATTGGAATCACCTGAACTGCAGATATCTCTATATCGGTAACGTTTCAGACCCGTATGTAGGTTACAAACTGAGGACAGTCCCCCATCACATCATCTTATCATCTACATAGTAAGAATGAACACAACTGGGTCAAAAGTATAAGCGTGTACAAAACCACAGATCTATCATGTTTGCAAGTCCCATCTAATCACATGTTGTTTCTCTTTATAGTATTGATGCAACTACAAACTCCAGTCTTGCCCGTCTTGTTAATGATGCGCTGCAACGTCACAAGGCATGCAATGTAAAAATTACAAAAATAGAGGTTGGTCCAACAGTTCATCTTTGCTTGTTTGCCCTGAGAGACATAAAACAGGGAGAGGAATTAAGGTACGATTATCAAGTGAAGGGACTTTGGTGGAGAACAGCCTCACAACAGAAGCAACCAAGTGTGTCTCAAGCCACCACCAAAAAACAAGCTAAGGTCAGTTGTTCCACTGAAATCATTGGAGGTCAGCCAGCCATTTGGACTGCAGACAGTGAAGCTGCAAGTTGTAGTCAACCAGTCAGTGAAGTTGCATCAAGTCGTGATCAACCAGTCAGTGAAGTTTCATCAAGTCGTGAATCAGTCAGTGAAGTTGTTGGAAGTTGTGATGAACCAGTCACTGATAAAGTTGCAGCAAGTTGTGATCAACCATTCAGTGAAGTTGCAGCAAGTTGTGATCAACCATTCAGTGAAGTTGCATCAAGTCGTGATCAACCAGTCAGTGAAGTTGCATCAAGTCGTGATCAACCAGTCAGTGAAGTTGTATCAAGTCGT
The DNA here is from genome assembly GCA_029964075.1 of Patiria pectinifera. Taxonomy (NCBI): domain Eukaryota; kingdom Metazoa; phylum Echinodermata; class Asteroidea; order Valvatida; family Asterinidae; genus Patiria; species Patiria pectinifera. Next base: position 37,154,012 of record CM057149.1, on the reverse strand, counting down.
GATCAACCAGTCAGTGAAGTTGTATCAAGTCGTGATCAACCAGTCAGTGAAGTTGTATCAAGTCGTGATCAACCAGTCAGTGAAGTTGTATCAAGTCGTGATCAACCAGTCAGTGAAGTTGTATCAAGTCGTGATCAACCAGTCAGTGAAGTTGCAGCAAGTTCTGAACCAGTCAGTGAAGTTGCAGCAAGTTGTGATGAACCAGTCACTGATAAAATTGCAGCAAGTTGTGATGAACCAGTCACTGATAAAGTTGCATCAAGTCGTGATCAACCAGTCAGTGAAGTTGCAGCAAGTTGTGAACCAGTCAGTGAAGTTGCAGCAAGTTGTGATGAACCAGTCACTGATAAAGTTGCAGCAAGTTGTGATGAACCAGTCACTGATAAAGTTGCAGCAAGTTGTGATGAACCAGTCAGTGCAGTTGCAGCAATATGTGATCATCCAGTCAGTGAAGTTGCTGAAAGTTGTGGCCACTCAGTTCATGAGATTGCAGTCAGTGAAGTTGCTAGTTGTGGTCAGTCAGCTTTTTATAGCATTGAAGTAGTTGTCGACAGTAGTCAAGCAGCAGGTCAGATTTCAATAAATGAAGCTGTTACCAGTTGTGGTCAGTCAGGTATTGATAGGGAAGCAGCTGCCAGTGTTGAAGCTACATTAAGTGACGTTGAAAGCATGGTCACATCGACACAATTTGATGATAATGATCCTAATAATGAAAGTGAATCAGTAGATACTGCTTCTGATTCGGATGAAAGCTTTGTACTTGAGTCTGATTCTTTGTCGGAGGAGTTCTGTGTTATACCCTTGCCTCAAAGGAGAGTGGTGGCCAATAACAACAGCGCAGAGTCGACCAGTGAAACTGTTGATGATTCATCCTCTGTTGGTCCTCAAACTGCTGATAGCACTGATACTACTTCCATAAAGGTTATGCGTACCGACAATAACAAAGGCAAACGGAAGTGGGATAAAGGTGCATACTGCCCCTTTTGCCATACATATCAGATGAAACTACCGCGACATCTTAGGGAAGGAAAGCACATAAACAGGAGCCACAAGTCATTCAGTGGATAGCCACCACAGATCTGAAGTTAAAGGAAAAAAGGCTAACCAAAATAAGAAATCTGGGCAATTACCATCACAATTCTGAAGTACTCCTAATGAATAAAGGTACAATCATACCAGTTTACAGGCCTAACTATGAAGCAGACTACAGACACTACTTGCCCTGCAGTGATTGCAAAGGTTACTTTGCCAAAGGGGACCTCTGGAAACATGGCTGTAAGCTAAGGGAAGATCAGGAGAATGATGAGAATGAGGATCAACCGCCAAGAAAGAAGAAGAGGCGAGATTTTGTCAGATTAGGCAGATGTATGCTCCCTACGTCTGATAGGAGTGAAAAGGTGCAGAAAATGTATGCAGGCCTCAGGGAAGATGAAGAAGGGGTTTCCTGTTTCATAAAGGGAGACCCACTCGTAAGAAAGTTGGCCGAAAAACTTACCTTCAAGTTGGGTCATGATGAAGAACAATTTTCCAATGTTAGGGGGAAACTTCGTGAAGTTGGTAGAATGGTTCTGACGTACAGAGAAAAAACACATGAAAAGAATGCCTCACTGAAAGATCTTATCCACCCTCGGAAGTTTCATGATGTAATATCTGCAACAAGAAAAACGGCAGGATTTGATGAGAACAGTCATCTCTTCCGCACCCCAAGCCTGGCCCTAAAAATTGGGCACACACTGAAAAAAGCTGCTGGAATTCTCCTGGGAGAAGCCATCAGCACTGAGGATGAGGCCCTTGAAAAAAGAGCTGCAGCATTTATTAAGCTGTGTGACCTTAACTGGGAAGACATGGTTTCAACTCATGCACTAAGGACATTGACTGAAAACAAGAGAAACAATCCAAAATATCTCCCTGTGACACGTGATGTTGTCAAGCTTACATCATACCTGAAAGGACAGGTAGAACAGGAGAAGAAAAAGCTGTGCAACCCGGTAGATGTAGCACATGTGAAAGATGTCTACAGACAGTTGGCTGAAGTGACTTTGACTTCAGTTTTGGTGTTCAACAGGAAGAGATCTGGTGAGGTGTCCAAAATGAAGTTGTCCGACTTTGATAAGTGTAAGAAAGGTGAAGAAGGCATCATGATGGAAGGCTTGTCAGGGTGGGAGAAGGAGTTGTGCAAAATTGTCTGGCGCATGGAGATCGTCGGGAAGAGAGGAAGGACTGTACCAGTGCTCCTGACAGAGGACTTGAAACAAAGTATGGACCTTCTCAAGTGCAAAAGAGAACAGGCTGGTGTAATGAATGGAAATAAATTCATGTTTCCAGTCCAGAGTTCCCTAGGCCATATCAGAGGTTCTGATGTTCTTCGTAAACATGCAGGATTATGTGGAGCTAGCAAGCCTGAGTACCTTAGGTCAACTCGTTTACGTAAGCACATCGGCACTGTTGCACAAGTAATGAACTTGAAGGATCATGAGCAGGACATACTGGCTAATTTCATGGGTCATGATATCAGGGTTCATAGGGAGTTTTATCGCCTCCCGGAGCAAACACTACAGGTCGCAAAGGTTTCGAAGGTGCTACTTCAGATGGAAAAGGGAAACCTGTCGAGCCTGGCTGGAAGCAGTCTTGATGAGATCCGTGTAGAGGAAGAAGAAGGTATTTGTTTTCTTCAGTCTATCAAGCCTTTTAGAACATGTTTGGGTAAATTAACTCTGAAATGGTCTCCTCCGTAATCTTTTTTTCCTCTGAAGTTAGAAAATGTTTTTTCCATTACCATGTATAGTAGTCTAATGTTTTATGCCTGCTGGAAATGAAGCTTTGTACATTATCTACAGGATGTCAATTTTCAAGTAATATTTGTTGAGAAATGCATGATCCTTATTTGCTTTTCAGAAGCTCCAATGGATGAACCACTACATGAGGATGTCGATCATGAGGATGAGGTGCATGTGGGGTCAAAGAAGAAGGGCAGCAGTGGCCAGAAGAAGAATTCACACCACCAGGGAGAAGTACCAACCGGAGGTAAGTTTGAAATGTATCACTTGGAGACACCAGCTTAGTAACAATCTTGCCAATTTACTACACAAAGTGATCTTCATCTTGACCCTTGTCTTGACCTATGGGTTAATGAAAATGTGTGGCACTGAAAAACGAAAACAAAAATGACATTCACATAAAGTCTTGATGCTTTTCACACAATGTGCATGTTATTTCTGTGTGTTTTTCAGTACTAGGAATTAACACATAGGTCAAAGACAAGGGTCATCACCTTGCATAGTAAAAACCATTGTTGGCTATGGTATGGCAGTAGTCAAAGCCTGGATAATGGATTTTACTTGTGTAGTGGAGCTGCTAATTAATGGTCATTTTTTGCCAAATCGTGCATTTTGTGGTGAAAGCATGACATTAGGCACGTGGGCTCAGTCTTGTCCAGAAATTACAGGATCTTGCCTATTCCAGGGGTGTTTGCCTGATTTTGAAAAAAAGAGGGCGGACGAAGTTCAACTCGGAAAACCTCGAACCATTTTTCAGTTAGCTGCCTGCTGCAACGTTTCTGATTTTCAACCCTGCAATAATAGTTGGCTTTATTCCTACAAAGGGGTAAATAAAAATGACCTCAGTCTGAAAATTGCCTTTTCAAAGTGTATACAATGTTTACAGGTTTTTTTTTTCAATGTACATGCAGTTTGTGCCTTAATGAAATTGAATGACCAATAAACTGCCCCTTTAGAAATAAATGCCACAGCCACAAAATGGTGGAAAAAGCAGTGCCTATTAAAAGGTGAACAAGTTTTACTTTATTTCTAAGTTTATTGCTAATTAGAACAGGAAAAATTTTAAAGATAGTTTTTTGGGATGGTATTTTGTTTGTCCTTTTTCTTTGAAAAACATGCCTTTTCCCCCAAATAGAAAAGATCCAACATGGGTCCGAATCTTAAAATGTTCTCTCGCCTATTCTGAGCCCGCATGCTAAACATCATGCAGTGTGTTCAGGTCTCCAGTATGCAAGATAATTAGATGGGGTCAGCAACTTCATACCAATGTCTCCAGTTTTACTTGGCAAGGTGATCTCTGAAAATCTTTATCTTGCCCCTTGGCCTTACCAATGTACATAAAGGAAAAACCTAATGCCTTTCACACCCTTGAGGTATGTTTCATGCCTGTCGGAATTTAAGCCTTGTATATTCTCTACCAAAGTTGAATATATTTGTTGAGATCATCCCAAGGAGTTACTAATCCATGTTTGCTTTTCAGAATCTCCAATGGATGAACCACTAGGTGATGAAGATGTTGATCATGACGATGAGAGGCACGTGGGCTCAAAGAAGAAGGGCAGCAGTGGCCAGAAGAAAAATTCACACCACCAGGGAGAAGTACCAACTGGAGGTAAGTTTGAAATGTATCACTTGGAGACACCAGCTTAGTAACAATCTTGTCAGTTTTACTACACAAAGTGATCTTCATCTTGACCCTTGTCTTGACCTATGGGTTACTGAAAATTTGTGGCACTGAAAAACACAAAAAAATGACATTCACAATGTGTAAACAACATAAAGTCTTGATGCTTTTCACACAATGTGCATGTTATTTCGTGTGTTTTTAAGTACCAAGATTTTCATTAACACATAGGTCAAAGACAAGGGTCATCACCTTGCATAGTAAAAACCATTGTTGGCTATGGTATGGCAGTAGTCAAAGCCTGGATAATGGTTTTTACTTGTGTAGTGGAGCTGCTAATTAATGGTCATTTTTTGCCAAATCGTGCATTTTGTGGTGAAAGCATGACATTAGGCACGTGGGCTCAGTCTAGACAAGAAATTACAGGATCTTGCCTATTCCAGGGGTGTTTGCCTGATTTTGAAAAAAGCGGGCGGACAAAATTCAACTCGGAAAACCTCGAACCATTTTTCAGTTAGCTGCCTGCTGCAACGTTTCTGATTTTCAACCCTGCAATAATAGTTGGCTTTATTCCTACAAAGGGGTAAATAAAAATGACCTCAGTCTGAAAATTGCCTTTTCAAAGTGTATACAACGTTTACAGGTTTTTTTTTCTCAATGTACATGCAGTTTGTGCCTTAATGAGATTGAATGACCAATAAACTGCCCCTTGAGAAATACATGCCACAGCCACAAAATGGTGGAAAAGGCAGTGCCTATTAAAAGGTGAACAAGTTTTACTTTATTTCTAAGTTTATCGCTATTTAGAACAGGAAAAATTAGTGTTGAAGATACATGTAGTTTTTTTGAGTTGGTATTTTGTTTGTCCTTTTATTTTTTTTTTAAACATGCCTTTCCCCCCCCCCCAAAAAAAGGATCCAACATGGGTCCGAATCTTAAAATGTTCTCTCGCCTATTCTGAGCCCGCATGCTACACATCATGCAGTGTGTTCAGGTCTCCAGTATGCAAGTTAGTTAGCTGGGGTCAGCAACTTCATAACAATGTCTCCAGTTTTACTTGGCAAGGTGATCTCTGAAAATCTTTATCTTGCCCCTTGGCCTTACCAATGTACATAAAGGAAAAACCCAATGCCTCTCACACACTTGAGGTATGTTTCATACCTTACAAATTTTAAGCCTTGTACATTCTCTACCAAAGTTGAATTTTTTTGTTGAGATCATCCCAAGGAGTTACTAATCCATGTTTGCTTTTCAGAATCTCCAATGGATGAACCACTAGGTGATGAAGATGTTGATCATGACGATGAGAGGCACGTGGGCTCAAAGAAGAAGGGCAGCAGTGGCCAGAAGAAAAATTCACACCACCAGGGAGAAGTACCAACTGGAGGTAAGTTTGAAATGTATCACTTGGAGACACCAGCTTAGTAACAATCTTGCCAGTTTTACTACACAAAGTGATCTTCATCTTGACCCTTGTCTTGACCTATGGGTTAATGAAAGTGTGTGGCACTGAAAAACACGTAAAAAAATGACATTCACAATGTGTAAACAACATAAAGTCTTGATGCTTGTCACACAATGTGCATGTTATTTTCGTGTGTTTTTAAGTACCAGGAATTTTCATTAACACATAGGTCAAAGACAAGGTCATCACTGTATAGTAAAAACCATTGTTGGCTATGGTATGGCAGTAGTCAAAGCCTGGATAATGGTTTTTACTTGTGTAGTGGAGCTGCTAATTAATGGTCATTTTTTGCCAAATCGTGCATTTTGTGGTGAAAGCATGACATTAGGCACGTGGGCTCAGTCTTGTCCAGAAATTACAGGATCTTGCCTATTCCAGGGGTGTTTGCCTGATTTTGAAAAAAAGAGGGCGGATTTAAGTTCAACTCGGAAAACCTCGAACCATTTTTCAGTTAGCTGCCTGCTGCAACGTTTCTGATTTTCAACCCTGCAATAATAGTTGGCTTTATTCCTACAAAGGGGTAAATAAAAATGACCTCAGTCTGAAAATTGCCTTTTCAAAGTGTATACAACGTGTACAGGTTTTTTTTTCAATGTACATGCAGTTTGTGCCTTAATGAAATTGAATGACCAATAAACTGCCCCTTGAGAAATACATGCCACAGCCACAAAATGGTGGAAAAAGCAGTGCCTATTAAAAGGTGAACAAGTTTTACTTTATTTCTAAGTTTATTGTTATTTAGAATAGGAAAACATATTTTTAAAGACAGTTTTGAGTTGGCATTTTGTCTGTCCTTTTTTTTTTTTTAATCATGTCCCAGCCCAGATAATTGGCAAGATCCAATACGGGTCCAAATCTGAATGTTCTCTGGCCTATTCTGAGCCCGCACGCCACACATCATGCTTTTAGTTAACACAATATGCACAAGTTTTCACTCTGCAGCTCCACTATTAAGATAATTTTTGCTAATTGGACAATCCATTGCATTCCATGTATTTGGCTTCCAGCTTGCTAAAAATTAAAGCAGTTCAAGCATCAGGTGAAAATGTTTCCATGCATCTTCTTATATGTAGGTGAGAAGGCCTCAAAGAAAGCTAGTAGTACGAGCAGTAAACGCAACGCACACAACGAGGAGGGGGAAAGGGAGAACCAGGAAGATAACCAAAACACCATGGACCAATGACGAGAAGATGGCTGTAGTCAAGAATTTTGGCCATTGTTTTCAAACAGGCAGGTTGCCTGGTAAACAGGAAATCGTGTCTGTCTTGTCATCTGAACGCGTCTTGCAAGAAAGGACATGGACTAACATCAAGGATTTTGTGAGAAATCGACTAGGGAAAAAGGATCCTTTAGATTTTATCTAAAGTTTATCCAGCTCAAGTGTGGGATCAATGTTTCCCTTGTCTTCATCATGCACTATAGTGTGGTCTTTGTTATTTATTGTTCAGACCCCAGGTAGAGGGGATTCTAGTTAACTCTTGTTTTTCAGACATGAGGATGGAAAAGTTAATTTACACAAGGCAAATAATGTGAAAATTCTCCGCAAATAATCCAAATTGCTTCTTTCACCTCAATCACTACCCCAAACTGCCTCCTCAAAGGACATAATAATTTCAGTCACCTTCAGCTGTGAATTTCACTAAGCTTTAGGTTTTAAGAATCCAGATTAAGAAGTGCAGTTGCCTTTTAGTTTGTCAATCTTCAGGTTGGAGATTTGAATTACCTATTATAGTTTTCAGACCCCAGGTTGGGAATTTCAGTGACCTATGTAGTTTTTTAGAACCTAAGTTGGAAATTTCATTTACCTCTAGTTTTTCAGTCCTCAGTTTTGAAATTTCAAATACCCTGAGTATTTTTATTCCCAAGGTTGGGAATTTGAAATACCTTAAATTTTTAGAGCCCAAACTTGGAGATTTAAATTTGTTTTTTTTAAACCACCGAGTGGGAATTTCAGTTCCCTTATTTTTTCAGACCCAAGATCGAGGATTTCGGTTACCTTTTAGTTTATCAGGCCTGAGGTTGGTTATTTCAAATGCATTTAATTTTTCGGACCCCAAGTTGGGATTTCACATACCCTTAATTATTTGTTTAGACCCCAGATTTGGAGATTTCACTGAACTTTTTTTTCAAACCGCTGAGTGGGAATTTCAGTTAGCTTTAGTTTTTCTGACCCCAGGTTGTAATTTCAGTTTTTCAGACCCCAGTTCGGGAATGTTGATTACCTTTAGTTCTCAGGCCTCAGGTTGGTCATTTCAAAGCATTTGATTTTTCGGACCCCAAGTTGGGGTTTTCACAATAGCTTTTTAGATCCCAGATTAGGAATTTTACTCACCTTTATATTTTCCCAGGTTGGGGATTTTAACAAGTTTTAGTTTACAGGCCAAATTGCCAAGGTTTGGAATTAATTTACCCTTTTTTTCAGATCTCAGGTTTGGGAATTTCAATTACCTTCACTTTTTTCAGGCCCCAAGATGGGAATTTCAGATACATTTTTTAGACCCCAGGTTCGGAATTTAGTCACCTTCACTTTTCAGGCCACGGGATGGAGATTTCGCTTACATTATGCGTCTTAAACCCCAAGTTGGGGATTTCACTTACCTTTACCTTTTTTAGACCCCAGGTTGGGGATTTAAGTTACTCTCATTTTTTTCACTCAAGTTTGGGGATTTAAATTTTTGTTTTCAGGCTTAGGTTGGGGATTGCAGTTATCTTTTTCAGGTCCCAGCCTACCTTTATTTTTTGATACCCTGGGTTGGGGATTTCGGTTTGCTTCAGTTCTTTAGGCCCAAGTTGAAAATTTCAGTTGCGATAGCTTTTCAGGCCCAGAATTGGGAATCGAGGTTTCCTTTTGTTTTTGTCTGAATTTTTTCTGGCCTCAAGCTGAGGATTGGGATTGCCCTCAGTTTGTTCACGCCTTAGGGTGGGGATTTTTGCTTCGAATTGGGAACTGTTTGAAAGAGATTCGGACAATCCCAGTTTCACTTTTTTTTAAACCTTCATTGTTGCCTTACCTCAGTTATTGGACAGTGGTCATTTTTTTTCTGTTTTGTTTGTTTTTAGTTTTGTGGGTTTTTTTTATTGAGGCGCCTTGGGGTGGGGGGGAGGGATTTTGCCCCACGTTGGGTTTTTGTTGCCTCTCATTGTGAAAGCCCTGCGTTTGGGTTTAGGTTGCCTTTTTCAGTGCTCATGATGGTGATTGTAGTATTGGAGCACAAACCTGTGTTCATATTGTTTCCCTCAACCCCTCCTAGCTTCAGGATGAAGGTGTTGGTTGAGTTAAATTGTTTTTCTCCTACGCACTACCTCCAGTGTTGGCTTTCAGGCCCAGAGCGGGACTTTTTTCCCCTTTTGTGAAAAAACAGATTGGCCCATACATTGTGCACCTATTTATTTTTCTTTCCAAAAACGGATGAACGGTATAAACCAAGATAGTGGTGAAGCCACCCATTACATTATTCATCAGTCCTTCACGTTATTTGTTGTGTCATGATGTATCAAAAATACTCAAAGGACTCGGGTCTTAGAGATTTATTCTATTTGTTAGGAAATAACCGAGTTGACTGCTGCTTAAGCACACAAAATTGCTTAAGCACAGAAACCCTTGCTTAGTAAAATCAGGTTACCAGCCAAAATTTAATGTGATTATCATGCTAAGCAAACAATGCACAGAATCAGAAAACTATGATTCGCTTTAATTGCACTGAAGCAAAATTATGACAACCTGTCATTTATTTTATTCAAATCATTCCTTAAATCGTGTTACATGATATACCACATAAAAACTCCACTTACTCAAAATGCACCTTTATTTTTACCCCAGTTGAAGTTGTTTCTTATATTTTTACCCCAGTTGAAGTTGTTTCTATATTTTGCCATATAAAAACAATTATAATTGTATCTTAATTACTGAGAGCACACTTGCCCTGTTTTAGATGAATACATAATGGTTATGACACGGGTATACACGGAAGATTTTTTTAAATAACACTGATTAGTTAATGATTTCTGTTGAAAAGTTTGTATCTTGTGATAAAGGCAACCAATACATGCACTGATTTAAAGTCGCACCTTTTAACAAACTGATGAATACAAAACCATCAAAACCTTTTTACACTGGTGAATCAAACCTTTTGATTTCTGAACTATTTTGTTGGTTATAGTCTAATAATCAGTATATTTTTCTAAAATGATTTTAATTTATCCATTTAAATTGTTGATCTACGGTAATTCGGACTCAAAATTACTCTTAAAGATACAAATGGGTGTAACAATACAGTTTATTTAGTTTAGTTTTGAAAAAAAAATTTAATTGGGAAATCCATGTTAATTGAGTGAATTTGAACATTCTAATTCACTCTGTATTAAAATAAGTCATCGAAATCTAAATGAACCATTTTTTGTGTGAATCATTATCGTGTCCACTTCTTATAATCATTTACTGAACTTAAGTTTACTGAACTTAAGTTTCATTTTTTGGCGAGTTCACTTTCGGGTTGTCATTTATTGGGGGAAATTCTTGATCTCTCTTCCCCCCCCCCCCCCCCACACATTTTTGGACACAAATCGCTGCCACTGCAATTACAAGACATCAACTCGTGTGTATGCAAATCCTATGAACTATTACAATTGAATGTAAAATGACAAGACATAATTTGTCTATATTTAAGTTAACGATTGACTGCAATATGAAAAGACACGGCAGGGGCATATCCAGAGGGGATTGGGGTCAACCCCGCTGGTTGCCATTTTCTTTCTTTTAGGGGCCTACGTGTAAGTTGACCCCCATACAAAAACAAAAGCAAAACACAAACCCTGTTGGGGTCTTTCTGTGTACGGTTAAAAACAAAACAGAGGTTAAATGGCATTACCAATGGCGACTAATAGAACATCCTGTTCGTGTTCTAATGTCCACGGTTGATATATAGAAAACGCTTGTGTCCACGTTTAAATGTAAAATGAGAAGACATCACGGACGTGTGTATACCAATGTTAAAGAACTACGTTTGTTTGTAAAGAAGCCATGACTTGTCATAATACTAATGTCCACGATTGAATGTAAAATGGCAAGACATCACGTTGTGTACCAATCTCTCTGTGAACTACACGATTGAATGTAAAATGACAAGACATCATACGTGATGTAAAAGTGCTAATGTCCACAGTTGATATATAGAAAACGCTTGTGTGTGTCCACGTTTGAATGTAAAATGAGAAGACATCACGGCGTCGTGTGTATACTAATGTAAAGAACTACGTTTGTTTGTAACAGAAGCCATGACTTGTCTTAATACTAATGTCCACGAATGAATGTAAAATGGCAAGACATCACGTGTGTACTAATCTCTGCTGTGAAATATACGATTGAATGTAAATGACAAGACGTAACTTTTTTGTATATTTACGACTACGATTGAATGTAAAATGACAAGACATCATATGTGATGCAAAATGATAAGGGTACACATCCTGTGCGTGTTATAATGTCCACGGTTGATATATAGAAAACGCTTGTGTGTCCAAGTTTGAATGTAAAATCAGAAGGCATCACGTTTGTTTGTAAAAGAAGCCATGACTTGTCTTGTTACTAAAGTCCACGATTGCATGTAAAATGGTTAGACATCGCGTGTGCACCAGTCTCTGCTGTGAACAATACGATTGAATGTAAAATGACAAGACGTAACTTGTTTGTATATTTACGACCATGATTGAATGTAAAATGACAAGACATCATATGTGATGCAAAATGATAAGGGTACACATCCTTTGCGTGTTCTAATGTCCACGGTTGATATATAGAAAACGTTTGTGTGTCCACGTTTGAATGTAAAAGGAGAGGACATCACGGCGTCGTATGTATACTAATGTAAATAACTCTGATTGTTTGTAAAACAAGCCATTACTTGTTTTACTACTAATGTCCACGATTGCATGTAAAATGGCAAGACATCATATGGGATGTAAAATAATAAGGGTACACATCCTGTGCGTGTGCTAATGTCCACGGTTGATATATAGAAAACGTTTGTGTGTCCACGTTTGAATGTAAACTGACAAGACATCATAATAATGTGATGTAAAATGATATGGTACACATCCTGTTCTTGTGCTAATGTCCACGGTTGATATATAGAAAACGCTTGTGTGTCCACGTTTGAATGTAAAATGAGAAGACATCACGACGTCTGGTGTATACCAATGTTAAAGAACTACGCTTGTTGTAAAAGCCATGACTACTTTGTTTGTAAAACATGCCATGACTTGTCTTAAAACTAATGTCCACGATTGAATTTAAAATGGCAAGACATCACGTGTGTACCAATCTCTGCTGTGAACTATACGATTGATTGTAAAATGACAAGACGTGAATTTGTCTGTATATTTAAGACCACGATTGAATGTAAATGACAAGACATCATATGTGATGTAAAATTATAAGAGTACACATCCTGTTCGTAAGCTAATGTCCACGGTTGATATATAGAAAACCCTTGTGTGTCCACGTTTGAATGTAAAATGAGAAGACATCAAGACGTCCTGTGTATATCAATGTTAAAGAACTACGTTTGTTTGTTTGTAAAAGAAGCCATGACCTGTCTTAATACTAATGTCCACGATTGAATGTAAATTGGAAAGACATCACGACGCCGTGTGTATACATACCAATGTTAAATAACTACTTTGTTTGTAAAACAAGCCATAACTTGTCTTAATACTTAATGTCCACAATTGCATGTAAATGGCAAGACATCATATGGGATGTAAAATAATAAGGGTACACATCCTGTGCAAAGCTAATGTCCACGGTTGATATATAGAAAACGTTTGTGTGTCCACGTTTGAATGTAAACTGACAAGACATCATAATAATGTGATGTAAAATGATAAGGGTACACATCCTGTTTTTGTGCTAATGTCCACGGTTGATATATAGAAAACGCTTGTGTGTCCACGTTTGAATGTAAAATGAGAAGACATCACGACGTCTGGTGTATACCAATGTTAAAGAACTACGTTTGCTTGTAAAAAAAAAAGCCATGACTTGTCTTAAAACTAATGTCCACGATTGAATGTAAAATGGCAAGACATCACGTGTGTACCAATCTCTGCTGTGAACTATACGATTGATTGTAAAATGACAAGACGTAACTTGTCCGTATATTTAAGACCACGATTGAATGTAAAATGACAAGACATCATAATATGTGATGTATAATGATACGGGTACACATCCTGTTCGTGCTAATGTCCACGGTTGATATATAGAAAACGCTTGTGTGTCCACGTTTGAATGTAAAATGAGAAGACATCACGCCGTCGTGTGTATACTAATGTAAATAACTACGATCGTTTGTAAAACAAGCCATGACTTGTCTGAATACTAATGTCCACAATTGAATGTAAAATGGCAAGACATCACTCGTGTGTTTATACTTATGTCCACGATTTAATGAAAATGACAAGACACTATGTGTGTATAGCAACGTCCACGACTGAATATGAAAAAATCGATCAAATCTAGAAAGAAATGATATCAGTGGTCCAGGATTGAAGGGTTGATATGGTTGTTTAAAAAGCAACATTGATTTTATAAAGTCCACAATTCAATTGTGCAAATCATTCTTTGTTTGAGGCATAACTATCATAAACTGATATCATAAACCGATTCCTAAACGCGTCCGCGTTTGCAGGCAAGATACCACATTGATACACCAATGTCCACGGTTGGATGTAAAAAGAAAACCGGTGGGATTCCTCACCAGGGAAGTACATTCGCAGGTGTAAATCCTCAGACAGTTTGAAGAAATGTGTCTGCCTATATGTATCCCCCACTTTAAATTTTGGAGACGTCCACTGTTGGCCAGTCCCATACGTAGTCCGCGGTTGGAGGCGCAGTTCGCGCAGGGTGTGCGTGCGTGTGGGTGTGTGTGTGTGTCCGGACAAATCTTGTCAGCGCGATAACTTGAGAAATTCTTAACATATGAACTTCAAATTTGGTTGTGGATTGTTCTTGGTAATCCTAGGAAGCCTTTTGCATTTGGGGCCAAGGCCAAAGGTCAAGTTCACAGTGGCTAAACAATATAAATCTTGTCAGCGCTACAACTTGAGAAATACTTAACATATGAACTTCAAATTTGGTTTGTGGATTGAATCCTAAGAAGCCTTTCGCATTTAGGGCCAAAAGGCCAAAGGTCAAGTTCATAGTGGCTAAAACAATAGAAATCTTGTCAGCGCGATAACTCTGAGAAATACTATACATGTGAACTTCAAATTTGGTTTGTGGATTGTTCTTGGCAATCCTAAGAAGCCTTTTGCATTTGGGGCCAAAAGGCAAAAGGTCAAGTTCACAGTGGCTAAAACAATAGAAATCTTGTCAGTGCGATAACTTGAGAAATACTTTACAACTTCAAATTTGGTTTGTGGATTGTTCTTGGCAATCCTAAGAAGCCTATTGCATTTGGGGCCAAAAGGTCAAGGGTCAAGTTCACAGTGGCTAAAACAATAGCAATCTTGTCAGCGCGATAACTTGAGAAATACTTAACATATGAACTTCAAATTTGGTTTGTGGATTGTTCTGGTAATCCTAAGAAGCCTATTGAATTTAAATAAAAGGTCAAGGGTCAGTTCACAGTGGCTTAAACAATAGAAATCTTGTATTTATTCTGAGATTATTGGGATTAGGGATTAATTCATATAAAACCTACAGAAGACACTAATGCTGTCAGTGAACGCCCATGTGACCAAGGTACATGTAAGTTGATGTTAAAAGAGTGGTGTTATGTCATGGGAACAGTCACCGTTGCGGGACATTTGTGTTTGTAAACACACCTGACTTGTTTTTGTTTTTAGTTTGGTCTCAACTCGTGCCAATAGAGATCTGCCAAACAAAATAGAGTTAATGCATTAAAAATGTTAAATGAGTTTTTGTTTTTCGTATGTTTTAAAAAGATGCCGACCGTGCGGTTTACATCGCGGACACTGAAACGGCCCTGCTAGCCTCGACGCGTTTCCCAACGTCCTATTACAACAATAGAGACAATAACTTGGATCATCCAAACAGAAGAAGATCGCAGATTGCAGTTTGAGTTTCAACTCCTTCTGGACTGAGTACCGGTACGACGTCGTCCGTGCTGGTGATGGCAACAGTACTTCAAACAACATCTTCTTTGAGTGGAGCTGGCGAAAGTTCCCACCTGATATCCTCTCCAATGGGTACACTATGTGGCTTAAGTTCATATCTGATGGGAGTTATGAATATAATGGGTTCTCCCTAGATGCAGTCAGCGTTCCATTTCATGGTAAGTTTGGCTCTTGCTGTCAACGTTTCATAAGCCTCTCTCTCTGTACTGGATGACGTGCCACTTGGTTTACAAGTGTGCTTTTTTTATGGGAGCATGGTGGGGACGATGGCTTCGTAGCCCCGTAGAAAAGCGGGCAAGTATTGAGGCTTATTGTAAAGCGCTTTGAGATTATTGGTATGATGTAAAGCGCTATACATGTATATTAAGCCTTACAATATCATGTAAAAAAAAATGTGACAAAATGCAATGCAGAGTCGCGCTGATCAAAGTATTTCCTATCTTATTCTTTTAGTTCAATTTAAAGTAGTTTGGAATAGTTTTAAGAGCGACTAAACACGCAAGACGTCCAAATGTCAACCATCGTAGTCACTCCATTAATATATGGACCAGAAATGGTTCGCGTATGGGATTCGTATATGTGGCTCGGAAAAGCTGCTTATCAAATCACCAGATTGCGCTGTTATTTCTGGCCACGCTGTGCACATTGCACATTGCCCATAGTGTGCAGAGAGTAACCACACCGCATGTGTATCCTGTAAGACCCACATGTATGGGTACCATTTCTAAGGGTCCCTAATGTTATTAATTCAATTCAATTCAATTCAATTTTTTATCATCCATTTCAAGATATAATGAGAATTTTTACATGTATGTTGTAAAAGCACATTAAAAAAGAAGTTATATGATAAAAATTAGTTAAACATGACACCAATAATAATTTGAAAGTAATGAAAAAACAAGTATTACAAGCATACAATTCAGTTAAAAGTTTTCAAAATTGGCCTGCCTGAACCTTATTAAAGTCAATTTTGTTGTCAATGTGGACAATTATGAAAGATTTTTTTCAGCCTATATGCTTACTCGTACATATGCCAGTAGTTATGGATAGCCTAGCCGAGCACCTTTTTTTGGAAATGTGCAAAAAAAAAAAAAAAAAATCACCTGCATTTTCAGCCAAACGTGGCAAACAAAGGTTCGAAGCTTTTGTATTGAAATCAATGGTGCTCAGTCACCTGTGACTATGGGGCTACAAAATGCTTCAGCCATAATGAGAGTGAAATTAATGGTGCTCAATCACCTGTGACTATGGGGTTACAAAATGCTTCAGCCATAATGAGAGTGAAATCAATGGTGCTCAGTCACCTGTGACTATGGGGTTACAAAATGCTTCAGCCATAATGAGAGTGAAATTAATGGTGCTCAATCACCTGTGACTATGGGGTTACAAAATGCTTCAGCCATAATGAGAGTGAAATCAATGGTGCTCAGTCACCTGTGACTATGGGGTTACAAAATGCTTCAGCCATAATGAGAGTGAAATCAATGGTGCTCAGTCACCTGTGACTATGGGGTTACAAAATGCTTCAGCCATAATGAGAGAGAAATCAATGGTGCTCAGTCACCTGTGACTATGGGGTTACAAAATGCTTCAGCCATAATGAGAGTGTTCAACTTCATAATTTAGTCAAAATGTATTGCAATACAGTTGTTTCCAAAACTTGCATGAACATTTATAACAACAAAAACATTTTATTTGTTACAGAAAATTTGACGTGCCTTTTAAATGAGTTTGATTGTGGACATTCTGTTTGCATCAGTGGCAGTTGGCGGTGTGACTATATAGATGATTGTCTCAATGGAATTGATGAACTCGACTGTGGTAAGCACATTCAAAGTGAAGTATTAAAGATGTGTGTGGAAATGTCATGCTATGGCCTATAGGCAGCAAAAGTGCACTGCAACGATTTAGACATATCAGACTTTATAGTGCAGTCTCAATTCAATACAGTTCACATTGCATTCTCACGGGTTGGTGTTTATTCGCCTTTTCCTTCGAATGATTGTCCCCAAAAGCTGAAAAGACAATGAGTACCAAAGTGTAAGCTTGAAAAGCAATGAAAATCTGAACTGTAAAATTATATAAGTAACTTTTGGTATGCAGTGCAGTATATAAACGCCTCTTGAAAGCATGATTGCATTAGTAGATTTTAAATTTAAAACACCAATTACTGTACAATTACATATAAGTACTTTGGGAATGCAGTGCAGAATATAAGCTCCCCTTTAAAGCATGACTCATAAATACCTCAGACAGTTTAGCTATTCCTATTGGTTGAAAGCCCGTCACGTGGCCGGTCTTAAATGGATGATAAAGACATGGCTAGCTGGTCTTAAACACTTTTCCAGTGTCACAATAAAATGTGGACTCCTTAAAATCCAGTGCCTCTTACCGTTTCATTCGTTGAACGTTCACAATCCTCACGTAGCCATGCACAACACTACCAGTGAGTCAGAATTTTATAGTTCTAAATTCAAAACGCAACGCCCCAGGTGCAACGCGACATCGCGCAGAACATGCTACGCGCGCGTCAATCTCCATAAAAGGGTTGTTTACATCTTACTCCCCAGCTGAACACTCCATTATTTTGCTAGAGGGATGTTTCAAAAAGCATGAAGTGAACTTGTTGAACAAAATCGGGATTTTTTGAACGAATTATTAGATTTTGTTTTACCGAAAAGGTATTTATGAATGGGAATAAACATGTGCTCGGTCGGTATTTATCACTCTGTTTAAGGCCTCCGGCTCGGGTAGTTATCAGCACCCAGACTCTAAGCGCTCTTAAACAGAGTTATAAAAACCTCCGGAGCACACATTTATTCCCTTATTGCATAGTAAATTTTTAATTTAAAACTCCAATAAAGTCCAATTACTGTACAGTACCGAGGTTTATTCTTGAATTAAGGTTAAATTCATGGTTCTGAAATTTGTCTTTGCTGTGAAATACATTTTGATGAAGGAAAGTAAACATCACTCTGCATTTTATGCATTGGTTCATCATTAAGGGAATAAATGTGTGCTCCGGAGGTTATCACTCTGTTTAAGACCACTTAGAGTCTGGGTGCTGATAATTACCCGGCCGGCTGAGGGTACTTATCAGCACCCAGACTCTAAGCGCTCTTAAACAGAGTGATAAAAACCTCCGGAGCACATATTTATTCCCATTCATAAATACCTTTTCGGTAAGAAATTATCTTATAATTCGTTCAAAACATCCCGATTTTGTTCAACAAATTCACTTTATGCTTTTTGAAACATCCCTCTTGCAAAATAATGGAGTGTTCAGCTGGCGAGTAAGATGTAAACAACCCTTTTATGGAGATTGACGCGCGCGTATCATGTTTTACGCGATGTCGCGCAGAACGCACCTGGGGCGTTCCGTTTTGAATTTAGAACTATAAAATTCTGACTCCTTGGTAGTGTTGCGCATGCCTACGTGAGGATTGTGAACGTTCAACCAATGAAACGATAAGAGGCACTGGATTTTTAGGAGTCCACATTTTATTGTGACACTGAAAAAGTGTTTAAGACCAGCTAGCCATGTATGTCTTTATCATCCGTTTAAGACCGGCCACGTGACGGGCTTTCGACCAATAGGAATGCGTAAACTGTAAACTGTAAAGGTATTTATGAATAAAGTTTTATAATCCTGGTTCGGGTAAAAATGCACCGTCTACAATGGTTTGTAAATTCACCATTTCATTGAAAACAATTTGTTGTACCATTACTACAACAAAAAGTACACTTATTTACCGATGCATTGGGCCACAGCTATAGAATATTAGAAAAGGGTAAAACCAAAAATATCTTTGAAACAAACCTACTTGTGTCGGTGTAATAAAAAAGGGTGAGTTTGTAAGACCTTAACTGTATTTGACAAGACATTTATTCTTGTTTTCCTTACCATCTCTTTGTTCTCTCTTCCCGGCAGGAATAAATCTTACAGCAGCTGAAAGCAGAGAAATCCTACATCCAGGCTATCATATCTCTTCTTATCCTCCCAGAAATCTTGACGCAACCTGGTTGATCCAAACGCAGGAGGACAGAAACATTCGGATCACTTTCTCGTATTTCCGATCTGCAATATTGCGGGCTGGGGATGGTTCTGATAATACAAATGAAACAGGCATATTTTTCAGTTGGAGTGGAAGGGGGTTTCCTCCAGATCTTCTCTCCAATGGAAATACAATGTGGCTGAGCTTCGAAACGGGAAAAAGATCTACTTCTGGGCCGTTTCAATTAAGGGCTTCAAGTGTACCTTCAACCGGTACGAAGGCTTGATTAATTAAAGTTATTTCCCAGCCCTATGAGTTATTTATTAGCAGACACTTGGAATTCAATCGGTATAATATGATTTGAATCGGTAGCAATGCAGGAATCAACCTCAGAGACCAAACGAGGAGAGGAAAGGGAGCAAAAAGAAAACCAAATGAGGCCCTATAAGCAAGTAAAATTAGGCTGCGTGGTTTGAATAAAAGTTTTTCAAAAATGTCAAAGTACCTATTTTTAACCTTAACTCCCTTGCGTCTTTTAATAGAACTGGACAAAATGCATCAAACACTGTGCTTCTAATATACAAAACTGTACATGACGCACTGGTTGAGAATCATTGACTTGCTACACATGGCTTTTATCAATAGCCGTACAGGAAGCTGTGGGCAAAATTAATCGGATACCCCTAGCACTGCTTCAGGCCATTAGGCCCAAGTCCATCATACTCTATCAATATTAAGTCACGCCACAGGCCTCCTGGACCAAGTCACCCAAAATCCACCAGAATGGGGGAATGGATTTTGATGGAGTTGGGGTGGTTAGGGTTATTTCACATGCATGTTCTCTTTTAACACTATGTCTTCCTTCTCTACTGTTGATCTTAGAAATCATAACCTGTTCTTCCAGCGAGTTTCATTGTGGACATTCCGTTTGCATCAGTGCTGAGTGGTTACGTGACGGCGTGTCTGACTGCGTCGATGGAATTGACGAACGCACCTGTGGTAACTATTATACACATATAGACTGGCATAATTCGGTCACTAGTGCACGTCTATGTGCCCCGAGGGACTGTGAGTGACTAGAAGAGGGTCCTATTTCCTGAGGCCTCAGAAAACAGGACCATCTTCTGGTTTCTCACAGGCCTGAGGGGCATAAGGTGCATTAGTGACCAGTATGCCAGTCCATATGTGTTTTATAACTCACCTCTGTCCAAAATATAAAAAAAAAATATGAAAACAAACTTTTCAGAGTTTTATAACTCAACTGTTTTAATTCAACAATTTACTCATAAGCAATTGAACTATGAGCAATTAAACAATTAGAGGAATGGTTTTAGTGTCCCTATAGATTCAGTTTTTGAGTTTATGGGTTTTTAGAGGGCACTGTAACCAGTCAAACATTTTTAGTATAGTGCCCGATCATATTAGTGAACCACACATGACCGTGTTTCAGCCAACCAGGATGAAGAACCAGCAAGAGGTGTTGTATAAATGCTATTATAGTTACGGTTTATATTATCACTGTCTTTATCTTTCATCTGTCACCTAACAATGAGGAATGAACACACCATCTCCAATTTGACAGTATTTGACGAGTATTCCTCTTTTCAGAAACCTGTGAGGGTCGTTGTTTTCTGGATGGTCCTCGACGAGGTGAATGTTGGTGCGATGATTGGTGGTCGACTTTGACGACTGTTGCCCAGATTTCTATCTATTTGCAAAGGCATCGGCAACATGGACTCGAAAGCACCGAACAACCAGGTAATGAAATAAAATGCTTAACTGTTAATTCCATCTACAGTAATGCAACATCTCTGCAGATGCACTCATCTATTGAATAGTTTGAGTAATAAGGCCTATAATGTCTTTTCCTAGTTGGATGGGGAGGTTGGGGCGAGATTTCCTGAACATAATTCAGTGTGCTCTCTGTCCTCCTGTAAACAATGTGGTGGTGTTTTCTTTTTCATAATATAAGAGAAAATTTAGAGTTCTTTTTCTTTGTGATATCGATGTATATTATGCAGTTATTTCCTCATAGTAGGAAGGAATTTGTCCTCAACTATTGGCCATGAGAGTTTTTGTTCTGTTTTGATCGTTTCAGGGAATGTCGATGAGTGTGATCCTGAATCACCGTCACTCAACTGTGATGTCAATGCCGTCTGCATTCACAATTCTATGAACTACATTTGCAGTTGTATTCATGGATATTCAGGGGATGGTATCTCATGCACAGGTAAAGGTCAAATCGACCAGAGATGAATGAACTGAACTGACCAATTAAAAACAAACAGCAAAAAAGCACATGTGAATTAGGAAGCTGCGGTGGACATTGTGGCTACAAAAGAACCCATTCCAATGAACACCTGCTCCGAACGTTTAGGTTTCTCATATTAAGTTTAAAGATTTTTTCACAACTGTTTCTTCAGTTGTTATTTATAGATGATGAACTGAACTGAACCATTATGTCCTCAAAAGAAAATAACAATAATAACATAAATTAGTATGCTGTGGTGAACATTTTGTCTACTAAAGAACTCATTTCAGCAAAATGCCGGTTCGCTACATGTAGGTTGTTCGTATTTGGTTTTCATCATTAAATCCCCCCCCCCCCAATGGATTTTAAATATTTTCATTATTTTTTTTATTTGTTATTTATAGATGTAGAATCTCCTAACATATTGTGTCCAGCAAACCTGACCGTTTACACTGCCTGCAGTAAGACCTACTCCACAGCAACACTACCTGATGCTGATTTCATCTCGGACAATTCCGGAGTAGTCTCGGTGACTATTCATATCGACGATTCTACATTTGAGGTTGATGATGCTGTCACCTTGTTTCTAGAGAGTTCTCCTTATTTAGTGCGCTATAACGCCACCGACGAGTCGTCTAATTCTGGGGAATGTGAAACTTACTTCATTGTCGCCAATGTCACAGGTAAATGGAGTTTTTAGTTGATTTTTGTAGTGACAAAAAGGGGCATGCACTGGGATCCATCAGGATGTGCATGAACCAATGGGAGGGAGACGTACGATACCAGGATTCATAGATAAACGGACTGAAGGCTGATTTCCCCCAAATATTAATTTATTCTCTTGAAATAAATAATAAAAGTTCATGAAAATAGCACGGGCATTAACTTTCAAATGTTTATGGGATTTTATAATCTATACTGGCACTACCACTACTGTCTATTATTATCCTCTTAAGGAATTTTAATTTTGTTCTTTAAAGTTGGTAAGATCAAACTATTTCATTAGGGTCATATAAGTTAAGGTAGAACATGTCACGCGTAGAATGTGCATATGGCCTAGATACAGCAGTGAACCAGAAGCGTATTGTTATTAACAAATTTGAAATTTGAACTTAAACTTAAGTCGATCCGTTTTAAAATAGATGCAGCATTTTGTGAATCAACGGCAACCTCCAAACTGCATCTGTCTTCCCGACCAGCCACCAGATTGCACTTGCTCATCTGGATACTGTGGACACGATTGTTCGTAGGTGGACCTTTAACTTTCACCATGAACATAATAAAAGATGGAAGAATAAATGAATAAAAGCCTTAATCCATTTTGCATTGATATCTTTCAAGTTCTTCAAATGATGTTTTTATTCAAAACTTAATACAGAGCATTTAGAGAGAACCATTTCAGATCAGAAATTGTCACTTATCTGCAATGAGTATTTCTTTCAAACAATTTGGCCACAGAGTCCTGCAGGGAGTTGAGTGTATCGGTCCTGCTATGCCATATCCAAACTGCACAGACATTGATGAATGCAATCCAGGCCACTCCGGTCCACGCTGTGATGCTGGTAGGTTTATTGGTGTACAAGAAAAAATCACATTTGATTTAAGGAGTTAGAGAGCTTGACACATTATGCAAATTATACATTTGCTGCTTTGTATTTTGATTTCCCAAGCTTTTGATTTCAGAGATGTTATCTACGGTTTCAAGAGCACGGAAGGACAAAAGCTGAATATTATCAGCAGTTGGAAATTTGAATGACATTTGATTTGATCCATGTATGTGCTGATAAGGATATCCTGGCGTTTATCACCTAACATTGTGTGATGTATTTCCTTTAAGATGGCAGTTCACTTCAGTGTCCCGAGGTTGGTAATGAGTGTCTTGGCGAAGGAGTCTCGTCGGTGTCCATAAGTTGGAGACTGTGTACAAGTTTAGATCCAGTCGGAGCGGACATCAGCTGCACAAACGTGGAGGATGGGACAAGTGTGAATACGACAGGTGGTGTGTTTGGAATTGGCACACACCTCGTCATCTGCTCCTCACTTAGCGGTGGCTCTGAAGATTGCTTGATTTCTTTCAGTGTTTCCGGTAAGTGATATCAAATTTTATTTTTAAAGTAAATTTTAAGGAAAATTTCAGTACATTTGCAAAAAATTGATAGTGGGACAGACAAGCTTCAATCAGTGAATGCTGAACTCTCCGCATTAATATATCTGCTGCTCAAAATGTTTCATAGACATTTTAGCAGCAGCAGCTTCTTATTTTCGCAAAACTTGATATAAATATTTGTATTTGACAAGAAACAACAACATTCGATGATGTTGTTTTAAAAACTGCCTTATTTCCTTTGCACAGCATATCCGATCTCACAGTACCAGCAGTGGGTGATCAGTGCACGGATCCAGCGTGGACACAGCTACAGTGACATGGACCGAGGTTTATGGCATGGACGCTGGTGAAGTCACCATTGATTGCACAGATTCTGGTGACGGCGTTGGTGTCGGTCTTACAGGAGGCGTATTTGGAGTAGGACCGCATACCATCACCTGCCGTGCTGTCAATGCCGCAGGCTGTGAGACATCCAGTAGCATCACATTCAATATCATGAGATAAGTTTAATGCTATAAAGCAGTCCTTACACTGTGCGTTGTTGATTTTTTTTTCTACAATTCGCTTTGTAAAACCATGCAGAAAAAAGACTTGGTTCCATTCCTCTTCCCAATTGTATCTGTCTGTGACTATAAATCCAGTAACTTTGTCAGGTTTGTTCTTTGCTGAGCCTGTTGACATGTTTACAGTTCATTGTATAATGCTTTATCTGTATCTGTAGATCTGTATGCTACTGCACACCGCTTATCGTGGGGCTATCATGTGCAGGTAGCGCTGTCTTGGTGCTGGTTGATTACTAAATTTTGAAGTGCGCATGGGTGGAAAGTTGGCAGATATTCATCTTGTCCAGTTGGGTTTTGAAGGCGTTCAGTGTGGGTTGGTTTTTAGTAGAGTCATGTAGGAGGTTCCATTCGGGGATTGTCCATGGGTGTAGCGAGATGGTTGTTTTTGTTTGACTGGATGCGTTGAAGATTTAAACTCTGCATTCTATTAAAAGAGATAAGCTAAGTATTAAAATGGTTCACAAACTTGTTAAATTCTACCACAAAGCAGAAAAGGGACGTTTGAACCAATAGCGTTGTTTCAGAATATATGGCAGAGAATATTGTTGAAGTTGTTGATTGCAGTGTACAATTTTTGTTTGTTTTTGCCAAAGAGGGGAATCTGATTCCATACGGCTCAGACGTTGGCGATGGACGACTGTCAGACGAACCTCAGCTGGTACGGTTTGGCTCAGGAATAAAAGACTAGTCAAGCTTTATCAATAACATGCATATAACAAAAGTAGGTAGGCCTAGCAAAGCTGGTGTTGGACCAATTTAGTTCAAAGAGTCTAGGTATTCATTCTGAATCATGTTTTTCATTGGCCAAGGTGAGGCCTATGCTTGTGGAATTCACAAGTGACTGTCAGTCGTGTGTCAGGTACACAGAGGGTTATAGGCTGGTCCCTCTCACACCAGCAACAGTTTACATATTTTTTATTATTGAATGATTGTTTTGGAAAATCAAATGACTATTGATTATATGGTGTGTTTACAGTTTAGAAGGTGGAAAGCTTTGAAGCGATTTCATAAAAGAACTCCAGACATTACACGTTGCTTGGAATTAAGTTTGATCTTTGCTGGTCCTGGAGGGCCGACCTGCAGTCTTCTTTGTTCCTGACTGACTGACTGACTGACTCCCGACTGACTGCCCGACTGTCACTTGGGAATCACACCAGTCTGGGAGCAGCATTAGGTGGCTTGCCTATTCATATCTGTGATATAGGATCTACACTACACGTATATTAGTTCAGAGCTTCATGTTTCATGTCCTTTCATGATACGTGTGTGAGTCAAGTTTCCATGCTTCCTGCAAAAGAGGACATTTCAGTTTGATCATGTTTCATGAATCAATTGAATACAAATTTGTGCGCTCTGCTTTACTAGGCTGGTATTGTCTTGTTAGTGTAGTGTCTAACACCTAGTAAATTTGTTCCAGTTATATTACATGTACCTGTATTATTTATTCTTTGCATTAATAATAATTCTTAGTTTCTTTAATCTTGTTTAACCACAACAGCCACGATGGCCTAAGAAGGACTTGATTTCACCAACCATCATTCCGCCAAATTTCTTTCCTTACTGCAACGGACTTTATGAGAAGATATATGTAAGTAACGTTCTTGGAGTTGTTGCACAATATATTTATACGATCAGTGTGAATATTTCAGTGGTGTTTTCATTTTGTTAACATACCGTATCATGTGCTTTTTGGAAACAAAAAGACTAGAAAAATGGAGTAATCACTCCATTTTTCAGTTGCTTGTCTTTCAAGTGATGACAGGTGCCCATTACTGTCATTGGAAGTGCTTATGCACCTGTTCTGTGAGCATTCACTGTTATGGGGACCTGGAGATAGTGATGTTCTCATAGAGTAAACTGGTGTGTGTTTTTTTGACAGTAGCTCCCAGAAGTCTCAAAATACTAAACGAAGAACACTACAGTAATAAACAAAGAGTCAACACAATGCAGCTGTTATAAAAGCAAAAATGTAAGGCAAAGTTGAAGACATTATGCAGATAAAGAAAGCCTGTTCGATGGCCCAGTACAGCAACAACAATACACAGCTGAAGGCTTTAGGTTATCAAGGGTGCATTGCAGTAGACTCATGGACAATCCCAGAAATTAATCACTTCTGGCTGAAAAAGAGTGTTTCTTTCTTTGTATGAAAACCAAACTTGTTTTTGTGATCACTACAGAAATCGTTTTGAACTACTTACGTATGTTGTGAAATGAATTAAGTCCATTTTTTGTATACACAGTTCACTGACAATGGTGTAATTGTTCTGTCCAACGAGCAACGTCTCGACAAATTCGCATTTCCGAGTTCCAGAGGCGTTTCTTCAGAGGCACCAAGACTATGATTACTCCATTTTGGGCTGATGTCAGAGGCGATGCATTTACTGCTGCGAAAAATGTTTTCTGGCAGGTAAATGCTTTCTTATATTAATGTAAAAATACTCTTGTTTTATAAATTGTGTCTTCTGTCACATTGTGTCATCTTTGACACAGTGCCACGCATTGGCATTCGATTGGACCGCAAAATTGAACAATTTCCTTGCTATATCAATCGCTTTAATCTTTTTGCGGCAGATTTACGACAAGTCTGACCTCGACACCAACCAAGACATAATGGATATTATCCGAGCTAACGTGGCAGCAAGCGACTTCAAGGCAAACTGGGCACTTGTCATTACTTGGAGTAATGTCCTAGCACGACCAAACAAGCCGTTCATATGTAAGTGTTTGATTAGCTAAACTGATGACCCCAAATCAAGTTAATTTATTGCTTTGGGAAAGAAGTCAAAAGTCATGATAAACAGCGGAGATGAAGAGCTGGTTGTGAATTACTACAGAGTAAATAAGTCTTAGACTCAGTGTTGTAACGAGTCAGTGAAGTGATTTGGGTAAAATCAAATCATTTAAGTTTATGCCAACATTTCATAAACTTAGACTAGCAAATTCAATATTTTCTTTTCTTTCAATATGCCGATCTGGCGTTTGGCCTTGCTTGTTCTTCCACCGTCATTGACTTATAGTAACAGAAAAAAAGTTCACTAAACGAATAAAGGGCCAAAATCTAAAAGTACTTTGTCCCTAATAGTTGTCACAAAGTGGAGTCTTTTGCCAAGGAGCTCGTGTTGAGTCATTTAGTCGCAGTAAATCCAGTCCGGCACGTTATCGAAAACCTCAACTCGATTCATTGACTCAAGTCATTTGAATGCTGTTGTTGGGCTACCATTTGGGTTTAAAAGGGCCACAATTTAACTGAATTCACTTGTTTGGATTGTTTCCTTTTCAGGAGACAAATACATTCCAAGCTGTGCTGGCGACGGATGGCACCCATAGCTTTGTGATATTCAATTACGATCCATGTGGGATGAACTGGGACTTCAGATTTTTGAATCCCAATGTCATCCTAGGTTTCACTTGTGGAGCCTCGGGTAAGCATGTCTACGTGGACGTACCGGAACACTCGCTGTACCGCCCCGGTGACATTGTCGGTAACACTGGGATGAGAGGACGCTGGATCTATCAACTTGACACCCTCCAAGATGACTTCGTCAATCCTCGTTTGTCCTGCCACAATTGGTACGACCGTCAGATACCTCATCCACAGTTTGCTCAATACTATCCTCCGTTTGCCGATACCTGCCCGTGCAGTTTGGTAGCTGCAAATTTTGACTGGCGATTCACACAGGTTCCCTCCAAAAACCTGCCTCCGGCCTTGGGTTCAGGATTTCGTGAGTTATTTCATTATCTTCATTTACTATTCTACGTACAATGTCATGAGCAGTTATATCACACACGTTTTGATTTTTAAAATATTGTTCTATAGAGGCTTTTTTCAAAATGCTTTCCTGAGAATTCCCATAGTTTTAAGATGCAGTTGCTGTCTTTTATTTCATAAATTCTGGTCTTTCCTGAAATGTTCTTTATTTTGCCATCAAACAAATTATCACTCAATATAAATATGCTAATTTTATCAAGGTATGATGGCTTGTTTGGGTTTTGAAGCTGAGAGGTACCAAACGTCAAAATGTTACCATTGTCGACCAATGTTACCAGTATTACAAATCCCAGCTCATGCACCTATATGTCACACTATATAGAGAGCTATCAATTGTTTGCATGTACTTCCTGTGTGTCATGTGTACGTGACATCCAGTGAGGAACATCACCTTGCAACATGATTTTCAAGAAAATCTCATCGAATGAGACATTGGACTCATTTCAGCTGCTGTTTGCTTCGTTCGACTGTTCCAATATCCTGGGACGCCAGGCCCTCAGTGTTGCTACAACATATTCACCTGTGATCTCCTGTATGATGTCAGGAGTCCAAGAATTGCTTCCGTCTTTGAGCGGTACCCAGTCAGCCCTGTATACTACACGGAGAATTTGTACCAGCGATGGTTAGGTAAAATAACCAAGCTTGTTACACTGTTTTTGCCAAATTTTGTCACTATTCCTTGGAATTGTGCACCGATAGAATTGGTTTTTTTTTATCAATAGTTGTGTTGAAACTTTCGTGAGAAATGGAAAGAAATGAAGGAGTTATTCAAGGTGGATTTCAATACACACCTGTTATTGTAGACTTTATCTTTAAGGCTGATTCAGAGGGCAATGAGTTTCTACTGCATAGATAGATATGAGTAACCAAAATGAGTAACACAATTAACATAAGAACATCCTCTGACATACCCAAAGTGCATCAGTTCCATTGCGCTCCAAGAACAAATGAACCAAAAGGTTAAGATTTGCCAAACACATCCACAACAAGACTGGAAGTCCATTGGTTTCTGTAGTGATTTCTTCTTCCTAGGTGGCAATTGTATGCAATGACTTTTTTCAATGGGAATAAAACTCACTGGAATATTTGTGTTCTTTATTTTTCAGAGGAGGAGGTGCGGCCTCGATATCACTGCTGTCAACGATCAGCACTTTGCCATCTTTACATAGAATGGCGCCCTCTCATGACATGCTGGGCGTACATTCCTCCTGCCTGGGGTAAGCCGATCTGTTTCCAAAACAAATTTTAAAAGAATCCAGGGAGCGATTGACCAACTGACCGACCATACCAACAAACCCTATCACCCACCATATGGTTGATATATTTTCAGTGAACTTCCCGCCCAATCTGACGCTTGTGGAGTCCATAGAGGTTGTTGTAGGACAGGCCTTCACCTTGCAATTAGAAGCAACAGATCCAGATGGAGATGATATCACATACCACCTGCTTCAGAGCGTAGAAGGAGCATCAATTTCATTTGATGGTCAGTAAAATCCAATCTAAGTGACTTTTCTTTATTTACCCCATCAAAATTGGGTGTGTACTCTAGAATATTAAGTTCAGTTTCCATGGAAAAGACAAGTTGTTTCCCATTCTTGTAAATCAGTGCTTGTTACCATTTTTGTAGATATCCAACAATTATTTACAAAACGTGTTTGAAGTTCGCATAAAGAAATAATCAAATCTTCCAGTAGTAAACCAATAATTTGAACTTTTTGCCGAAGAGTTAGCCTTAGTACCTTTTTGTTCTCACATTGTAATTCAATGACCGTGATTACTCATTCACAATTGGTCGTAAAAACATGACAATTTGTTTGAATTTTACCTAAATTTAATGGTCATCTATCTTTGATTTCCTTTCACATTTTCCACAGGTCTGTTCACATGGACTCCTGCAAACAAGTCCAAGGTCTCGATTGGTTTCCTAGCCACAGACGGTATAGCAAATGCAACGCTTGAACCCATCGTGAAGCTTTGCGGCTGTGAGAATGACAGCTCATGCCTGTTTGATCAGTACGTCAGTGGAACCAATCTCGTGCAGGATCGTTTCGGGGTGAGTACAGGAATAAGTTGAGCTGGCAATGATCTGATTCAAGCAGAAACACCTAATGGTGTGTTAATTACCACAATATATAAAACCAAGTAGGCGTGACCTGTATAATGCTAGTAAAGAGTCATTCTTTCTGTGTACAATCTGCTTCAGGTGGTGTTGTGTGAGTGTCAGCCGGGTTGGACTGGTGAGTTTTGCGAAATGGATTACGACGCCTGCACTGACAACCCTTGTTTCATGGACTTGGCTTGTACTGATGAGGCCCCGCCATCGTACAACAGCACCTGTGGACCTTGCCCTGAAGGGCTTGAGGGAGACGGCAAGAGCTGCCAAGGTATGTCTTATCTGTCTGTTTGTCCTCATTGTTGTCATCGTCTTCATTGTCGTCTGCTACTGCTGATGTTAATATCAATGCTGCTGCAAGCTTGGGTACAATAAACCCAAATGTTGAGTATGCCCATGTGCAGATCTGAACAGCTTATTGGTCACAATGGCAGGAATGTCGCAAACTTTAGATCACTGCTAATGGCTGACCATATTTTCCTCATAGAGGCTTCCAAACAAAGGCCTTCCTTGCTTAGATGTTCTAGTCTGGCGAGTAAAGGCCATGATCCAGATGCTTGAAGTCATACGCTTTAGCTCACCCCACGTTTGTGCGTATAGAATGGCAAATTGTCTGGGATGTCAAAGTCTAAATATTATGGATTATAAGCATTCAGGCACACCTTTGGGGAACTCTCTGGAAGAATTATTGGGCTTTACTTAAGGGCAGATATCAGCAAAGGTAAGGTCTGTCTATGTGACAGGACCAATCCTTTGAGACCTGCGGGTAATGGTAAACCCAAGGTCCTCATGACTATAAACATGGTCTTCCGAAGGCATAAATTTCGTCAGCATTAGAAAGTCTTTTCTGAATTCTGTATGCCAAGTCAATCAGACAACTTATACCATTCACTGTCTTGATGTGTTTCTGTAGATATTGATGAGTGCGAGTTGTACATCAACCAGACAGCTAGCAATGGTGGACTTGGTTGCGATCAAAACTGTGAGAACATCCTGATGAACTACACGTGCAGCTGCAATCCTGGATATTTACTGCACGAGGATGGCAGGCGATGCATCGGTGGGTATTAAAGTACCTTAAAGAAAACCATTTTCCTCTTGGAGATGCCAATTATTGAAACGATATTGCAAGACAAAAATACGTTATGCCATGTCACCACATGAAACAATCTTCCACTGTGGGCCGATGAGTTAGGCATTGAATTTGTTTTATGTGAGATGTCCATTTCAGTGCCTCTTTTAAATCTGCCTTTGTTTAGTGAGTTTGCCCTTTGTTCTTTCTACAGAAGCACCTTCCACTGTGGTTCCAGTTTCCAGTGCAGCTTCAACATCAACTTATCATTCAGAGACCTCCACTGCAGGTTTGTAGATTAGATATTGTATTGTATTCAGTGAGAATTAAGTCAGGGTTTGGACATAGTGTGGGCACATGCGATGGACGCAGTCCAGTGTGAGATGTTACCTGAAACGCAGTTGCAACCAATTTATTCCAACTGTCCGTTTGCTGTTATCATTTCAGCAAATTAGTTTTTAATAGTAATAAAAAACCCAGATTGCAATGAATTCACACTGTTTTGTTCATGTAAATTCGATTGTACTTAAGGTGGAGCTAACTCAATTGTTATACTTTCTTGCATAAGATGTAGTGTTTTTTTTAACAGTAAGAATCCTCCAATTTATTTTGTACTTATTAAATATTAACATAATCGTGCAAACCATGCAAACCCTCAAATCTTTTTTTTTTTTTTAAATATTGTTATTAAAACACAAAGAAATTGTAGTGTATGTAGGCTATTTTTTTGGTTTGTACTGATTAATTACTCACTACTTAAATGTTTCACTGTACTTTTCACTGCCAAGCACTTATGTTGCGAGGGTCCAGGAAATATTTAATGAAAATAATTCATTTATAGAAGTTCCACCTCATGTTGTAGCTGATTTCTGGGTTTTTTTTAACAGAGCCACCTTCAACCATGAATCCGATGTCAACTGCAGCTTCAACAACTCGTTCGGCAACATCTTCTGCAGGTAACCATAGGGTCTTTGTCTTTCAATACAAATTGAAAAAAGTAATGAATAAAACCTGTGAAACGACAGGCAACGAATCTCAAGAGTCGCAAAAGAATATGTAAAAGTCTTTATGATAAAACCTGACTTAGAAACAGGCATGTTTCCTCTGCGAAAACAGCGGTTTTACATGACATCGTACATGCACACATAAAAACTTAACAGTCGAATCGGGCATGTTTTCAGCAAAGAGGGGATAGTATTCAAAATCGTGTCTAATGTATTGCTGAGTAGAATAATTGATCTCATTGATAAAAAATCAATTGATGACGTCTTCATGACGTCACTTTGAATTTTGCTTAATGTTTAATGAAAATATTTTATTTTTAGAAATTTAAATCTGCAGTTTCGCTTCATGTAGCTGATTTTCGCTGTTTTTTTTAACAGAGCCTCCTTCAACCGTGAAGCCGATCTCAACTGCAGCTTCAACAACTCGTTCGGCAACATCTTCTGCAGGTAAGATGTTTTTTACGTGGTCCTTGTCTTTTGCATACATTAAATATACAAAAACAATGAAAACAAAGCGTGAAATGACAGGCAACTTAATTCAAGAGTCGCCAAAGAATATGTAAAAATCTTTATGATAAACCGGACTAATAAAAGGCACATGCCGTTTGCAAAAACGGTGCTTTTTCTTTTAAATGGCATCGTATATACATGCATGTACATGTGGAGATTGAATTGTTGTATATAGATACCATTCAGTTTTAATTGAAAACCAATTTTGTTTTGTTGTATGCTATAACAATCCAATATGCACATTGAACAAGGAGAGACTGTTCACTTTAAAGAAACATTAATTGTTGTAGTAAACATAGATATCTTGCTGCTCTTGTTTTTGTGTGTTAACAGATACCCCATCGACAACCTCTCATAGATCGACTGCAACTTCAACAGTGACTTGAAACGACTTCTCAAGGTTTGATTTTGAAAACAAGGGACATATCCCAGACTATGAAAGTATTAGGCCTATGAAAGTGCTTTTATTAATATTGGTCGTTGTTATTTCTGCAATTTCATTCTGTGGTGTTTTCGGTCAAAAGCGCCATCAACTGCATCAGTTTCAAAACTTCTGCTGCAGATTTGGCCTTACAATCGCTTTTTTTTTTTTTTTTCAATGCATAGAGAAAGAGAAAAACCAAATAAACTATATGCAACTTGTACAGGAAGTGAAAGTGCTTTTTTTTTTAAAGGAGCTTAATGGTGTAAAATCAAATAATGGAGGCAGTTGGGCAGTATGAAAGTGCTTTTATGAAATTGGTCTTTGTTATGTTTGCAGTTTTATTCCATTATTTTTGGTTTAATAGAAGCGCCATCAACGACAGCTGCGATGCCCAATGCGGCTGCGACAACTCGTTTATCGGATACCTCTGCTGCAGGTTTGGCCTTCAAAATACATTTTGTCCTCAATGCATCAGGGATAGTAAAACTTAGCACATACATAACAGAGTCTGAAGGACAGATAGAGACAATTAACATAAAACGTGTTGATATTAACATCAGTGTTTTTTATTATACTGGTAATCAGGCGCTCCATCTATGACCTACTTTGAAAACGACTTCTGCAGGTTTGCGTTTGATACGAAAATTGTTTTATCTCAAAGGGTGCAAAAAAATGAGCTAATGTTGAACAATTGAAATGGAATATAAAGGTTTTGTTATTGGCTTCGATTTGTATGGTGGTCGTTTTTCCTGTAAAATGTGTCTGTTTTTTTTTTTATTGAATAGGAGCGCCATCAACGACAGCTGCGATGCCAAATGCGGCTGCGACAACTCATTTATCGGATACCTCTGCTGCAGGTTTTGCATTTAAAAAAACATTTTGTCCCCAATGCGTCATGAACAATCAAATAGCCCATGAAAGTTTTGTAGTTTGACTCTAATCTGCATTAACTTTACTTACTTGTTAAAGACGCATTCCAAATTATGATTCTGATAATTTGAGGGTAGTTGAATTTTAGAGCTAATGTTGGGAATTTGTTTTGATTTGTTTTTCCCCCAGAGCAACCAAGCGCAACCGAGAAAATGACCACTGCTATGTCAAAAGCAGGTATTAAACAATAATTTAGTTTTTTTTATGAATTCACTTTGTTTTCTGAATGTTCTGGCTGGCTAAAATAATATTTAATGTTGTCAACTTTTTGTTTTCAGAGTCAACGACTGAGCGAATCACAACGGCTCGTGGCACCTCGGCAGAACCTTCAACTACAGGTATCGAATTAATATAATCTCAAGTATCTAGCAAATATTTTAGGTTTCAAAAGTTGTCACAAGGGCAAAGCGCTTTAATTGGCCTGGAACCTGGCAGAGAATTCAACAAGAAGCTCACTTCCTCCAGTTTCATTGATGGTCAATTCTTGCACTTGTCTTTGATGGCAACAATTCCGTCAGATTCACTTAATGCGTATATGTTGGTTAGTGTTGGGTATCAAGTATGCCTATTCTGCTGATGCAGTATATAGTTATTGTTTTAGTTTATGAAAAAGAAAAAATCCAAGTCAGTACCATGTGGCTAGAAGACGGGTTGCATTCAAATTATGTCATGGAACTACAAATATATGTGTACATGTTAGAATGCATTATTGAGAATTGTTCAAATTTGTATTGTTACTTCCTACGCTAATATACAAAAATACAAATATTTTGTTCTCTTCATTTATTTTTGTTTTAGACTGCCAGCCGTTAATCTGTCTGAATGGAGGGTGTGTTTACTTTAGGCGTTACGAGTGTGTTTGCCCACTTACACATTCAGGAGCAACATGTTCTGGTAACATGAATAGTATAATTACATACTTTCCCTTTGAATTAAGCATGTGTCTCGGTTTAAAACTCCTTCCAAACTTTGCTTGCCCTTATTCCTTTACTTATAAGTATGTTTTGATGGTTAGTTTGTGTGCATGGTACTTTTGAAAGTCAATCCATGAAGACCTGACCAAGTAGGAGATGCTAACTAAACCTATTGGTTTGTACTGAGAAAGGGTGCCTTCTGCAGTTTGTAAGTAAAAGTATTCAGATAATACCACAATTAAAGACAAAATGACAAGCCAAAGACAATGTCTTGTAGGCTGATATCAGTAACTCATTACCCAATGATGCACTCCGCGATTCTGTTCTTGTGTCATCGCCTAGTGTAGCGGTCTAAAAGCCTTCGGCACCAACTCGTTACTGGGCGCAGGAATTCAGTTATCAAAACAAGCCACCACATCTGTTCATGGAGGTTTTGCACATGGATGGCAACTCTCGGTGGTTGGGACTCTCAGTTCTAAAAACTCACTCCAAACTCAACATAACGCTGCAGCATCCTTCTAGGTTTTAGCCTTCCCAAGTGTCATTAATTTAATGCCATCAAAGACCAATAATCTTATTTATCAGAGGTCATCTAAAAACTTGCACCCCTCTTGTTTTTCAGGGATGAGAATCCGTGTCTGTCTGGTAATAGATGCCCTGGGTGCTCCAACACTACTGTTTGCCAGACTTAAACCAAGATGGATTCATTTGTGTTTGCAATGTCTTCAATGGGTTTTTCCCGCAAGACGATGGTTCAAGGTGGTCAAATGGGGTAAGAGGAATTTTGAAACCTGTCTTATCATGATTTAATCAGTAGAATTTGGATTATGTTAACTTAAGAGGATTCTTACCAGTCGAGATTAATGAAACAACACCTCTAACTTTTGTTTGGAGCAAGATGAGCAGTGTCGGTAACAATCAACTGGGCTGAAACATGGTTTGATATTTAAGCATAATAGCAGTTTAATTGTCAGCATTGTGTACATTTCACTTAATTACCCTTTATTCGAGAGGTATCAAATATTATACTCTTGTAAATATATTTTTGATGCAGAATAGATAAATCACATGTATAGAGTTTTAATTGTTTCTATGATATTACCCCTTTTTGAACAGAACTTCCGCTTAAACAGATTGTGCTGACAGCTGACGGATTTCAATCAGACCTGCAAAACTAAATATCAACTGCATTCCGAGACCGCTGCAGTGTTTGAACGGGCGGTAATATACTGACAGGGGAGAAATGCTTTTTATATTGTGCTGTATTTAAATCTTCCTTCTATTAGAGCAATTGTTGAATTAAGTAACGTAGAATAGCTACAGAGTCCTATTTGAGGCAAGATGACATAAACAGTCTTAAAG
>CM057149.1:36946461-37117494 GCA_029964075.1 Patiria pectinifera | reverse complement strand
CTTTTTTTCTTCAAGCTTGGATTGTACAGACAAGGTGGGGGTACTGTTTTGCTTTTTTGGTGTCCTCATGTACACTGGTGTCCTCCATAATTTGCCTTGGTGCTTTCGATCATTTGCTTTGGTGCAATTTCCCATTCCTTGGTGCTGTTTGGTAAAAAAGATTGAGGAGGTGCGGAAATAGAGGGCGCTGTTGGAGCTACCGCGGAACATTTTTGAAAAAAAAAAAGATCGACGCGCATGATTAAAATCGACGCGCGCGCTGACCAGAGACCGACTTATTATTTTTTTTGGCCTTACATATGACGAATCAATTTCCAAAATGTCACACATCCATTTCAAAAAGGTGAGATGCTTTCACAGCTTCATGGTTATTAAAACTTTCAGAACATACACAGCATTATGTTTAACTGTGGAACAGTTGTCCAAAGTGACTTGGGGCAACCAGTAGAGGGCGGTCGCATTTTTAAAACAAAGTCTTCATAATATGTAAGATCACAAATTCCCCCAAAACTTAAAATATAAAAAAAAGAATAATCTTCACAACATTTTTAGTTCATTTCTCCAAAATGTACAGCTCTGCCCAGAGGGGTCTGGCTTTAACAGAACCTGTCACAAATTTGGTGACTTTGAAGAATGTCAAAACATGACTTTGTTCCCCTTGCGCCCCTTGAACAAAGACACTGACAAGCTGGGTAGCCGCATCAGTTGGTAGAGCACTGGAATGGCAATCTGGACGTTGCAGGTTCAAACCCCACTCCAGGCAATTTCTTCGTTCAAGTTATAATTATTTAATGCACCTTATCAGATTTGCCTAAGAGGTTTATGTGATGAAAAAAAGCTCTCTACTCTGTGTGACTATTTTGTGATATTTGACAAATTTTAGGAAGCCTGTCGTCAAGTTGCTGCTTTATGCATCCACGTACCTGTGTGAGTGCCATGTTACCACCGATCATTCGCCACTGATCTTTTTTATCCATATTACCCAGATTCACCTGGAAAAAAGAAAGAAAACAAAGTTACCCTTAATCACATCGTTTGTTGAAAGGTATTTGCTAGTTTACTCCGCTTTGAACAGCGCCCTCGTCAGTCCGGAAAGAAATTGCTGGCTACCTTCCAGAATAGGATTGGTCCGTCCACAACTCTGTTGTCAACCCCCCCCCCATTCAAATTTGTCTAGCAACGCCCCTTGATGGTTACCTGCTACAAATTGACGTGTCATGCATTCAAGGTCTTGCACAAGTTAGTTGTCACTTCGTGGTGTACATGTAACTTATGATATCAGTGATTAGTGATGCAAATGAAACTATCGTTTATCTTACCGCTGTGGAAAGTCGTGATGCTAGCGTCATTTCCAGATTCCCCTTTAATCCAAGCAAGGCAGGCACCAAGATGAAGACTTCAGTCACGACCGTATAGACAGGCCAGTGCTACAGATAATACATACAATGAAGATATGATCAAGAGCAATGATACAATTTTTAAAAATGAAAAACCACAATTATTTAGGTCAAATAAAAAAATACAGTTTCTGCCCGCCTCCAATTTTTTTTTTTTTCCCCTTTTAAATTGAATCGTGTATTTTGTCTTTTTATTTGCGTCAAGCAAAGTTATACATTAAGCTATTTATGCAAGTTCAAATCTATCATTATTAAGAGTGACTGCTTCTTTGGAAACAAACTTATCAGCAAAAGATTCAAGAAAATGGAAGAATCTATCCACCATCTTGAGAAATCTGCATCTTTTGGAGAAAAGGTCACCTCCTCCCTTGCTTAAAAAAGCCTGGACTTCAATGTACATGAAGTTTTCTTTTCATTCTAATGGTATTTCTTGTACAGGAGTCAGAATGATTTGTACCCAAGTTCACCATTTTTTGGGTGGCAAATAGAGTATATTGAGAGAAAAAACCCTGAGTGTTTAATATTATACAAATACTGAGTGGCTCATGCTCAGAGTGAAATGGGAGGAATATCATCGCAAGGTAAAATATAGACTTTTCCAAACACGAGGCGAAATCGAGTGAACTGGAAAAGTCCAGATTTTACCGAGCGATAATATTCGTCCATTTCACAATTTAAAGCCACTCAATATTTGTTTTATATAATTGAAATATAGATCCATGTCATTTGATATATTTGAACTTTTATTTCAATACAAAATTGCTGGAAAATGTATTTCTCTCTTCCAAACCAGCCCTTCACGAAAATGTTTGAAACCAACTCTGTAGCGCTGGCTCTTTGGAACAATACGTGCTACGCGCAATGCTGAATGCACATGTACTAGCATGCATTTGCACACAAACATGACAAATACCGCGTCATAGAACAAGAATGATCCTAACTGATCAATAGAGTATTTCCCATGGCCGAATGGGACTTTTTGAGCCACGGCGAGAATGGGAGTAATAACGAATGTCACGTGATGTAAGTTCCACCAATCAAATGACAGGGATCTGTATGTCGGTTATATAATAATGGTTATTACCTGGTCTTCCAGAGAAATTTCGAATTTTTCAAATTAGTGGCTGTGGTGAGGAGTTAAGCCATTTCCATTGAAGTGGTTCATTTTCCAGTCTGCACACGGAATTGGTTTTGTCTTTTTTAAATGTGTCAATAACTCAAAGTGAGTCAATCACCACGACTAGGTTTTTATTTATTATTACACTGCTTTACATCAGTACGCAATTTCATTAAATTTGCTGAACCATTGAACCGTGGTCAGAGTGTTTTCAGCGTGTGTTCTTTGCTAGTGCTTTTCTGGTACAATAAATGAAACTTTCACCAAATATGTCCAAAACACCAGTCTATAACATCTCATTTGCACTTGTTTTGATAATTGGTACGTATTTTTAATATTTTCTTTAATTTGGGTCTAGATCATTCTGACTCACCCTGTAATACATTTAGGAAGACACTTGGAAACAGAATACTTTTTTTGACACAGAATTCAGTTTATCATCAAATGACAGCAAGCAAGCATATGAAATAACATCAAGTAAGCATATGAAATAACCTCAGTTGGCGTTTGACGCATATATGTTTTTACAATACATGACACAGTGCAATGTAAATCTGCTGCTGGAAGGGAATAGTTCTAGTAATATTTTGTGCATTTTCTACAGTTTTGCAATACCATGTATGTTTCCACGTACGTGTCTTCTTAAATGTCATGTACATTGTATTCTTAATTGATACCAGCAATACTGCATTTTAATAGGTCTAACATGCTGTAAAATACTTTTTGAAGCCAGAAATAACTAATAATTATACTAATTTGAACAATGAGATACTTTTGCTGGTACTGATTAAAATTTTATTTAAAAAAAAATTAGAATAATTGTAATCCAGACTGGCATAAATTGTTAAAAATACATGTAGAGGAAAGAATGTTGCATCCTGACGCCACTGTTTTTCATCATAATCTCAATGAAGGTCAGTCACTGCAAAAATGTTGAAAAGACATGTATCTGGGACTGAGAAGCATTTCCAATTTTGCTAGAAAATACTTTGAAAATGCACTTGACTCTCCACACACATTGTACACAACTAAAGAAGTGGTGTCTGGATTCTAAATTCTTTCCAAAGTAGAAACAGAGTTATTCATTTTGTTCTGTGAAGAAATGGGTGTGTTCATAACAAAACACCAAATACACCAGTACGGTTCACTTGATTCAATGTAATGATTGACGCCTCAAATAACAGGCCAGTGTGTTGTGCAGGCTGTGCGTGATATTTCAGCAGTACGCTTGCTTTGAATAATATTTTTCAAGACTATTGGGTGACAAAAGGGTTGGAGAACGACCATGAAAAGTGTAGGCATACAAAGTGACATCGAACATTGTACAAGACGTATGCACATGAAAAATATGTGTATACCACCAACCCGACCTCCTCCCTCACTTTTTAATGAATTTTTTGGTTAAGCTTTTTTTAAATTGGGAGTGGGGCGGGTTGGAGGGAGGGGGGGGGGGGCTGTACCCAAGAGCAAGCCAATATTCCTTTGACTGAGTCTGAGAGCCCAGTGTGTGTGTTGGGGGGGGGGGGGGGAATACATCGGTATTGGTTTATGCGCCCATGGCGTGAAGTTCGCACCACCAAATTTATTCTGAATGTGCACAAGCCTGTATGAACATCAGGTGCCGTATAAAAAATGTACACCATATGTCCAAAAGAAAAATTGTTAAAAGGAATATACAACATTTGCAAACATCGAAAAACAAAACTACCATTTTTTTTTTACGAAACACCTTACTAGGATGTTGGTAAATGACAGTCTAAAGCATCCTGTAAAATTATGGCACCAGGTGTGAAGTCATTTTCAAGAAAAGTGGTATTTTGTATAAATTTCCAACAGTGGTCGGCCGACCACCGTTGGAAAAACCTAACTATTTTCCAACTACTGCTCCAATTTTACCTTTTTTTCAGTCCAAATTTTGTTTGCTATTGGTTACATGTTCATGAACGGGTGCAGGCCAGCTAAACTGGTTCCCTTACCTTACAATTTTCTGGCAGTTATAATTGATCCATTTTATCTTAAGTGGAGTCAGGGAACCAGACTACATGAACATTTTTGTTTTCTTGCTTCTCCAGCATTTTCAAACACAAAACTTCACACATGTCAGTGTAACAATATTTTGATCCATTATACTAACCCCTCAAATAGTTCATTTCCGAAAATTACAGCAAAAGCCAATGATGTACATTCCCTAGTAAGCACTAGAAAGTTGAGAAAAACCTATAATGTTGTTTATTTTGTGAAAAACAATGCAAACGTTCGTAAAATTGTTTTACCTGGACAAGGTCGAGCACCAGTCCTGCTCCAACGGTTCCAAATCCAGCAATGATAAATGGCAAGAAAACCTGAAGGGTGATGCTGAACGATGATTCCTCTTTGTGTTGGACCACACCCACTTCTTGGTTCCTTGGCCCCTCCCCCTCCTCCTCAGAATGTCTCCGTAGCAGCGGCTCTGTAAAGGAAGT
Organism: Patiria pectinifera; assembly: GCA_029964075.1. Taxonomy (NCBI): domain Eukaryota; kingdom Metazoa; phylum Echinodermata; class Asteroidea; order Valvatida; family Asterinidae; genus Patiria; species Patiria pectinifera. Next base: position 37,112,518 of record CM057149.1, on the reverse strand, counting down.
CTCAATCTCTGCATCATCATCGTCGTCATCGGCGCTGTTCCCAATGGCAACCCTGACCCCTCCCCCCTGGTCCGTGTCTACCTGATGAGCCACGTCGCCGTTCCATTGATGAGTATGTTCGGTCCCATCTACTTTATCCTCCTTGTTTCGCTGCACTCCTGAGACGTGGTTACTCCCCGTCTCAACATCACCGGACAACGGAAATGTCTCCAATTCTATTCGAGGCACCATGGTTTCAAAGTCCTCCGTTGCCGTCTTGCCCTGTGTGCGATGTCTTAATGCTGTTCCTAGTTGTCTACTCCCCGGTTTGACCGCAGTAGATGATTTGCCAGTTGGCATTTTGTGAAGGTGTACGGCATGTGTGAACTTATCATGAATAGGCACCGTTAAAAATAGGAAAAAATTTCACTCTTGTTCCACCATCACAGCTTAGGGAAGATGGAGTTCAGCAAGAACTATCTCCAAGCAGGGACAAACACTACAGGTGAAAAATAAGACCAAAAAAAAAAATTATCTGTGGAAAATAAAAACAGGACTTGCTTACCAATTGGGACTAGCAGATGGTGAGTAAAAATGAGCAAATAATTTAAGGCAATATAAAAATGCAACAATCACGTTCACATGGTAATTCAGGCTGTACATGTATGAAACTTCTACCCCCCTCCCCCGGATCGGTTATTAACTGTAATTCTGGTAATTTTGACCCCACGAATCACTGACGTAGTCTTCTAAGGTTCTGTGTAACTTTACTAGGACAGAAAATTGAGTGTTTGATACTCACCATACTGTATTATAGTCACCCATAAATAAATTATGAATGTACATATTAAATTTCTGACTCGTGTTAATGTTTGGACGACGCGATGTGGTCTTCATCCCAACGTACATTCGATGGTCCCCATATCCCGAGTACAATTCAGTTACCGAGCGCGATGCATTGATTATGATAATGAGTAGACTGGGGTTCGTTTGTAAACACAAGCACATTTCGAACGATAATAGGGAGGCGGGATCTAGGGTAGCTCTTATGGACGGAAACCAGTTCAAGCTAGTTCCTGACTCCCTTTTACCGTTCGAAATGTTTGTTTCTGTTTACAAACGAGATCCAGTCTACTCATTATCATAATCAATGCATCGCACTCGGTAACGGAATCGCACTCGGGATACGGGGACCATCGAATGTACGCTGGGCATGATGACCACATCGCATCGTTCAAACGTTGACACGAGTCGGAAATTTAAAGTGTTCATTGGTTCAAGATCGCAAGGGGAGCCCTCGGAATTGAACAGGAAATTTCACTTTTCATCCGGATTGTAAGTAAACTTCAGTACAACCATCTTAATCATCGATGTCTACTTGTACCTCAGGTGGCCTATCTAGTACATTTGTAATTTGTAGGCCATTTTGAGGGTGAAATCTGATGTTTTTGTTGGGCAATGTTGTTTTTTTTGGTCAAGGACAAAATTGTGCTGCTCGGCATATATATACAGATTAGCTTGGACCCTACTATCGCCAGACCATGTCCGAATGTTAAAAAGGCGATAAGTTGAGTCCAAGTTCCTCGGACTATTTCTAACCATAGTAAATCTGGCGATTATATGTACAGTCGTTTGACCGGTTCCGCAATCGCAAATCGTCTGAAGCGTCTTGTGGCGAAAAAACGCACTTTCACAGGAAGCTACCTATCTATAAAGTTGCGCAAATTACTCACCTACCTCATGATATGAATAGTTTTCTGTGGTCGTTTGAAAGAGAAATTTGCCAGGACATTTTGTAGAGGTCGGTGCTTTGACCGGTTTCGCAAACGTTTTCCGGTTTCGCAAACGGCGCCCTCTGTGAGACTGGACTGAAAATATTCCTTGTTACTGGCCAAATCTATATCGTTTTTGCCCCGTAACCAGCCAAGAAAAGATGTGGATTATATTTCCCTGTGCATGAGCCAAGGTCTGCACATTATAATGCGTCCAAATTTACACAATGTAACTCCATGAAGTTGTTATGGTTCGTTGGATCTTTGTTCACGCTATAATTATTTGACTTGCTTCAATCTGTAACTTCTTCTCATTGTCTTCTCTCCACAGGTTTCTTCAGGCTTGCGAGCTACAGTGCCTAGGGCGCTTTTGAGGAATCCTTGGTTTCATTACCAGAAATTATAGAATAATAATAATCCAATTAAATGACTTTCTTGCTTTTTGTGCATTCTATCAATCATCTTGCAATCACTAATATTTTCCTTTTTTGTTGTTGTCTTATTCTTATTTAGACACACTCTGACTTTGGATAGAACCAGACACAAACCTTGTACGAATTGCTCCAGTTGGTTGTTTTTCCCCTCACATAAGCACAGACCAGCTATTTATGAATTTGAATTAACATTTTCTCCAGCCTCCAGGATCATTTTAATTCCTATGACACTTAAGGAGGTGACTGCATGGCTGGATGAATTGGAACTGAATCATTGTTTGCAGGGGAGCACTGTTTATTAATATTATTTGTTTATTTAATTATTATTATTAATTTACTTTTGTTTATTCCCTCCCCTTTTCATTTTACTTTTTTTTTTTTTTGGGGGAGTGTTTCAATTTGTTCAGGGTAAAAACACTATATGCTTAATTTTGTGTGCACCAACATCCAGTAGGGAACCTGGGGGCCGGGAGGAGGGGGAACAGGCCTCAGCAGGTCAGATACATACAGGCCACATACATATTGTTTCACATTCAAATTAAATTTCACAAACAAATTAAAACAAATTGTTAAAATGTCATAAATCCTATGGCTGTCTCATAGTAATGGCAATTTCTAATTATAATGTCGTTGGAAAGTTAAAGAGAGGGTTCAGTTACTCCTCATACTTGTTGCACATATTAACTCTGTACGTGTATCATGCTTGGGCAACTGTATTAGCAAACCTCATCTACCGTTCGGTGATGCTCTTAAAAGAAAATGTCAACACATTCATCACGTACATCCCGATAACCCTTTCAATATATTGACATGTGATACCTGCATGTGTAAAATGTAAATGTAATACAAAACTAAAGCACTCAAGAAGCTACCCCTTTTAAATCCTAAATGATACCTGTCATATAAATGGTGATGAATCACAGAAATAGACATGTTCTGTGGGTTTTTCTTGCAAAGTAGCATAGTTTTTAAAACACCTCACTTCTCTTTCACATGTACTGGTTAATAAAAATGTATGTAACGCCTTTAAATTTATTGCCTTTATGACGCCTGCATGTCTGTTTAATTGTTATACACAAATAATTTAAGCACTCCAGAAGCTAGCACTATTCAAAAAAAGAACTTGTCACAGAAATAAATTAATTCAAAGGAATGGTGATGAAGACACAGCTACATGTACTTTCACTATAATATTCAACTTCTTCTTGACCTTCACAGGTAAAACTGAAAAAGATGTGCAGATGGCCTCTTATGGCCCATCAGGAGGCTGGCGTAATCTTCTTTGTCTTTGGCATTGTCTGTATGAAACAGAAATTTTATATAAATCATTTAGTTTATGACCAAGTTGAGACAAAAATTGAGAAATGGTTTATAGTTTTTGACAAATTTTGTGCTCCAAGAAAACAATCAAAATTTGTGTCTCTGTACTGACGAGAGACTGGTCTTCATTATGAAATATTAGTGTACCTATTTTTCTTTTTGTTTAAAAGGGTAAAGAGTAAGGTTAGAACCCACCGAAAAGAGATAATTTTAAATTTACTAAATTACTGGAAATGTCCTTTGGGTTAGAAACACACCTGCGTTTTATTTTCCATATTATTATGCACTATTTTTAATTGTTCCCCACAAACCTCAACTCCTAGCCTAGGCTGACTCATGCACCCTGGATGTGGAGAGTTGTAACTCTAAAATGAATCCAAACCCCTGAGGCACATGGGGTGAATTTTTTTAGAGCAAAGGAAAAACTTTAGTGGGAATTTTGCTCACTAAGAAAGATTTTTGTATTTTAAATTTTGAAGTCCGAATTTTTTTTAATCCAAAACCTAGTGCTATCCGGAAGCTGGACAGAAACAAAATCATTTTGTTTCAATTTTGTTTTCAATTTTGCACTGAACACCCAGAAATGATCATCAAATTCGACATTTTTAAACAAGGATTAATAGAAATTCTCAAAAAAGAAGAATAAAAAAAGATTCATGCCAAAATAAATAATGTGCGCCGCGCTAGGGGGCCGTCATCAACAATACTTGTCAATAGCAGCACTGGTTAATACAGTCACACCATGGCCAGTGTATTGTATAGGCAGTATGAATGCGTTTGCGGAACCGGCTAAACGACCAGCAGTTACTCTGGTGGGTATAGAAAAAAAAATTCAAAGACTTCAAATCTTATATTTGTATGGTGGAATAATGAATAATTTCCGAACAAGTTGCATCTATTGGCATGATTTAATTCCCCTGAACAATCGTGTAGCAGGCCGACAAACATGAAATCACGCTTCCGTGCGCGTTCGATTTCGGCAGTTCGTTAACGGCAAGTGACGGTCGTAGGGGATTTATTTTTAAATGTAAGTGAGTATCCTAAAACTAAAACCATTTTTGAAAAGTAGATTGAATAACCTTTCCATCGGTACCAAAGTTTAAGTCCTTGGCGTTTTCGTCTTCCTGAAAACGAGAGCTAGTTTTCCGAAATTGCGGAACCGGTCAAATTGCGGAACCGGTCAATTGACTGTAGTTACAGGCCCGGTTTCCTATGAAAGAACAGAATCCAGATTTAATTTATTTGACTTACCCAACTAGTTTGTTGGCGATATTATTCAGGATTTAAGAACATGCAGGAATGTCATAGATAGAGGGCAGGGTTTTCAAATTTTGAGGGAAATTTGGGGGTAAAAAATGACGATGACGACGACAAAACGCAACAGGAAAATAAAGATGGCGATCACCACGATGTACCGTGAATGCCCGAGGCACATTGAATCACGCGACACCAATCACAAACTGCGCACGAAAATCGTATTCGTAATTTCTACCCAAAAAAAACTGTTCAAATTACAAAAAAGTGTCATTAGAATTGAGAGAAGTCTGATTTAGGTTGAAAAGGTCATTTTTTTGAATGATATTAAATACATCCTTGACTCTAATTTGATAGAAACTAAAGAGGGGCCCGTAACCACACGATCGCCGTAAATCTTACCATTAATTGTCTTGCGTTATAATGTGAGTCACTACTGTCAGTGTCTTGGCTTCGACAGTAAACAAATATAAATGGACGGAACTTTCAACTAGCTTGCCCAACATTTTGTTGGGCAAAATGAAGACATACAAAACATTTTGTATGTCTTCACACAAAATGAAGACATACAAAACATTTTGTATGTCTTCATTAAAACACGGCTACGTTAATGATACTAAGGTTTACGTGACCTTTATTTCACAACACTCTTTGTAAGCACTTATGCTTCCCTGTATTAGAACAAAATGATTATCCTTAACACTAAGTAACACTACGGTTCTTAGCTCCAAACTTACCTGATCGAAGTCAACACAAGATGAGCTACGAGTACCATCAAAGATCACAGGCGGCAGAGCGCGTAGGATTTAACACATGCCGTGCCACGTACATAGTACATGTACATACAGTGACGTGTACGTGCCATACGGACGTGTGCGGAACATAATGCCAAATGACCCAACCAAGTATTTAGTCCCAACTTTAAATGGGCACGCTCACAACACTCCGCACTTGGGCTGCGCTGACATCACAGCACGGTATCTTGGAATTTCCCTGAATGAAATTAAACAAACAAACAAACAAACAAACACCCCAACACCCCCAACAAACAAACACCCCAACATGTGTCAAGTGAATGCAGAAGTGCTAACTCGGGTCGTAACGTCACCAGATAAATAAATATGTGTCTCAATGGGAGCTCAACGAATTTAATGGCCAGGCTGCAAGATATTGTAGCGGAACAGTTAATATTGGCGCGCTAGGTTCACCGTAGATTAGTTGATTGGTACGCGGACTTCTGTCCGTTGTACAGCGCGCGAGTTGCGTGGCTGGTTGGTACCCGGCGCGGGTATATAAGCGCGTGTCGCGCGCGCACTCACTCTCTTCCATTTCACTCGTCCATGGATTGCACTCTCCTATTGCACTGCTCACGTTGTGTGCTTTAGCTGTAAATTGTGGCGCGAAGCGTAGCACAGTTCCCGCTCAGAGACTTGAAGTTGCTGAAGCGTGTGTAGTACAGCTGTGGTCAGTCTCTCACTCAGGAAGAGCACTGGTTTAGTTCCGGTGAGTGCAGGGATTAGGAAATCTGGTTGGTACGGGAAGCATTCCAGTTCTTGACGATTATTGGAAAGGGTCCAATTCTTACACTTAAGTGGGACACACCTAAGCAGGACACACCTAAGTAGGACACACCTTAGTAGGACGCACCTAAGTAGGACGCATCTTATTGGGTCTCCAAGTGGTTATAATAAAGCAGTGAAGCCCTAAATACCCGAGTGTCTGATCTTTTCATTGGACGTTAACCCTTCTCCGAGTGTGTTCGTGAGGTTTGCGTGAGAGCGCGAGTGAGTGTGTTCCCTGAGCGCCTGGCGGTAGACTGCCCCAAAACGGACCTGTTCCCCTGGCCTTCCCCACAGCCGCTCGTCGGGTCGGCAGAGAGCAATATCCAAGGCATCGTCGACACTAGACCGCCACAAATGGTGTCAGAAGTGGGATAGGCGCCAGGATTACACAACACAGAACCCATCACGAACTACGAGCAAACAATCACCTACCTAGGACAGAGTCACCCAGATAGGCGTACGTCATGGACAAGAAACAAGCAAACCAACCTAGACCGGTACTAATAGAGGAACTGACCGAGGACGCGGCTGAAACTTCCCAGTACGCGGAGGAGCAACAACGCCTACAAGTTGAGACTGAGAAGCTCTGGGCAAAATTGGGTCAACTCCATGAACAGCTAGATAAACTGGAGACGAGAAGGGTGCGACTTGGAAGTCGGCAGGTGGATGCAGAGGCAGGTGCGCAAGTGGAGTTACCATCAACGAGTTTCAGATACCTTGACACTGTAAGAGATGCATCAAGTAGCCTGATGTCATCGTCAACACCTATGCCAAGGTGCAGACCTACGCCAAAACCCAGAACCAGGTATCCTACACTATCGTCTTCATTACTGGTACCTACAAATACACCAGTCACATCTTCGACATCGGTAGAAGCGTCCCATCAAGAAATCAAAAGTAATGCTGATACAGAAAAAGGGTGGTCAATGGAGAGAAATTTCTCAGCAGGTGCAGCCGGAAGAGCATCAGAGCCAGAAAAGCAAGTTTCAGGCGAGGACAGGTCTAGCCTAGATAGGCGAGAGCCGGTAGTTGAAGTGAAGAGCGAGGGCCGTTCGCCTGCAGAGTTGAAGCGACCTAATATCGTACCAGATCGGTACAACGGCAAAACTGTATGGAGGGATTTTTGGCAGCATTTTGAAGCGTGCAAACTCGCTAACGGGTGGACGGACGAACAAGCTAAAGTCTTCTTGGCTGCGAGCTTGCAGGGGATAGCGGTGAAGGTGCTATCAAACAGTCCGGATTGTAGTCAAACGATGACGTATAAAGAATTACAAGACAGGCTGGAGAGGAGATTCGGACCGGGCCAATTGTCGGAAAACCACTTGATGGAGCTGCGTTGCAGACGACAGGGACCAAAGGAAACACTGAGGGAGCTAGGTCAGTCAATCAGGGAGTTGGCCACGCTGGCATATCCTGAGATAGCAGACGAAGGGAGGGATCGTCTAGCAAGAGGTCACTTTTCGGACGCGATAGAGGACCAGGCCATTCGTGAAGGAATCTTCAGGACACAGCCAAAGACACTCGATGAGGCTATAAGGGCAGCAATGGCGACAGAGAGTTTCCTCAAGGTGGAACAACAGAGGCCCAGTCGCAACCCAAAGCAAGCACGAGTACTAGAGGGACAAAATGACTCTTCCGTGGAAAAGCTGGAGGATTTCGTAAGAAATAGCCAGAAACAGATGGCAGAGGCCATACAAAGAGCTCAAGAAGAGACAAAAGCGTGGGTGGCTAACCTGGTGCAAGGGAGACCTACAGGTGCAGGGAACGATAAACCAAACCAGACAAAAGGCGTTCCGAGTACCTCCTACAGGAGACGACCTATAGAGGACATTGTGTGCTTCAGGTGCGAGAGGAAAGGACATTTCGCTCGTGACTGTAAATGGCCGCCAGCAAAGAGACACGGGTCGGGAAACGGATCGCAGCTGACCCCAGGGCCCGAGGGAAAGCTGGGAGGAGAAGAGGGCCACAAGACCGTCGTCCACGAGACAAACCAGTAGACAAGGGTCATGTAATTACCAATTCGAGTGCAACAGCAGAAAGAGTGAAAAGGGGCATGTTTGTACCAGCAGTGGTGAGGGGACAGCAGGCGAAGCTTCTAGTGGACACCGGGGCAACAGACACGTTTCTGTCATCTACTCTCTACCACAGGATCTCACCTGAGAATAGGCCTCATCTTTCTAATGAGGGTTCGTGCATTAAAAATGCTGATGGTTCCCGGATAGTGACGTTAGGTAGCGCCTGGGTGGAGTTACAGGTGGGAAGAACCACACATCCAGTGTACGCGACATTCGGAAATTTACACTCTATGGATGGAATCCTGGGTATGGATTTTTTGTACCCAACATGCGGGTCACTCAACTTTAGGACACTTGAGCTCACAGTAAATGGAGAAAGGGTGAAATGCAGCGATGATTATGGAGCAGCATTCTGTGCGAGGATAGTCGTTGGACGGACGACCAGAGTGCCACCTGGACATGAGGCAATCTTGCAGGGACATGTTAGTGGAAAAGCGAAGCATAACGGTCTTGGAATTCTAGAGCCAGTCGACCGCAGCGAGATTGCGAACAAGGGGATGATCGTTGCCCGAGCAGTAGTTGATGCTGATCAAGAGGTGTTACCGGTTAGAGTTTTCAACCCAGGCAAGAGAGAGTGTGTAGTTCATAGGGGAACTATGGCGGGTTACCTTACACCTGTAGGTGAGAAGGAGATTGAAAGCACACGAGATGTGGAGTCACAAAAAGCGGCCCGACTAGATGTGCCCGAGCACCTTGTTGATCTGTTTAATCGGTGTAAGACGGAGGTTGATCAGGAACACCATAGTGAAATCGCAAAGTTATTGAGGGACTACCAAGACGTCTTCTCTAAGGGAGATCGGGACATAGGCCGTACAGACTGGGTCAAGCACCACATCAATACCGGTGATGCAGTGCCTGTAAAGCAAAGGCCCAGAAGATATCCGACTGTGGAGCAAGAAGAAATAACCCGACAGGTGAAAAGTCTTCTTGAAGATGGAAGAATCGAGCCATGTGACAGTCCTTGGGCCGCAAATGTTGTACTTGTAAAGAAAAAGGACGGGACGAGGAGGTTTTGTATAGATTACCGCCGCCTAAATTCCCTGACGATAAAGGATGCGTATCCGATACCGCGCATCGACGACTCATTGGATACCTTGGAAGGCGCGAAGTGGTTCTCCACTTTGGACCTCGCTGCAGGATACTGGCAGGTGGAGTTAGACGACGAGGCGCGGCAGAAGTCGGCATTTGTCGTACGTGGAGGTCTCTACTGTTGGCGAGTTATGCCATTCGGCCTCTGCAATGCGCCCTCGACCTTTGAGAGGCTGATGGAGCGAGTGCTTGCAGGCCTACAGTGGGACATTCTCCTGGTATACCTCGACGACATTATCATATTTGCCAAGACAGTGGAGGATGAACTGAGACGCTTGAAGGTGGTGTTCCAACGCCTACGCGATGCTGGTTTGAAGTTAAAGCCGAAGAAGTGTGAACTGTTTCGGAGGCAGGTCTTGTACCTTGGACACATTGTGTCTAGTCAAGGCATAGCGACAGATCCAGAGAAGATCAGGGCAGTGCGTGAGTGGCCTACACCTACAACAGTTACTGAGGTGCAGAGCTTTTTAGGTCTAGCGTCATACTACAGGCGTTTTGTGAAAGGGTTCGCCGACATAGCTCGGCCACTGCACCGCCTGACAGAAAAGGGGAGACAGTTCGAATGGGACGACCAGGCCGAGAATGCGTTTCAAATGCTGAAGAAACTTCTACAGGAAGCACCTATCTTAGCGTATCCCAGTCCAGATGAACATTATGTACTCGACACAGATGCGAGCAACGTCGGTATAGGCGCTGTCCTTTCACAGGTCGTCGATGGTCAGGAAAGGGTTATTGCATACGGTAGCAGAGTCCTTAGCAAGCCAGAAAGAAATTATTGTGTAACACGTAGGGAGCTTCTCGCCGTGGTTGTATTCCTGAAACAATTTCGTTCCTACGTGTACGGGAGAAAAATCACCATCCGGACGGACCATGGAGCACTCCGATGGCTGTTAAACTTTCGTGACCCACAGGGACAGATCGCCCGTTGGTTGCAGGTGGTGAGCGAATATGATTTCACCATAGTTCATCGTGCTGGAAGGTCCCACGGGAACGCAGATGGGCTTTCGAGGCGACCATGTACTCAATGTGGCCGAGAGGGCAATGAGTTGGCAGCAGGTGCCGAGGGGCATGAGGAGAAAGAGACAATGAAGACTTCAAAAGAAGGAAATTCACCTACGGTGCGAATCGTGACTATGGAACCTACAGTGACACAGGAGTTATTGGGAAAGGCCCAGCAGGAGGATCAGACACTAGGTTGGATTCTGAAGGCGAAACTTGGTTCTGGTGAGAGGCCAGAATGGGCAGAAATGACGCCAGCATCGCCTGCAGTGAAGACGTACTGGTTGCTTTGGGACCAACTTGAAGTTAGAGACGGACTCCTATGTAGGAGATGGGAATCCGATGAAGGCCACGTAATCAAGTATCAAGTCATCATACCCAAGCCACACCGTGAAGAGATTGTACAGGAACTCCATGGTGGTGAGACTGGAGGTCACTTGGGACAGAGGAAAACATTGGCGAAGGTGCGCCATAGGTTTTATTGGGTCGGGTTGAGCGCTGATGTAAGGTCTTTCGTGAGACAATGCAACCTGTGCGCAACAAAGAAGTCACCTGCAAGAACAAGAAGAGCACCGTTGCAGCAGTATGCTGTAGGCGCCCCGATGCAGCGAGTGGCACTCGACATACTTGGACCGCTCCCTGAGACAGAGCGAGGTAATCGATACGTGCTGGTAGTAGGAGACTACCTCAGTAAATGGGTCGAAGCATACCCGATCCCGGATCAGAAAGCAGAGACTGTGGCCCAGAAGTTTGTATCGGAATTTGTGAGCAGATTTGGCGTTCCGATAGAGTTACACTCGGACCAGGGACGGAATTTCGAATCGAATGTCTTCACTGAGATGTGTAGCATCCTAGGTATCAGGAAGACGAGAACAACCCCATATAACCCGAAATCCGACGGGATGATTGAACGTTTTAACAGGACTTTGTTGAGTATGGTCTCCCTTATGATTGATCCTCACAAACGGCAACGTGATTGGGACCAGAAGGTGACGCTAGCTACATTCGCCTACCGTTCAACGCCTCATGAGTCAACCGGTGAGACACCTAACATGCTCATGTTAGGCAGAGAATTGTACCTGCCGCTCGATTTGACTACACGAGTTACAGCAAAGGATGGCGAAGTTAGCGAAGAAACAGACTATGCTCTTCAATTGAGAGAAGATATGCAGTTAGCCCACGAGCGGGCAAGGGAAGTCCTCAAATGTAGTGCAAGGAGACAGAAGAAGTGCTACGATCAGAGAACGATAGGAGCCAAACTGAAGACAGGAGAATTCGTGTGGCTACACAACCCAAGCAAGACCAAGGGCCTATCGCCAAAGTTACAACGACGATGGGAAGGGCCCTACCTGATACTGCAAAAGCTATCAGATGTCACGTACAGAATTCAACAAAAGCCAAGAGGTAGGAAAAAGGTCGTCCACTTTGACCGACTTAAACCTTACCAAGGTCGGCCACTAAAACCATGGACGGCAGAGTCGCCCTGTCAACCGCCGAGGCAAGATGAAGAGACCGTTGCAGAAGCTCGAGATCAAGAGGACATCCGATTTGATGTACCTGCGGAGTTAGTCGGAGAATCACAAGACATGGATGGAGAGACGCAAGATACACCTAGGGAAACTAACGATGTTACAGTAACGACACATAGAGACCAGGACAGGACACCTACGCCTGTGGGGAGAAGAAACCCACCTAGACACAGGCGAAGGCCACAACGCTATTTGTAAGGTTGTGCGGGAACAGCCGGGGGCATGAACCTATACAGGCCAGGCCGTGAGGGGAACCCATGCGTTTAACTGAATGCGTGTGTGAGCGTGCTACAGAATGCCAGAGCCATTTCTCTAACTAGCCATGAGACACTAACGAGATTCATTTCTTTTCACCATTTGTCGGAGATAAACATGGGTCGAGACTCGCCAGCAAAGAGGACTCCACTGGACCTAGACGAGGCGAAGACAATAGACTGTCCGAAATGCCACAGTGTGTTTCTACATCGGAGGAGTCTGGACCGACATCTGACAGTGGAGCATGGGCCACGAGTGTTTTATTGGTGCCGGCAGTGTTCACACAAGAACAATCGGCGGGATAATCTGCTGATGCATTATAAAGATTGTCATCCGTCCTGCCTGGCTGAGGTGAATGGGATCAAGGCTGAGTCCTATGAGGACAGGGAGCGTGAGGCGCGTACCAGGAGCGAGGCAGAAAGGCATCGCCGAGGGGGCAAAAAGTCACCTAAAGGTAAACGGGATGAACCAGGTTCCCAACCAGAGGTCAAGTCGCGTTCTGCTGGACGGAGCGAGAGTGGACCTACTGCCGCTACCAAGAAGCGTAGCCGGGACAAGAAAGATGAAGAAGAAGTGACTAGGAAGCGTCCCAAAGAGAAGAAGGCGCCATCGACAGTTTCACGTGCACCTGAGGAGGAGGAGGCACGAAGCGGTACCAGCGTTCGCGATGAGCCTGATGAGCCAAGGCCGAGCTCTACTCTTCAGACGCCGTCGGCTTTAAACGTAGCACCAAAGATGGGGGCGAAAGGAGAAGAAAAGGGGCCGGAAGTAGTTGAAGTACCAGATGTTGCTGTGGAGCTGGAAATAGCAGCAATCTTAGGTGACAGCGGGAGTGGAGAGCTCCCAGAGATCACACTGTCGCCTACCCCTCCGCTGATGATGGATTTAGAGGAACCCCACAGCCATGAGGAGCCACTCATGCCGCCGAGAGGGAAGCCACGAGCGATGATAGAGTTGATGAGGGATGAGGCCAAACGACGCGATGGTCAGGAAACCACCGCTAAGGGAGGAGAGAACATTCCAATCATGTCAACACCACTGCACCTAGACAGGCTGCTACCGGGACAGGCAGTCCGGATCAAGGAGGTTAAGGAAACCTACCTGTACAGAGATGGAGACAAGACACTCCAAGGCTCGACGACACGTGAGTATGATGTCGATTACTTGAGACACCTAAAGGCAAAGAGGTCGACAGAGCAACAAACCTTACCAAGTCCAACATCACAGGGAGAAGGTCGCCTAGGCAGGTTGATGAAGACCGATGGTGATTCAGTCGGCGCACCTTATTCGGATGAGGATCTCATCAGTGCCATGATGGGTAGAGTCAACCGCGTGATGGAGACTACTACACGACAGGTGTACCATAAAGGCAACAAAGTGACCAAGGACAAACTACAGCGCACCTACGACGTGGATTTCCTGGCTGGAGTTGCACAGGATCCTTAAAAGCGATAAGGATGACAACTACCTAAAGAGGCTTTGTTGAACTGTTTGTTGAACTGTTTGTTAAACTGGTGAGGATCTATTTTGGTAACATTTGTTAAACACTTGTTCAAGTTTGTAATAGAAGAGGCATTTTGAACTGTTTATATAAAGTTTCGTTTTGATAAAGTTTTGTTTTCTTGTAAACTAAAGGAGAGTTTTGTATAAGGACCTAGGTAGGTCAAACCATTATTTTGTATAAAGACCTAAAGTAGGTCGAACCATTATTTTGTATAAGGCCGAAGTAGGTCAAACCGCTATTTTGTATAAGGACCTGAGTAGGTCAGCAAATTATTTGGTACAAGGATTCCAGATGAGACATTTTTTGACTGTTATTAAGTTCAGCTTTACTTAAATAGCCAAAGGTGGCAGAGCACCTTGTTAGGAGTTATAGTTTTTATAACTGTTCCTTATTGTTATCAGTTTTTAAGGTCAAGGGACTGACCAAACCTGGGGCGCGGCTGTGTAGCGGAACAGTTAATATTGGCGCGCTAGGTTCACCGTAGATTAGTTGATTGGTACGCGGACTTCTGTCCGTTGTACAGCGCGCGAGTTGCGTGGCTGGTTGGTACCCGGCGCGGGTATATAAGCGCGTGTCGCGCGCGCACTCACTCTCTTCCATTTCACTCGTCCATGGATTGCACTCTCCTATTGCACTGCTCACGTTGTGTGCTTTAGCTGTAAATTGTGGCGCGAAGCGTAGCACAGTTCCCGCTCAGAGACTTGAAGTTGCTGAAGCGTGTGTAGTACAGCTGTGGTCAGTCTCTCACTCAGGAAGAGCACTGGTTTAGTTCCGGTGAGTGCAGGGATTAGGAAATCTGGTTGGTACGGGAAGCATTCCAGTTCTTGACGATTATTGGAAAGGGTCCAATTCTTACACTTAAGTGGGACACACCTAAGCAGGACACACCTAAGTAGGACACACCTTAGTAGGACGCACCTAAGTAGGACGCATCTTATTGGGTCTCCAAGTGGTTATAATAAAGCAGTGAAGCCCTAAATACCCGAGTGTCTGATCTTTTCATTGGACGTTAACCCTTCTCCGAGTGTGTTCGTGAGGTTTGCGTGAGAGCGCGAGTGAGTGTGTTCCCTGAGCGCCTGGCGGTAGACTGCCCCAAAACGGACCTGTTCCCCTGGCCTTCCCCACAGCCGCTCGTCGGGTCGGCAGAGAGCAATATCCAAGGCATCGTCGACACTAGACCGCCACAATATGTATTAATTTAGCAAGTGTTAATGTTGTCTCCCATAAAATTTGCGGACAAAATGGGGAGCGGGCAACGTAACGTTCCGTCATCGAGCATGGGTAGTCACCGAGATATTCATGATATTGTTTTCTTTTCTTTTTCTTACCCGACGTCTGTTAATAGTTTCGTCCTCTTTAGGTCTTCGAACCACATGATACGCAATGCCTCATTAGCCTGTTCAATGCCAACGGATACAATATAAAAAATGTCAATTAAAGACCAACTTGATTGATATTTGACTTGATATTTGAGCATGCTACTGCTAAGCCCCTCAACCCGACACTGTTTTCAGCATCCCCATCACCATCATCAATTGACGGCGTCAGACTTTAAAATTTGTCGGCAGAATAGATGATTCACTCTCTATCTTCAACTTGTTATGAATCTTAACAGCCAAGAAAATAAATATCATTAATCTATGTGTAGATAAAGTGTTGGGGAAAAACTGGGGCAGGGGTGGGGGAGGGATAAGGGAGGGGGCAAGGAAACAACATGCCCCATGCCCCCACTGCCATCATCACATCATCATCAGCCTGTACGGGCCCACTACTGGGCAAAGGCCGGGCCCTCCCACAGCATGCCACTTTTCCAGGCATTTGTCCCCGTTTCCACCACCAGCTCGTCTCTCCTCCATCTAGACAGAGATCTTCCTCTTTACCTTTTGATTATAGTGGTTGCCATTCTGTTGTAGGTCTGGCATCTTTCACATCCTACTTTTCTTGCCAGGAGTCCTGCCCATCTACATTTATTCCTCTTTACCATCACATCATTTACTTTTGTCAGGCACGGGCGTTGCTAGACCAAATTTGCCGACAAACCGCGTCACGCAAAATGAGTGCAATTGATAATATCCGCCCAAAATAATTCCTTTAACTCCATAAATTTCTAAGTTCCTGCACAAAACACAAATATATAAATGGTTAATTATGTTCATTACTTTGAATGGGTTACATCAGTGGAATTCAACTTCAAAAGTAAATCGTCAAAATTTGGCCCTATCATAATGAAAAGTTTTGGAATTAATGTTCGTCGCAAAACTGCGTGTACACCTTCATAAGTACCTTGATCAGGCCGTGCCTTTTCCCTGATCCAAGGCTGGGAGCGGGGGTGTTTAAAGTGGAACTTTTTATATGCGAGCGGGGAGCGTGAAGCCGTGAAGGCGTGGGGTTTGCGATTCGGGGGGGGGGGGGGGGGCCGGATTTTTTTTTTTTACGGAATTTATTTTGGGGGGGCTAGACAAAATTTTGGGGGGGCTACAGCCCCCCAAGCCCCCCTGTAGAACCGCGCCTGGTTGTCAGGTCTCTGATATGACCCACCCATTTGATTTACGAGGCTGTAAGTTTCCTCTCCATTTCTTTTCTTAGAGTGAGTCTAACTTTTGCTTCCATATACCGTTGTGTTATTTTCTTGATTTCCTGTACTTGATTCCCATCTGGCCAAACCTCCTTTCCAAGATGAAAAGAAACATATTATTTTAATTACGCATCTAAATTAAAAGCTGCCACACTTCAAATCTTCAGTATCCTGAATTCCTGATAATAATTTATGGGCAAGAGATGTTGAACGTTGCTCGTCCGAGCTTTTTACGCCGTCAGAGCCTCGCCGTATAATAAGAAGCCCGCCCTCAATCAGCAGTAATGTGCCCGTGCAACGAAGTGCAACAGTACTTGGCTACGACTGGATTTATTACACACGTACGTATGGGAAATAGATTCAGCCGCACAGCGCACTATCGAGCCGTAGCCAAGTAATTCCAACCATGGCCCGATTGCAATTGGACTGCCCACCGAAGTTGGGATGTTACACACAGTTGGGCGGTACACTATAAACACCCACGCGCGTCAAGCTTCCCGAACGATTACCTCTATCTCGATAATTTACGATATTGTACGAGAATATGCTTTGAGCAGTGAAATCCCAAGTTAAAGTTTTTTTCATCAGCTAAAAAAATTCTGAAAAACGAATAAAGCGTGAAATAAATTAAACGGGTTGTAGAGACTGATTTGCTGTGGAAAGTTCGCTGTATGTAGGCGGCCTGTGTGTAATAGGTTGCCTGTTTCGGCATCTTACAAGTGTTTACATTGCTCTTACACAATAGTATAGTTCTTTTAATTTTCAGGTAGTAATGACATCAGTCACCTCTTCCTCCTTCCATGGGTTGTCCCGTAAGAAAATAATGTAGCAAGTAGAAACGACAATGGGTTGAAAACAGGGGCGTCAATCGCTTCTCAAAAGTGGTGGGGGGGGGGGGACATACCTTAATTGATCAGAACTGATGCGAGCGCGAAGCCCTTACGGCGTGGGGTTCGGGGCCCGCTTAAGGGCCCCGACAAAAATTGGATTCTAGATGCTCTGTGGTGTGATCTGAAGCAATTTCTTACCATGCTTTAATCAATATTTTCTTAGCAAAAGATAATTATTTTAACATCGTTTTCGAGGTTGGAGTCATTGAATCAGCTATCGGTATTCTGAGCTATGGGGTTCGGGGCCCGCTAAAGGGCCCCGAAAAATTGGATTCTCGATGCTCTGTGATGTGATCTGAGGCAATTTCTTACCACTTTAACCAATAATTATCCTAGCAAAAGATAATAATTTAAACATAATTTTCGAGGTTTTCTCAGCTAAAGGCATAAGATAATTATTTGAACATCGTTTTCGAGGCTGGAGTCATTGAATCAGCTACCAGAATTCTGAGCTACAGGCGTGGGGTTCGGGGCCCGCTTAAGGGCCCCTAATTTTTTTTTGATTCTTAATGCTCTGTGGTGCTATCTGAGACAATTTCTGACCACTTTAACCAATATTTTCTAAGCAAAAGATACATTGAAGTACATAATAGGGCCCTGTAAATGAGACACGAGTTCAAAAACCTGGGGGGGGACATTTGATATTGTGTCCCCTACCCTTCAAAAAGTGTGGGGGGGGGGATGTCCCCCTGTCCCCCCCAGGATTGACGCCAATGGTTGAAAATAATATGAAAGTAAGTATACGCGTATTGTGAATATCAGTTTTTAATATCAGTGTTATTAAAGGTACAATTAGTGATTTTATCTTACCAGTAATCCCCAACATTTATGAAATTGGCTCGTCAGCACCGAGTGATATAAAACATAAATTCGTTATTAACAGTCAGAACGAAATCATAATTCACCATAATAGAAGCGACTACCCGTGGGAATTTCTTAGAATTGGCAAAACACTAGCACCTTATTGTGTAATTAAAAATTTTACAATGGCAGTTTAAATATGGATAAATCGTTACAAAAGATGTCTTGATACTCAAATAAACATTTCCCCCAAATATTACGAACAACACCCCAAGTATTTATTTGTAGTGATTAAAATAATTCTGCCAATGACGGATCTCTTCAACACACTGATACATTGGTTTAAAAACTCATTAATAAACAGTTATAAAAACGCTTCTCTCTCTGAACCAACTCGGCCCATCTATGATTATTATTTAAAAAATTCAATGCAATAGCAGGCTATACTTGAATACATGTATTACTTATTGATTAGGCATTATACTTATACAATCACCCAAAACTAAACATTTGCAGTGACGTCGGCCATTTTATAATGGGAACACCTCAATATACAATTTGTACACATCCTCATCGTGCTGCTCACGAGGTGCGGGAATAAATCCCCGTCATCTGATTGGTGGGTCGCTGATCACGTGTCATTGAATTATTCATCCCAACCCCAACCTCGTTTTCATGGTGTCGTGCAGTACGCTCTCACCACAATCTGCTCTCTAATACTATTTGAATCGATTTTGAAAATAAAGTAAGCCCTGGGGACGAGCCCACGGTCCGGCCGTAGCACAAAAAAGGCTCTATTCCACGGTTATCGTTTTCTCTTGCAAATCAACGCCAATGATAATGACGATCAACCTTGAATTATTAATAAGTCCAGCAGCAGGCCATGCAACGTTTAGAAAGTCCGTCCCGAATCCTGTAAACCAGGTACCAAATTATGTGCACGGTGGGTGAAGCCGCGAGCACTGCGAAAATCATGACAACGGCCGATCCGACGGGCAGGCCGCCCCAGTCAAGGAAGTCTGGATAAATGGCTGTGACACCGTGTTGGTTTAGTCCACCCGCTGCATAATAGATGAGAGTGAAGATGAAGTACATCAGTGCGAAGGTGACAGGATAGACCAAGTGCAGGATCCGTGCAGGGACGGCACCCAGGATGACATCCAGCATGATGATGATGAAGTTCACTCCGTGGATGTGAAAGCTGTACACGCTGAACGGCTCAACGCCGGCTGAGTTGAAGACTTGACCCGGTATGAAGAAACTAAAGGAGACAATAAGTCCGGAGGTACAGGCGATGGTGTGCAGGAACCAGGCCAACTTGAAGTACCACGGGAGCGCTTGGTGGGATTTCCGGCGAGATGGGGTGTCCTCGGACGACAGAGGAATCATTCTGTCGGGATCAGGGTCGAGCTCAGGATCTGTCTCATCTCCTATAGAACAAAAGTAACAGTACAGGCCTTTAACTGAAATCCACTTATATAGGCCATCACCTGGGGGTTTGGCCAGTATCAAATCAGGGCATAAATGATTATAGTGCGCATGCGCAAGGTATACCGCCCCTAGAGTGGTAACAAGCATTTTGATGGACATTTTGAAAAGAAAAGGGGGATAACACCCAAAAAGCTGCCACCGATGCAATGCTATCACATATTTTCCAACTCTGGAGGTGTAAACCTTGCCAAAAATCGCTATGACGATTATTCCCCTCATTTGATACCGGTGGCCAAAATTTTGGACCGAGGCTGATGACCTAATATGAAACCGAAGTCCATGTTAAGACATTACACGCTATCATTATTTTGTGGCTTAATTAGGTCCCTTTGCCAAAGACTGTGAACATCCCACCATTTCGATCTTATTTGTGCGCCAGGAGTGTCACTATGTGACAGACATTATGGCGCATTCATAAATACCTAAGACAGTTTACGCATTCCTATTGGTCGAGAGCCCGTCACGTGGCCGGTCTTAAACGGATGATAAAGACATGGCTAGCTGGTCTTAAACACTTTTCCAGTGTCACATAAAATGTGGACTCCTAAAAATCCACTGCCTCTTACCGTTTTATTGGTTGAACAATCACAGTCCTCACGTAGGCATGCGCAACACTACCAGCGAGTCAGAATTTTATAGTTCTAAATTCAAAACGCAACGCCCCAGGTGCGTTCTGCGCGACATCGCGTCCATGTTGCGCAGAACATGCTACGCGCGCGTCAATCTCCATAAAAGGGTTGTTTACATCTTACTCGCCAGCTGAAAATTCCATTATTTTGCTAGAGGGATGTTTCAAAAAGCATGAAGTGAACTTGCTGAACAAAATCAGGATTTTTGAATGAATTGTTTGATCTTTTTTTACCGAAAAGGTATTTATGAATGGGAATAAATGTGTGCTCGGTCGGTATTTATCACTGCTGATTACCCTCGCCTCCGGCTCGGGTAATTATCAGCACCCAGACTCTAAGTGGTATTAAACAGAGTGATAAAAACCTCCGGAGCACACATTTATTCCCTTATTACAAATCTCCAGTATAATTATTATTATTATTATTTATTCAGGGAATGTACATCATTGGCTTTTGCTGTAATTTTCAGATATGAACTATTTGAGGGGTTATTATAATAGATCAAATATTGTTACACTGACATTTTTGAAGTTTTGTGTTTGAAAATGTTGGAAAAACCAAGAAAACAAAAATGTTCAAGTAGTCTGGTTCCCTGACTCCACAAAAGATAAAATGGATCAATTTATAGATGATGGAAAATTGTAAGGCAGTGGAACCAGTCTAGCTGGCCTGCACCCGTTCATGAACATGTAACCAATAGCAAACAAAATTTGGACTGAAAAAAAAAATGGTCAATTTGGAGCAGTAGTTGAAAAATAGTTAGGTTTTTCCAACGCTGGTCGGCCGACCACCGTTGGAAATGTATACAAAAATACCATTTTCTTGAAAATGACTTCACACCAGGTGCTATAATTTTACAAGATGCTTGAGACTGTCATTATCCAACATCCTAGTAAGGTATTTCGTAAAAACTTGGTAGTTTTATTTTTCGATGTTTGCAAATGTTGTATATTCCCTTTAACAAGTGCTTTGTTTGCGGACGCTAACCTTTAAAAAAAGTTTATCTCACAGCGGTTTCAGACGTAATCGAAAGTAATCTTTTAACGTGTTTGGAGACAATTTTAACTTCTCAGGCTGATTCACCATTTTGAGTCTTGCAAGCATTGCGAACGTGATAGAAGACATTTCCTATCGCCATGGTGACTAGGTACAGGAGGAGCACAAAATAAGACCAATTTGAAGCGTAGATGAGGAACTTGGCTTTCTTATCTGCATAGTAGTAGTAAGGTGGCTCCCCCCACTCGAGCACAGTCAAGACCAGCCAGACGCTGACATAGACGGCCAAGACAATGCGGTAGATACACCAGAGAATGGGCGCTAGAGGCCACTTAGCCTGCAGGGGGAAAAAGAGACCGATCACAATACATTCTATGTGATTTTTTTTGAAGAAATTCACATTCTCACATTGACATTTGGACCATGTGCACGTGCATTTACTTGTGAATAATAAACATACAGGAATCTGTGACAGCGTCAATTCAATGCGATTGCACGGAACTCACCAAAGCAAATCGGTATAACTTGAACCTCTTACAAACAAAGAAACATCAATAAACCATCATCAAGATGCTAGAGATGAGACTTAATTCCAGGCCTACCTGTGGCTGAGTAAATCTGTGGACAGACTCTCCACCGAAGCCTAAATTCTGGCAAGTCAACCTGAAGCAGCTAGGCGCCATTTTATTGATAGATTTTCTGCGATAGTCCCTATTGAACAAGCTGTGCCTATGTTACCAATAGCAACGACAGTACACCGATAGACCCTATAGAATGCAAGTTCAGTGGTACCGAACAATGATCCTTTTACAACTGGGCAATTCAATTCGTTCATTTTTTAACAAAGAAGTGAATTTTTAAGTAGGTGTAGATTAGAATGGCTTCACATTTTTTTGGCAAGCCTGAGGGATATGCATGACTAGGTCAAATGCAAACCGGAAACACGGCAGGGCTGCAATGGCACTACACGTTCAATTCAGAGATGGCAAGATCACACAAAAGCTGGGCGTGTAACAGTCATCGGCGTATAGCTACGGGGGTGGGGGAAGGCGCAGCCCCCCTCCCACTGAAAATTCGGCAACCAGAGAACATCACATTCGATAAGTTGCCATGCTTAGAAGTTAGCGGGTTTAACATACGGTGCCCTTTTCCCCACGCTTTCTGTTTATTTTTCACCAACCCCCCCCCCTGGTTTTCGCGATTGGCTGTTTATTTTAGCGTCCCGTGGGAATTGAACGGAGTTTGTCTGACATTGACCATGATTTCGGTTTTGAACAGTACCCCAATTGGAAGATGGTGTCCAGCCCCCCCTCCAGTTTTTCTATTTTACGGAGGTCTGGTCCGGTGAACAATGCCTGTAATCCTTTCAGCGCGGATGAAATTGGGCGCTCCACTTCCCCAATACCTATATGTTCCCCAACCCTAACCCTAACAATAACCATCTATAACCCTAACCCTAATCCTAAGGATTTTGGGAAACAAATTGGGGAACATCGGGTTGACCAGTTCCCCCTCCCCCTTCGCCCCCGGAGAGAACCCTGGCTAGGCTCCTGGTGACAGTGCACGTGGCAAATGCCAAAATTAAAAAAACGGTGGTGTCCGGATATTGAGCACAACATCGTCCGAGTGTTCCCCAACGGGCTGCACTTGAACAATTCTCGGAAAATCCCAATTTTAATTTAGCATATAAGAGTTTTTATAAAGTTGAAAAATTCTGATAAATCATCAGTTTCACTCCCTTACTACAAGATCGTCAACATATTCTTATTTTTGGGGAACATTTTAAAAAGAGTTCATCGTGCACTTCAAAAACTGTCTCTGTTGGTAGCGGGTACGCAAACTCAAGATTTATGAAAAGGCACGTTATGTTGATGAAATGTCACATATCAAATTATGTTTTGCCTTTTCACCGACGTATCCGCAAACACTGTATACTCAGTGTCGTGAAAGTTCGAAAAATCACTCGGGTGGGACCCACGAACTCCTGCTTTCTAGTGCAGAATGATGTCTTACCACTCGACCACCGAACTGATCGGTTGGCTGGTTCAAATCTGATGGCTCCTGATGAAAATACCTGTGAAATTTGAGGTAATTTTTTTGCTCTATGCCTACAGCAAGGCACTTCAGTGAATATATCAAAAAAGTGCGCCAAGGGATTGCGCCTCATTAGGGGCCGCTCATGTTAGAGAGCGGACATCAGCAATATCAGCAGAAATTACCGCACAACACATGCATTATTGGCACTTGATACAAGCGTGATGTACTGCAAGTTTACTGCAGGATGCAGCACTGAACGTCTTAATGCAGAACCGAAGTCACCAAAAATGCTTATCCCAAACATTATTATATCTGAATTCCGGTCTCGAAAACAACCCCCAAATATATATATTTTTTAACAATTAAGCATTATTAAGGCGTGTGATAACACGATTGTCCGGCATGTGAGTAGCCTCGGGCGCGTGTACGTAAATTCACACGCTAAATGCGTGTGACTTGGTATAGGCATGGAGGAATGGTATAGGCCTCGTTCAATATCATTTTTACGTCTTATCTTCGTGTACCGAGCAACCCTATTCAAGGACGCTGAGGACGAACTTGTCATCGTTGCTCCATAGCCGTATATAAAGGGGTTACGGCATTCGGATACTTCGGTTGTTTTAATGGTGTTGGCAGGAAATCAGAGAAACTGTGCCCAAAGGTCCAATAAGACTGGGAGCGGACTTCCGCGATTTCTGTTGGCATTGGCTCCCTGATCTTTGTTCTTGAAACTCTTGGGGATCGGGGCATGCTCCCCAAGATTTTTGTTGTTGAAATCTATTATGATTTCTCCCGCATTGTAAGACCATTTGAGAATAAATTTAGGAACTTTAGCGTTCCATATTATATTTTTGGCCCCATTTTATAGTATCATAACACGAGTCAGGTAGTCAGCGGTTGAAAGGGGGGGGGGGTGCAACCCCCCTCCTCTGGATTCTCCAATGACTTTCTGTATTGGGTCAATACGACTCGACGTTGCGTTGTTAATGGTGGATGCAATAACCGCCTATGCCCATTAGCCGAGCTTTTCCCCACGGCTGTGTGAAGCGCAAGCACGCCGTGGGCTTGAGCCGGGGTTAACGTTTGTTGGTGGGTAGATGGGTGTTGGGTGGGTGTGTGGGTGCATAGGTGGGTTGGTTTGTTGGTTGGTTGATGGACACTTACTCGGCTATTGTATTCATACAACTCAAGTATTACAGCTTTGCATTCGAAGACCGGGTTTGCAAGCACTGTTGCGCATGCGTCAAAACTTGCATACTTTTTGCATACTAGATCACGCCCAGTTCCCTTTCGTTTTCTGTACACTTTCGGTTCCGGTGTCATTTGGAAAGCCGACTTCTGTGAAAATCGGACTCATTTTCCCTATTATTGGTTAATCCTTCGCACGTGACCGGTCACTCTCCTATAAATAGGCCTATAATAACTGGTTTCATTTCAAAAGTTCAAGTCCAATAGCAGAGTTGTAATGACTCGAGTCAATGACTCGACTCAAGTCCGACTCGAGTCACAATTTTTGGTGACTCGACTCGACTCGAGTCCCTAAGGGCAAATGACTCGACTCGACTCGAGTCACTGCGAGCAAATGACTCGACTCGACTCGAGTCCCTTATCAGAATGACTCGACTCGACTCGAGGAAGGCTAATGAGACTCGAGTCCCCAAAATAAAAGCAAACATTTCCGAAAAAATATTTGCAATGACTTACGCCGGTGCCGGTTTTCGTTCACGTCACGTTGGAATGTTCGCGAATAATGTACATGTATACATATACATACGCGGTTTGATCAGTGTCCCCATTAGTTGAATGACGATCAGCTGGCACCCCCTTTTTATTTTCATTAAGAGGCAAATGTTCTGTCGCCACATGTAGAAGCCCGAATAAAATTTAAAAATGACTTTCTCTCTTGTGTTTATTTATCGTATAGTGCTCAAATATTTGTGACTCGAATTGACTCGAGCTAAATACTTGACTCGACTCGACTCGACTCGACTACAGTGTGACTCGACTCGACTCGACTCGACCGTCTTGACCTAATGACTCGACTCGACTCGAGTCACTTCTTTAAAATGACTTGACTCGACTCGAGTCACAAAAATCAGTGACTCGTTACAACTCTGTCCAAAAGGGACCAAACTCGGGTCACACATGTAACATGGCAACCGTCATATGATACTGATGTCAAAGGTCACATACCAAGGTCAAAGGCCATCTGAGGTCAAGTTGTAAAATAGACTGGAACCAAACTTGGGTCATATAGCGGCAATATGGCAACCTTCATACTCCTTAAAGATTATCGTGAAAGCAGGCGCGACGCATTGTTCTAGAACCATCTTGATTATTATACACTGCGTTGACCGTGCGGTTGTCTATACACTTATTTTGCATATATGAAAATTATAGACAAATTTTCGCCCTTTGGACTTTTAAACACAAGGATGCAAATAGAAACTGTAACCAGTGAACATAACGAAGGTCAACTGTACTGATGGGACCTTGTACGAGCTGCATGTATTCTGCTTGCTAAGACTGATACAATTTTACACGACTTTGTATATGAATTTTTTCGATCCATATTTAGAATTTAATGCCAATCTTGGCGACAAATATATAAATAACGGGTTCAAATTCCATATTCTTTTTTTAGTGGCCCCTTCTGGGAAAAAAAATCATATGTATATTATTTTGTATACGCATGTATTAGTTCTTTTTTTCGGTTGGCAGTCCGATTAAATAAGATGTCTTCCACTTTATCGGCCGCGTTTCTTGTATGTCTAACCGTCTTGTCTCCCTTGTTCTTGCTTCCGGCGCTTTCCAGCGATGAGGGAAACGTACCAAGCGGAGAGAAGTACAAGTTCCTGTATTTCGCCTCCATTACCGGGGGAAGCCACTACTTCAACTTGGTCGCCTCAGGCCGGGCGCTAGCTCGTCAGGGTCACCGCGTGGTGTCCCTGGTCAGCAGCTCCAATCCCACCAGCCACTGGGAGAAAGACTCCGGTCTCTTCTCCTTCGTGGTCTTCAACTCGTCTTACACAAAGCAAAACCGGACAGACGTGTTTGACAATTTATCCAAAGTGGTACTGAGAGGCGGTCTGAATACGTTCTTCGGTCCCCTGTTGGAAGGCGGTGAGCTGGATGGCAAGCTGAATTTTTTAACGATGATCCTGCGAGAATGCGAGGACTTGCTCGGTGATTCATCCACCATGAAGCGGTTGCGAGAGGAGAAACTTGACATGCTGGTTGGGGATGACTTAATTCCTTGCAGCCCTCTGTTGGCTCAGGCTTTGAACATTCCTTTCGTCCTGAACTCTGTCTTATTCGCAGTTCCTTCCAGACACGGGCACTGGTAAAAAATGTTTATTTCTATACTAAAGTGAAAGTTAAACAATAACTATTCATGCACATCAGTACCGTCAGCGACACGGTGAAGTAACACCCAAGAAGACTCGCGATCGAGCTTATTTTACAGAACCGAGTGATTTTCGTTTTCACGAAGTAACACTCGTGTAGACTGTGCACTGACTCGGTCATTTTCGTTTTCATGAAGTAATAGTTATATTTATTTCACCAGTTTGAAGGCTTTTTATAAATTGTTTGTAATCCTACAAGAATACGGATTTATTACTTTCCCGTCAAATTGTTTAATACGTTTTTATTCCAAATAGAATTTCCGTAACAGTGTGAAAAGGAAAATCGTTCGCGCCAGTGTCCGATGTGCGCGCGCACACTTAAGTGTTACTTCGTGAAACCAAAATTTGTCATTAAGCGGTATTCACGAAGTAACACTGAAGTGGACTTTGGTGTTACTTCGTGATGCCGGTGATTACGATGAGTTCTGTCTGTGTGCTCTAACCTTGCATACTCTTTGTGGACCTGTGAACAAAAGAGGTCCACAGGATGCAGGAAGCGTGAACGCTTTGTGGACTTGCACACGTCCACACAAGGTTCACCCTCTCTGGAAAACAGGTTAGAGACATCTCAGAGTTATCCGTCGCAAATTAAGAAAAACACTCAATGCAATCACGATAAACAATATTGAAAGAGTGTTCACAGTGCAAGTAAAATGATTGTTTTCACCGCTTTTTTCCCTCTTAAATACACGAATAAACAGGAAGTCCACAGTAGGTATATGGAAGGTAAGCATGTGCAAGGGCGGATCCAGAACACAATTTTTGGGGGGCCAACAAAATTTTGGTCCCCCAAAAAGTGGGTCAAGAAAATTACGGCGTGGGGTTCGGGGCCCGCTTAAGGGCCCCGAAAATTTTTTGGATTCTAGATGCTCTGTGGTGCGATCTGAGGGCATTTCTGACCACTTTAACCAATGTTTTTTTGAGGAAAAGATGGTGGTGTACTCATTGCCTGCCTTTATTGCGATGTCACATAAAAAAATAAAAAAAATGGTTTCGTTTTGGGGGGGGGGCCATGGCCCCCTTTGGCCCCCCCTGGATCCGCCATGCTGCATGTGTGTGTTTCCTGGCTTTAACTTGTCTCGATGAGACTCAAGTGTCATTTTCATTTTTTCTTCAAGGTCCGGAATCCCAGTCGATCCCTCGTACATACCAGAACGCGTCATGGGGCTCACCGACAAAATGACATTCCTTCAGCGAGTCCAGAACGTTTTAGCCCACTTCTTCTATGGGATTCTCTATTTCCGTCTGGGCGTGAGTAAATTCGATGGTTATGATGATTTGAAGGCCAAGTACAACATCAAGCCAGAGATCAGCACGTTGGAGTCCCATAAGCAGGCACTGCTTCACTTCATGCATGGCAGCTTTGGGTTGGAGTTTCCCCGTCCTATGAACCCGAATAACATCTATGTCCTCTATAACACCGGACCGAATGCCAATCAAACGGTAGGTAGTTATCAACAATTTCAGTACAAAATGTTTGTGTTTATAGACTTTAAATTCAACGAAATCACTCAAACCGGCAAATACGTTTCATATACCACAAGGTAGGGTTTGACGGTGACGAATGCAACGGGAGACGACCCTTCCTCGAAATGAATTATTTTGTATTAAAGGTATATAAACTCCATTTGCCCCATGTAAATGATCCTGATGAAAAAACCCTTTAATATCATTCAGTCTTTTTTAACAATAATGTTGACTGCTGTTTGATGTCAGACTTGACTTTTCCTCAGATCTGTTTTGGTGTGTGCCATACTTTCAGATTGACAAGAAGGTGGCCCAGTTTCTTGATGCTGCACCCGGTGGGGTAGTCCTGTTCTCCATTGGCTCGTTCGTGAAGATGTTGGGGAATGAGCAAGCCAATGTCTTCGCCGATGCCTTCGCTAGGCTACCGTACCGCGTGTTGTGGCAGTCTAGTGCGGATTTGAACAGACTTCATCTGGGGAAAAACATCATGGTTGCCAAATGGTTGCCACTGACAAAAGTCATGGGTATGTCTTTTTTTTTTCTTTTTCTTTTTTAAATATAATCATTATTGTTTGTTTGTGTGTGATGGAAGTAACGAGAACGTAGACGTATACCGTGGTCCGTGGTCACATTAATTACATAGCCGCGCCTGACCAGTGCAGTTTTAGAAATTGGAGGACCCCCCCCCGATAAATAATGGTTGTCCTCGCAGGCGGAAATAGGTAAACTTTGCTCGCTAGCAGCAGATTTGTTTGTGCTCAGCAATATTCTGTGTGCTTTTGCAATAGATATATCCATTAGGCCTATATTATGTATAAGGTCCGCCAATGATAGTTTGACCAATCACTGCCTAACCATGAATAACGTCACACTGAAGTCCGACACACTGACCTCTATTAAATGGACAGGCTAACATGCTCACGCAGCGAAACACTGCGCAATAGTCGTAGCCTTGTTACCATTTTGTGATTGGACGATGAACGACGTTCATTTGATGGTGTCATCATATCTCCAGTGCAAGTAGCTGCAAGCGCGGTCACAGGTAGCCTGAGCGCTGCTTACGCACCTGGGATCCGCACTCAGTATACAATACTTTCAGAATCATTTTAGTGACGGTCTGTTTTCATAAATGAACATCATAAAGAAAATAGATTTTCAATTTTCCAAATGATCTATAATTACATCTTGAGATCGTGTATCGCCATCTTGGTTCACACAACGCTCACGCAGTAAACGCGAGTTTTTCACATAGCGGGTATCTGGTATTGGATGACTTCAGAGTTAAGGCGGCGAAGATAGATGTATCTGCTGGGTTCTTGAGATTTAAACAATCATAATTCCTGGAACTGGCCAAAATTCAAAGAATAATTGACGATAAGAGGATTTTTTTTTAAACTTCAACTGCTGAATGTGTCGTTAGGGGGATCCAAGATGGCGGATCGATCCATCATGCATCATACGTTTCTGTCTACGTTTCCACAGAACATCCCAATGTCAGAGTGTATCTCACCCATGGTGCATCATGTAGCATGAACGAGGCAATGTGGGCTGGCCTGCCAATGGTTGGACTGCCTCTCTTTGAGGAACAGATGGACGACATGGTCCGTGTAGAGGCCCAAGGTGCTGGCTTGACGCTGGACATCGCTACACTCACACCGGAAGCACTCAGCCGAAACATTCACAGAGTCATGACAGAGCCCAAGTAGGTCTGGAATTAGTAAATGTTACACTCCAGCATTAAAAAAGGAAGTTGTTTCCATTAAATTTAAAAACAATGCAAATCGAATTGTTTAAAATGGTAAGTTGCGACGTAACCTTTCTAGTTCAGCCTTTTCCCTTCCCATCTCGGTTTTTCCACATCCTCGCTAGCCAAGGCAGCATTACGTCTTAAGACCCTGGTAAGCCGACAGGGTGACCGCCCCCCATGAAACCTTGTCGCCCCCCAGTCGGCCCCCCCCCCCACTGAGATTTTGAGTTTCTAAAAAATTTATCATTGATCTACATGACGCCATGGGCCCTATTATGTACTACAATGTATCTTTTGCTTAGAAAATATTGGTTAAAGTGGTCAGAAATTGCCTCAGATAGCACCACAGATTATTTAGAATCCAAAAATTTTCGGGGCCCTTAAGCGGGCCCCGAACCCTACGCCTATAGCTCAGAATTCTAGTAGCTGATTCAATGACTCCAACCTCGAAAACAATGTTCACAAAATTTTCTTATGCCTTTAGCTGAGAAAACCTCGAAAATTATGTTTAAATTATTATCTTTTGTGCTAAGATAATTATTGGTTAAAGTGGTAAGAAATTGCCTCAGATCACACCACAGAGCATCGAAAATAACCCCACGCCAATAGCTCAGAATACCGATAGATGATTCAATGTCTCCAACCTCGAAAACGATGTTCAAATAATTATCTTTTGCCAAGAAAATATTAGTTAAAGCATGGAGGAAAGTCGTAAGAAATTGCTTCAAATCACACCTCAGAACATCTAGAATCAAAATTTTTTCGGGGCCCTTAAGCGGGCCCAGAACCCCACGCCGTAAGGGCTCCGCGCTTCGCGCTTGCATCAGTTATGATCAAGGTATGTACCCCCCCCCCCACTTTTGAGAAGCAATTGACGCCCCTGCTTGACGCCCCCCCCCATGAAATGTTCCAGCGCCCCCCCCCCACTGAAAAATTCCTGGCTACGCCACTGCACCCGACTGATTTTTCCAACTTTGACCGGGGAGGTAATAACACACTGAGTATACAGTGTTTATACGTCGGTGAAGGGCAAAAACCTAATATTGATTTACATCACACAGAAGCAAATTCATCTAACGAAGAACTTGAACCTGTTGAACTTTTTGGTGCGAAACAGCCAAATTTTTATAGCATTTTATAATACCGTCTGTGCTTCACCGTTAAAACAAAATCACTGGTCTATAGACGCTTCTGTTTCATATATCATTTCGTTGTCTCTTTAGACTGATTTTTTTCTACACCCTTGTGTATATAGATTCCGTAAAAACGCACAGCGCGTCTCCCAGATCATGCGCGATCTTCAGAACGCGCCCAGCCCGGCTGACAACGTGGCCCGCTGGATCCTTCACGTCACCCGCTTCGGCGGGGCACACCTACGACCGGCCGTCCTGGACCTGAACTATATCCAGAGGAATCTTCTCGATGTCTACCTCTTCCTTGCCTTTGTGCTGATATCTGTTATCCTGGTGAACATGTCTGTGTGCTGTCTATGTTTTAGGTGCATGTGTCGCAGAGTTAATGGCGGCCATTTTAAGAAAGAGTAACCTCAAAAGCGAATATTCATGAAAAGAAATCGTTTGGACAAATTTCGTCACAAATTTCGAGTAACTAGTAGTCTACTTCTTAGAGTGAAAACAAATTGTACTCGTAAACCAAATACATGCAATTAATTAATAATTTATTGATTTTTTATTGCTACTTAAAGTGCTGGTTCTAAAGCTATGCAATTATAGATATTCACAATTTGTCATAGGAGGAATACTTAAATCCAAATAATCATTGCTCAGTTTCCTTTTGTTGACAAAATCATGCAGTTTATCAAAATTCGGATTACAATTATCATGGTTCAAACGATTTCCGAAACACATGTTTGTTAAAATCTTCAGCAATTTGAGCAGCATCAATTTTAGTCGACGAATCAGCAGTTCTCTTGTTAAACCTTTGGCAAACATTATCAAAGCTGATTTGACAGTGTTCCACATTGTCCTAGGGACCTAGGGACTGGCCCATCACGCGACTCAAATACAGGGCTATAAATATCATACATAACTAATTTATCAAATCCTCTCAAATTTGAATTTCAAGAAAAAAATGACACATAGAAAGGAACAAATGTTATGTATAGGCCTCATTATCATATAAAACTGATTCAGCTGATACTAATCTATGTCTTACAATTCGACTATAAAGGGCGCTAACAATAATTTTACCTTTGCATGTATTTTTTATTCGTCATCGTGCATTATGTACTTTATTAAAGGGAATATACATCATTTGCTTTTGCTGTAATTTTCAGAAATGGATGGAATTGGGGGGTTGGAAATATATAGCAAATATAGTTACACTGACTTTTTTGATGTTTTGGGTTCAAAAATGCTATAAAAACCAAGAAAAACAATCATTTTTCTGTAGTCTGGCTCCCTGACTCCATATAAGAAGAAACAGAGCAGTTTACATACATTGGGGAATTGTAAGGTCAGGGAACCAGTCTAGCTGGCTCGTACCCGTTCATAGGTTTGTAATCGATTGCAAACAAGTGCGATGGTCAATTGGGGCCAGTATTTTAAAAAAAACAAACCAGTTTTTTCAAACGCTGATCGGCGGATCAGCGTTGGAAATTGATACAAAAATACAAAAATACCACTTTTCTTGAAAATGACAGTATACCAGGTGCCATGATTTTACAGGATGCTTTACACTGTCATTCACTATACAGTCCAGCAAGGTATTTCAAAATGATTTGGTAGTTTTATTTTTTGATGTTTGCAAATGTTGTATTTTCCCTTTAATATATATGTATAAATAAGTATAATTCAGTATTGTATAACAAAGCCACTTTTGATAAGGTATACCAAATAATCAAGGCCTAGGCTCACACATCATGGCATCAGAGCAAGCAATCAGACGGACAGTTTGTTTTACAGTTGTACACAAATAACTTTGAAAAACAGCAGAACGGTCAGTATTGAATACAGACTGTGTTTTTTTTTATTTCAGTGTCATAGTGAACAGTCCGTGGTGCATTTTGTGGTGCTGGGCAAGGGGGATGGAGGGGGACCATGCTTTACATGAAAAAGTGTTACCTCGGCATAATGCGTGGTGTGATTCCTGGCGTGACCCTGACCCCCTTCTGAAGCGATTCAGTTGGTGGGGCTTTTAGTAAGAGTTGCAAGCAAAAATGGCGCTGGAAAACTTCAAGGGGGGACAATACTTTTTACAATGAATACAGGATGGTAATACGTTTGAAGAAGTTGCAGATATTTGAAGGAAATTGGAGTTCGGCGCGGCTCTTCAATAGCCAGTTCGAAAACTATATTTCGTGAGAACGAAATGTGAGGAGGGTAATTTGGGTCCCAGGCAATGACTTGATCCCATGAGGACACATTAACATTCCTAGGTGCATTGCTTAATTGCCGAACCTAAATAAAAAAAATGGTCGACAGGGCTATTGACCGTTTTTCATTGTCATGTTCTTGTAAAACAACACTCTGAAAATGAAGCAACTAACCGTTTATCGCTTTCAACAATCAAGAAAAACAACAAAGAGGTCACTTTTTTTGTGACCTAATACCGTTTGACCGTTTTACAAAACTGTAAAACGAAAAAAACGGTCAACGGTGCGTTTACTGTTTTTGTTTTTGAGGAAATGCAAAACGGTGAAACGAAATAACGGTATGTCCCGGGATTGGATGAGCCCTGACATGCCAGTCTACGTCGTGAGCCCAATTGATGGCGAAGGTCCAGATAAGACGCTTCACCGAAATATGCTCCTCCCCTGTGGTTTCCTCCCCTCTGATGAAGATGAACCTAAAGCTACAGAGCGACCTAAGCCAAAGCCTCGCCGTAAACGCCCCGTTAGGCGACAATTACCTGCATGCGCTGACGATATGGATGACGCATTGGACTCTGACTTATCGGATGAAAACTTCTATGCACTCCGCCCAATACCAGCCCCTAGAAGATCGGTCCGTCTCGACCCGAATGCACATGTCTTTCACCCACAAGTAATCTCATCAGAGCCGACACCTCTCGCCGATGATTCTCCATCCCCCGCTCATATCTCAGTTGAAAGTGACTCCACCCAAGATTCGCCCCATTCCAACTCAGATGAAATCATGCCGTCTGTCAGCAGCATTGATACCAGTTCTCCTTCTAACTCATCCAACTTGGATGAGCACAATTGTGACGAGAACGCGGAGTTGGATCCTTCTCCCACTGCCAGCATCACTGACAGCAGTTCTCCATCTGATCCATCCGCCCCGGATGATCAAGATCATGATGAAAACACGTCTGAACCCCCCGTTCCAGAGCCCACTGGTGAGACCTCAGCTGACCCAGACACAGATGTGCCAAACGTTGTTTCTCGGCCTGTACGGAATAGAAGGCCGCCGAATTACTACGGATTTGAAGGACTGGAGGCCAAACTCCTTGAACAACACCTTATGACGCAACAGCGGGCCTTGGAGGTGACCAATAACCTTGTCAATGTCATGTGTCAACGGTAAACCTTTCTACTTTTGTAGTACCATGTCGTGGACGCCACGGTTTTAGAAGGGAAGTATGTCGGACCCTGTTAAATTAGGGACCATTTTAAAATTTGGTCCGACAAGTTGTTTGTCCCATTCCCACGGTGTGTGGTTGGAATTCTTAGTAAGCGGGCCTCCTCCGCGCTGACCACGTCCTGTTCAGAAGGACATCTTAGACATTGCGTCACTCCACGAATCTAAGTTTTTCCTTCCAAAGTTCACAGCTTCCATTGTTTCAATTCAAGGAAGTTCGATCACGCTGACCATTGAGTCATAAAAGGAGGACCAGATTGGTCAATCCCAAGCTGGCCACGTTCCCTCAAGAATGTTAGCCCACTACTCCTTTTCTGATTGGCTTTTCCGAAGATGATATCATTATTTTAGCTTTTTGACCAATTAGAAAGTTTTCCCAAACCTGTCCGAGCGCGTGATCGGCATGGGTTTTTAAACCCTTGCCTCACCTCAATTCTTCAGAAGCGAAGAAGACCTCGATGCGAGAATATCTTAGAGTGCTACCCTTTGCACTTTTGATAAGTTAGCCTAGGAACGAGTGCGGACTTCCCTAAGTCATTTTCTCGTGAGAGACGTTCCTAACTCTTTCCCTCGCATCATTTGCAAACGTGCTCTGTTGATACAGGTAAGCCGATGTTTTTTTCTTATTTCTGTATAATCCACTTGTATATAATTTTTGATGATTGTGATAGCATAAGAATTGTCACGCCTATGGATAATTTCGAGACAGCTTCACATCCAGCATGAGTTTCAGCCAATCATAATCTGATTGCCAAATGTTGATTCACTATGTATGCTGTATCTCTATTGTAGTGTAGATATTTGCTCTATAATCCTTTTATTCACTTTCCAATTCTTATCGTTACCGTTAAACGATGTAAGTTTTATCACTGAATTGATCGTAAGGTTTTGACCACTTTTCATGCGACCCGAATCCTTGCCTGATTTCAGAATAACTACCTCGATCGGTCAGTTAGATAGTCGTATATAACTTGCACTTGATAATTCTGCTTTTTAGCTTCAAGTGTTATTCGTGTATTCTATATTTCCTTGTAATCTTATGTTGAAGTATTTTCAGTTCATGATTTTAAGCAAACTCTTGATGAGGCCGTTATTGCCCTCCCTCATTCATTGTGTCCCATTGATTCTGTTCTGATCTTTACCACCTGTGCTATTTCTTGCTAGTCTGTTACCACGGACACAAGAATGAGTGTCTTGTGTAATTGTACCCCAAGGTGACCTTGAGTAAGGTCAGTACCCACACTTACACTGTCTTTTTGGCTAAAACATTGAGTGCATGTCCAAGTGATCATGAGCAGTTGTGAAACTTTTATTTCCTCTGTGTGCACACATGTACAAAATACGTGCGTGTAAGTCCCATTCGTTCCAGGGTTTGTTTTTGAGTCCCTTTACATTATATTTGTCGTTAGTTCGAGATGATCACTGGTTTAAGGTTTTTTCGCATTTCATTCAATTAAGTTAGTGTGTCTTACGACCGGTTGCGGTTGAGAATATTATGAGCAATCATGCCCTTTGCCCCACACGACCAATCTCATGTGTCAAGCGTACACATGTACAAACCCCGTCCTTGTTCCGATTCTTGTTTCCGACTTAGAATAATGTTCTGGGTGAACACCACCAAACTTTTAGTTTTTTTTAGTTGTTAGACTATTTTGGCTTACTTTATACTATTTGTAATCTCAGTTTTTTAATGTTTTTGTAGTTAGTAAATTTAATACAAAGTTGGTTCTGAATAAGAAGCGAAGAAGACCTCGATGCGAGAATATCTTAGAGTGCTACCCTTTGCACTTTTGATAAGTTAGCCTAGGAACGAGTGCGGACTTCCCTAAGTCATTTTCTCGTGAGAGACGTTCCTAACTCTTTCCCTCGCATCATTTGCAAACGTGCTCTGTTGATACAGAACACGGAGTCCCCAGGTCACGCTTTGAGGAGTCGACCCGGTTCGATTCTTCGCCCGGCCTGTTCCTGCTTCTCACCACCACCCCTCTCCGTCTGGACCACCGTTCGCTGGATTTCGCCTGGACGCTGCTGCTCTACCTGGACCCCATCCGAGTACGACTCCGCATCGGCAAATCAAGACGAGTTTCGCGACGCTTTGGACCCAGCTAAGATCTTATAATTATACATATTGTATAATATTCATTGCTGCATTTGTATTTTATTGATGTATTCATTGATGTTTGTAATTCCTTGTGTTGATGTTTCAGTGGTTTGACTTCATTGCGCTTGTTTGTATTTATTCATGCTGAATCTATGCATACATGTTGATTTTTGACTTACACGGAATTTGAGTTTGTTGACTTTGAATACTTTGCAAAATTCTTTTCTTTGGATTCAGATGATCAAAGATTTTGCCTATTGTTTTCACATCCTTGACATTTTTGGTCTTTCTAGTTAACTTTTTGTTGCAGTTGTTCAGATTTTTCCATTGTTTAGATTGCATTGTTGTTTGGAATCGTTACACCACTGAAAAGTCACACGTTGATATTTCGAATTTTTGATGATTCTTTTATAATTGATTCTTATCCAATCACTGTTGACATTGAAGATTTCTGATGTGTTGATGAAATAATAACAGATTGAATTCATAGAGGAAAGGACCAACTTTAATTTCTGCTATCTGTGTGATTTTTATTCTGAGCAAAGTTCCGTCATTTTAACAACGAACCGACATAGGTCCTCAGACAATGCTTGAGATTAACCTGTGACAACCATATGACTGTCCATACCCCCTCTTTAACGTTAATCTATGGGGGGCCACGCCCCCATGATTTTTTATTTATTATTACTCCTGAACGTGATCAATAGCGATGGTTACATTGCATTCATGGGCGTCACCAGGATTTTTTTCTATCCTTATATTTTCCAGCATTTTTCCATTAATCTTTTTTTCGAGGGTGGGCAGGGACATAAAGGTGGCAAACCGTTAGTGCTGTCAACTTCTTTGTTTCATCATTATAAGTGAAAAAATGTGTGATAGCCTTATTGTGCTTCTCAGAAAATATGTTCAGTATATGACTTAAGCAGGGGAGGATGAGATATCACTTTGAAGCAGATGAAGAGAAATGTCGTTTTTATTATAATACTTTATAATGTTGTGTGCTATTAATTACCTACTAATTGATCCTAGATATTGCAGATGTGGAAAATATTTCACTGTAAACCAATCCGGGCACGCTGCCGCTCCGTTCACAAGTACCCCCTCACCGGCAAAGCAAGTACAGTTGGGGGTGACCGACCGACGCCATCTTAGGCCAAGTTCGCGCAGGGACTATAGTTGACCAATGGTTAACTAACGTTTGCCCGAACTCTGTCTAGTCGACGATGGTTGACTACGCTAGTCGACTATTTGGAACCAGCCTACTGGGGTTGGTTGCATCGCTGGTAACCATAGCCGCGCGCATTCATAACGCTAGCAGAGAGCCAGGATCCCGAAGTTTTGCGATGACATTTTGACCAGCGTTTGACTAGAGACGTTCGCACGTTGCTATTAGTGCGCAGGCGTTAGGTACGTCACAAATCAACCACTAGTCGACTAATGGTCCTTGCCCGAACTTGGCCCAACCTGACTGCAATTCATTGCCACGCAGCGCGGCCACTGCGCGTACATAGGGTAGCAGACCAGTAAATAAACTTCCATAGACCCCAATGGTAAATGCTCCCACTTCAAAAATTTGGGAAAAATACTCACAACTCTCCAAGGTGTTTGAGACACACATCAAATTAAAGCTTATTTCATCATCTTTCATTTTCTGTTCAATTTTTGGGGGGTCAACTGATGACTTTTAGGAGAAATTTCAATCTGAAGACGATCACCCCTGAAAATAGTCCTGAAGCCCATCGCCATTTTGAAAAACGATGCCTACACTCCATTGCAAAATAGAGCGCTTTTAGGGTCCAAATTACATCCAATTTACACAGAACTGCAAGCTCCCAGTCCTGTGCACGGCTTCCACCCATATTTTTTACAAACCCTCAAGTTCATGGCCCACAGCATGCTCAAATACCGAAGATTTTGAGGGCATGCAAATCGCGATTTGGCCGGGGCAGGCAATTTCGGACCGATTATTGGTCTGCACCCATAGTACAAATCCCCTGGTGTACATGCGTCACACACAAGGAACGGTGCGCGTCAACCAGCGAAATGTCCCGCCCATGGGTGCACGCCTGTAAATAGGCCAAAAATCCGTCCGCCTGGCTCATGAATAAAAGTTATACATAACATAAAAAATATTCTATATTAGAGAGTTTTGAGTGCCATAAAATTGGGGAATTGAAGAGATATGCTAATGAACCTCTGGCCCGGACTTGGGGCTTCCAATTCTGAGCATTTTGGGTGCTATTGGGCTCGAAAGTGGCGCTTTTTTGCCAGTTTAT
Source organism: Patiria pectinifera (assembly GCA_029964075.1). Classification (NCBI taxonomy): domain Eukaryota; kingdom Metazoa; phylum Echinodermata; class Asteroidea; order Valvatida; family Asterinidae; genus Patiria; species Patiria pectinifera. Next base: position 37,073,770 of record CM057149.1, on the reverse strand, counting down.
GGAGGGATTGTTTTTCAAGATGGCTACTTTTCCGCTTTGGGGAAAATAGGGGTCGTCTTCTTTGGGTGAGAAAATCTCGAAAAGTCAATGGTCAACCCACCAAAAAAATGAAGGAAAAAAATGAAAGATGACACATTGATTATCATTTTTGTGTGCAGCTTGAATACCTGTGAGAGTTCTGAGTATTTTTAAAAGAATTTTGAAGTATGCGCATTTAGCACTAGTGTCTATGGGATTTTTTTTTTGCAGGGTTGCACCCTGTATGGGACGTCATTGCTAAGTAAAATGGCGCCCTCTTTTGTCGGCGCACGGAGCCCAGCATTGTGCTTGCTATTGTTCAGATAATCTGTCACACTGTTGTGCACAATGGTTCTTTCTTTGAAGGGGGTCTTGTGAGTGTGCAGTGATCACGTGCACGGCAGATTCGTAAATAGCACAACTTTACCATCCAAAACGCATGGCCGATCTTTTAGCCGTCATCAGAAAAGTATGAGTGTACAACTGTAGGTAGACATTCCTGGAAGAAACTCGTAAATTGGTACGTGCTTCTTCGTATTTCCAGTAAAGTAAATAAAACTAGATAATAATGTTCATCTTCTTAAAAGATGGATACCCATCAAGCTCTTCAACAAATGGATTTTTTCTCTTTTTCCATTTTCAATTTGTATGTTTGTTTAAACGGGGAAAAAACACCTACTTTATTCCGATTTGGGCGTCTGTAATCCTCTGAAAAAGGGCTTTCATATTGCGCATAACCCGCCCGGTGAGAGCCGAATTATTGTCTGGCAGCCAAAAATTCGAATTTTGTGAAGAACTAATTTAATAACTAGGCCTTAACGTTGGTGGAGTTTTGTTGTTCAATGTCTCATTCATTGTGAATAACTGTTATATTGCTAGGAAAATAGCACTTGAAAAAAAAAAGAAATCTATTTTCCGAGGTGAAACTCCAAAATAGCACTAGACTTGATAACAAGTCGTTAGATAGTCCTATTTTGTTCGTGGACTTCAGTCGAACTAATCGGCGCGGCTGGTATAAGACTAGTACGTAATCGGCCGGGTTGCGACATATCTAACGACTTGACGATTATGTTCTTGCATCGTTATTCATATTATGCGTGCAGCGCAATACATATGCAGTGCATTTTTGCGGTGAGATCCAATGGCGCACCGCTATGTAAATGCGGACTCATTCATTCCGTTACATGGGGAGTTCTTCTCAATACGTCGGAGACATATTTGCAGATCTGGCGACGTTTTAACGACCAATACACTCAGCTAGGTCAATTGTGTATTGAAATAAAATGTATCATTGTGATATACTTGATTTATTTGAGTCGTGTATGCCCTATAATGAATTTTGTAATGTTACACAAAACAAAGTACAAACCCTTGAAGTAATGAGAATGATCTTCCTTGGCGGCCTGGAATACAAGCTGGAATATGAACCAATCAGAGTGCTCGCATAGAATTTGCTGGCGATTCAAACTACTGCCATGTGTTGTGTACAAAATTGAGAACGTATTCGCCAAGTAGTCAGCATCATTTGGTCTGGGAACCAGACTAAGCGCATTGCAGCGATATTCTGGGGGCGTGGAGCCAGTAACCGGTACCGTACGCAACAATTACCGACTTGGGACCAACTTGGTCTGAAATAGCACTCGCCCAGGGACTTCAGAACTATGATTGGGCCGATCTCGAAGTTGTGATTGTAGGCCTACCAAACAATCATCTTTTGATCCATTCTGTTTAGCAGTTCTGTGAATGGCGCACATAGGCTCTTTTGTTTAACGAATGTCATTAGAAATGTAAGCTACATTTTAATGAAGAGACATTTTAATGAAGATTACTAAAAAAATGACGTGATTAAATAGTTGAATCTAAAAAAATTAATGTGCCACTACACTGTATAGCTCACCTACTATGGGATTGAAACATAATGTATGGGCTCACCATACTAAGGTTCCTAGCAACCAATCAGTGCGCATGTGCAAAGGTTACTTCATGAATAGAGTATAGGTTCTTGCAAATAAATAACTCAGTGGTTTTACTAAATATCGAATATTAACACCGCCCAACAATCGTGCGTAGTCTTGAAGCAGAATTGGACAGTCATGGAACTGCGTTATTAGTCAATATCGCTATAGCAAGGACAGACTGTTAATCTGTGGATAATTATATTGCAAATTTGTAATTTTTGGAACGAGGAGTGAGGATCGTAGCAAGTGTAGGAAACAGTTATCGATTTGAAAAAGAGAACCGTTTGATTTTGTTTTTATAATAAGTTCAGTTTGGTCATCGCTACACAAAATGGTAAGTTTAAACTGGCGGTAAACACCTCAACAAACTGGTGGATACTGCATACTCCTATTGTGGAGTCCACCTAAAATCAGCCGACTGTTCCCTAACGTTGAGCACTTGAACAAACAGTTAGAAATTTCGTTAAGGTTGACAAATTCTGATAAACCATTATTATCTCCACTCACAAATCCAACTACATGTAGGTTGTTTTTTTCCCCAGAAAATTGTCTTATTTAAAAAAAAATATTGCCTTAAAAAATCACGCCGCGCAATTGATTCTGTTTTTACCCCAGACACCACATACAAAAACAAACGCTGATGTAAAGCACAGGCAGGCACCAGACTATTCTCTGTTCATACATATCCCCAAAAAGTGGATATGCAAATGATTCAATACAATACCACGGTGACAGAGCAGGTAGTGGAGGGAGCGTACTGCCCGACACCCTGGGAACGAGGTCGAAGTATGATCGGACGCGAAGTTAAGTCAAGTTCGGCACGTCTTGCCGCTATATTTCTGTATTGATGAGCTTCAAATTCACCAAGTTGCTTACTGGCACAGGTACCCTATCTGCCGTGTTCGGTGCTTTGAACCAGTCGGTAACGATTCCGACCATATGCCACCTGACTAAAACAATTTTTATATTTGGGAAGTTTACTTTAATGTTAAATAACATGAATAATAATAAGTCGGATAACCACAGAGGTACATTTAATTTAATACAGCTCTGTGATTACAAGATGTTTAACAAAAATATTACACTCTGGAAATGAAATAGATAAAAGAAAAATGACATCATACATTGTGACCATGCATACACTTCTGTAAAAATGACATAAAGGCTACTTGATTGGGGGTCTGTTATCATTTTCTACCGTTATCAAGTAAGCAACAATTTGTTATCTTGTTTTTTTTTACATTCAGAAACCAGTACATGTACAGCTAATTTTGATTCTAGTGGAAGTGTGCATCCTACTTAGAATTATGACAATGGATAATAAGATCGTCAATTACTTCACCGACGGAAGGGCATCTGAACAATTTGTTGCTATTGTACACAGAATCGGAGTTCCTACGGACAGCCTTCCGAGTGGAGAAAATGCACGTGAAGACACACTCACGGAATGGGACCGCTTGAGAAGTTATGAAGATTTAAACAAGTTGATCACAGAACCGTGTAGTTATAAGGTCCAAGTATATGACAGAGATGACATTCTTGCTAAGAAGACAATAAAACTCAAACTCCTTGTGGACAATGCAAAAAGAGGTCCAACTCTTCGTGCTGACGTGCAGTGCGGCAATAACTGCATTGGTGAAGTCACAATTGCTGACGGCCAAAATAACTATGAAGGAATGGATGCTGTCATCTTTCATTTAAATAGAGAAATCACTCCAAATCCTGCGCCTCCGGTCGACACGAACCCCAACCAGACATGGGTGTTCGTTTCATGGGAGTCACCGTGGTTGAATAAAGCTGAACCCGAACTTTCAACAACGCGTTTGACAGCTGATGCAGTTTGGACCTACCACCGGTCATCCGACATCACGACTCGATACGGATTCTACCACCCCGGGATTCCCATGATAAATGAGACAAAAACGACCACGGATTGGCTGAAAGGAAAGACGAAGCTTGTTGTTTGGATTGCAAGTAACTGCATACATTCTTCCTGGCCAAGGACACGGTTTGTTAATAGGCTGAATGAATACGTTCCAGTTGATATGTACGGAGCCTGTGGAAACCTCACATGCAAACCCCGATGGTCGCCCGAATGCACCGTGAACTTGGTGCGACAATACAAATTCTATTTGTCACTCGAGAACTCCGAATGCGAGGACTATATCACAGAGAAAGTTTGGAAAAAACCTCTGATGCAGGGAGTTGTCCCAATCGTATATGGTCCAAAACGGAAGGTCTACGAAGAGATGCTACCCCCCAATTCATTCATCTACATCGGAGATTTTAAGAACGTGAAGGCATTAGCGAATTACTTGAAACTGTTGAACACACATCCTAAGATGTATGCTAAGTACTTTGAATGGCAATACGAAGGTAGTGTAGGTGTTTCTAGTTTAGTGCCCGGGCCGTACGACCCTGCATTGTTTTGCAGTCTTGTACCAGTCATTGAGAAAGTGCGGCGTGGCGAGTTGACACGACGGACGCCTGTTCTTGAAGGGACATTTTCACAAACATGCAGAAAAATGGGTGAAAATGTGAAACGAACGAAGTCCAAATTTGGAGTCGATGGGAGTTGGAATCCATGGTAACACTAGCCTTTAGTCAAGGCGCGCATGATTAACTGAACGCGTGGTGCCCCAGATTCTGGCACGAAAAAAGACCAGTCGAGTGGCGAAGCCGCTCGTGCTAATCTTTTTACGTGCCAGCATCCGGAGTGTGTCGCGTGTCCGGATAAGCGCGTGGGACTTGACTTAAGGCTATGGTAACACGAATCAAGGTTCACAGGGCAAGTTAATAATTGAGCATACGAAATCATTAGACTATACCCACGAAAAAAGGGCAAGTCGTGAATTGTTTTCGTAAATACTGACGTAAATAATCGAGATTTGGGGCAAGTCATGAATTATCGTAAATCATGACGTTAATATTCGCGATTTGCGATGTTCCTTCAAAGCCACCATACTTTTACCTTTTTGTTTTCGTTTCAACATTAAAGGTTAACATTTGGATAACTATATAGATTTTTTTGTGCGTTGTAGATGTGTGTTTTTTGTTTTTAAAAACAGGCTTACAAATCCTTTCTTCAAAATGTTGTTTGGCGTGTATTTACATTTTATGTTTTACGTATTTAGCGCTTATCGGTTTTAAGTTAAACGTGTTACGTTTGTGTCCATTTTACATTTTTCTTTAGTTAAAGGTAGAGTTTTTTTTTATTTTTTTTTTTACAGCTATCCGAAAAGTAACTGTCGAAATTATTGTTAAAAAGCATACTTGGTTTTAAGATTATGACACTTGTCTCCCTGTGAAATTATTCTTTCTGCCATGCTGCGTAAATCCTCATTCGCCCAATAAATACGACTTTTTTTAAGCACGAAGTAGGGTAAGAGTCGCATCGCGTTTTCGTTGTCACTTTGACATTTCTGACGAACACCTTTACCCAGACAAACCATTGTTCATCGGAAGAACTTGGCTTCTATCGTTATCTATGAACTATAGTATTGACCTTTCTCGCCATGAGCCGCCCTTGCCCGCCAACGTTACATTGATGAACTTTGGTCAGAAATAAGTGTGACGGTCTTTTTTGCGCTGGGTGTACATCTGTATAGCCGAAATAACAACCAGACTTGTGTAAAATACAAAGTAGGGTACCGTGCACATGTACCAAGGTCGCAACGCGTCTTCGATCATGACTTTGACATTTCCTGACGCACCTTTACACAGACATTGTTCATCGGAAGACCTTGGCTTCTACCGTTATCTATGAGCTTTAATATTCATCTTTCTCATCATGAACCAGAGCCACCCTTGCCCTTGTGACGGCCTTTTTTTGAGTTTACAAAAATAATGAAATGTTATTAGCATATGACCTAGTTTGTACTTGAATGTTTAATTTTTTTAAGCAATTGTTGAAAAGTAGGCCTTTTAACTGATCTTATTTTTTATACGTTTATTTACTATATATTAATTTACGAATTCATTAAATTTCTGTATCAAGGATATGCCCAAACAGCTTCAACTAGTTTTCATTCGGGCCCTGCATACATTACAAGTGACTACATGCACGTACAGTTACACAATACAATACAATAAAATAGGAGCACATGGAATTTATAAAACAACTATTAAACAACTCCAATTTATATATATTTGTAAAACTATTACAACTTTTAAACAACGTTGCTAAACAGGATATGGTGGGGGTAAACACAAAGATGTGTAGGCCTATACATGTACATTAATGTTGTGCATCAAAATAATTTAGTCTAATGACTCGCTGATCACGGGAGGGCTGAAATTTAATTTGTTATTTTTTTCTAGTTTAATAAATTTTTCTTATGCCCTTTTTTACAGCTCAACTTATATACAGCATAATGTAAATAAAATTTAAAATCTAATTTAATCTAAAATATCTCGACATGCAAATCCAAACGTTATGATACGGTCTCGTTGTGACATTTTTGCCCCTTCAGAACAGTTGACAGTTAAAACTCTCGTTTGGACAATTCAATAGTGTGCAAATTTAAAGTTATGATCATAAAGTGGAATTTTAAAATAAAGTGGATCACTATAACGACTTAAGGAAGAAGAAGAAGAAGACATAATCAAGCTTGTCGCTGTACTAGAAATCAGTTGGAAAACACCATGGTATATCAGACATACTCAGACAAATTGATATTGTTTCTGCAATTATTCGTTATTTTTTCAGGTAAAAGCAACAGCTGAACTGTTGATCATTGTTGGAAATAAACTACATATCTATTTCAATAAAAATACAAATGATCAGCTTCAAAATTATATACTTGTTTTATTTTCTGCATTTGGAAATGTTTTGATGTTGTTTCATTGAGGTTTATAATTCCGTGGAATCGCCCAAACATTTTGCCAAAACAATTAACTTTAAAAAGATTGACAGAGAACAGAGGTCTGATATGTTTCATTGCAGCAGACTGGAATTTATTATAAATTAAGTTGCTTTCATTTCTTTTCGCAAGTTTAAAGAAAAATAAGATTTTACCTACCTTTCAATTCAATATGGCCGACTCGTGAATAAGGCCCATTGTGTTCACAGTTTAGAACTCGACATATTTTAAGCTGACACTATTCCTAAATTAGTAAGTTGCAACAAATTAGCATGAAGTAGCAACGTAAAAGCATACCTTAACGGTAATTATAACATTTTGCAACATAAGAATAACGAATAATGAATAATAGTCTCACGCATCCTATAAACTCATGGCACCTGGTGTACTGTCATTTTCAAGAAAAGTGAAATTTTTGTAGCAATTTCCAACGATGGTCGGCTGAATATCGTTGGAAAAAAACTGTTTTTTTTTTAGAATACCGACCCCAATTTCTGTCCAATTTCAAATACTGTCCACATTTTTGTTTGCAATCGGTTACATCCGTGAACGGGTGTCGGTTAGTCTGGTTCCTTGACCTGACAATTTCCCAACATCTATAAAGTGTTCCGTTTCGTCTGAAGTAGGGCCAGGGAACCAAACAACAAGGACAGCATTTTTTTTTGTTTTTTCCAAAAACGTGAAATAGCTCAGTATATATTTGCTATGAAATACCAACCCCCAAATCCATCAATTTCTGAAAATTACAGCACTGCAGGCAGATGTTGTCTACATGTACGTTAAAGCTTAATTAACATGGCAGGGACGAGGCGTTGTCCATATGCTAAACAATCATAACAATGATCTTTATTTTACATTAATTAGGCATGCAATTGTAATCAAGCCACAACGCAAGACTTCAGAAGATTTGTACAGTGTTTTTTTAATTTTTAGTGGCAGACAATGGAATTTAAGAGGAAATCAGCTGATCCAAGGAAATTTGAAATGCCAGATTATTTTAGATTAAAACCTAGGTTTCAGTTTAAGCTTGATATCGTTGGTTGCCTTGTAAACCAACTGCAATCTGGCGGTCACTTTGTGGTCGGGATCCAACTCGATGTGAAATCTTCTCAGAACTCGAGCTAGTATCACCTTCTCCTCATTCAGGGCAAAGTTCTGTCCAATGCAGTTCCTGAACAGAAAAACAATCAATTAATCTATAAGGATACAAAATGTATATGGCAGGTCTCCGTCTTCGAAACTCTCCTGACAAAAAAAATCATCAACACTTTACCACGAAGGGAGGGTGGCTATGCCTGCTGGTGTGTGTGTTGGGGGAATTAAGGGACACACATCCATCAATCATTTACCTTGGACCTGCCGAAAATGGCAAGTAAGCGAAGGGATCCATATTCTTCATATTTTCCGGTGTGAAACGATCTGGTATGAACTCCTGTATAAATGGAAATGAATAAATATGAGTATAAGTAATATGAAATGACCTGGTTGTAAAAACAGAACTGAATAGAGTGTGATTTGAAATCCACAAAATGGAGTGAGTGCAAAACGGATTATTTTCGTGACTTACCATGCAATTCGGCCAAATCTCTGGATTGTGGTGGAGAGCGTAGATGTTCATATTTATCAACGCGCCTTTAGGAATCAACCTGTCGTGGACCATGATGTCTTTCTCTGCAACAATACGCTGGATCATTGGTACTGGAGGGTAGAGTCGCATGGCTTCCTTGAGACACAGAATCAAGTAGTTGAACTTGCCAAGGTCCTCCCTAGAATAGCAAGAGACAAACACTCACGACTATTAGAGGTGTAGCAAACAGTAAATTGCTGCAGTTGCTCAACTTAGGCTTTTGTGGTAAAGACAGAGAGCTGAAACACGGCAAATGGCCCAAGTAGACTTACCATTGAATTTCCTCCGATTCCCTGCCTTCCATCACTTCATCAATTTCCTCCTGGACTTTCCTCTGATGTTCAGGGTTGGTTGCCATGGCATACAGCATCCAGGTCAGGCTGCTAGCCGTGGTGTCGTGACCCTCGAAGAGAAAAGTGTCCACCTCGTTACGGATCTCTAGATCCGTCAGTCCCTTGCCGTCTTCGTCTCGGGCAGCTAGCAAGATACCCAAGAAATCCAGGGGCTGGTCTTTCGATTTCACGGGCTCAGGATCGGTCTCTTTCTCTCTCTAACAACAAACGATTGTAACACAACATTCCTGGATTGAACCTAAATGTTCGCTCGCCTTTTCCAAAAAAAACCCCCTCAAAATGTCCTGTAAAAATTATATTCAGCCCATCGAACACAAGGGGAAAAATACAAAAACGACTTTGCTTACCAGTTTGTCTCGCCGTTCTTTGATCACCTTATCGGCGATCTCGTGCACAAAGTCTACATTTTTGAGAAATGTTTTCCCAGCTGCAGTCCTATGAAATATGAAATCTGGATGAAGAAGCGGATTGCTAGAAAAAGAGAGGAAAACGAAGTAGGTCAACAAAGAACTGGATCGGTCTTTTGCAGTTGGAAGATGGCTCCTAGAGTGAAACTTACTGAATGCATGAACAAAAACATACCAATTAACATAGGATGTTGCACCATTTTTATTCTGTTGTGCATGTGACAACAGCATTTGATTACGCTTGGCGAAACATCAAAGCTTCTTTGTATACTTATTTTAATAAAAACTTCACTCTATGTAGTCATGATCGTGTTTTGATAGACAATTCTTGCACGATTGAAATGAGCAGGGGAAACCGTTTTGAGAGTACATGTATTATTAAAAGTTATAACAAGCACTTACAATACTCGCTCTATGTTGGCAAGAGCAATTGCATTCACCGCAGTAACATACGGGTGACTGTCTCTGCACATAACAAATAATTGAAAAACTATGTTACATGAATTTCAATATAAATAAAGTAAATTGAATAATACAATTTCGAAAACAAGCGCTTAGTAATTGTCCAGTGAAGTAAATTATTACTAGGAGTTGCCATCACTTTTGAATATTTTGAAGTGATACATTCACATCGACGGATGAAACTTCATACGGGAAGTGACAAAAAAAATAACTGTAACAGGCAAAAAAAAAGGATTTTCCTAAATAATTGTCAATGGACATGAGATGCTTTATCGACAGACATAGTCTTACCCGCTCATTTGGCAGCCGGATTCATAAGAAAAAGCGCACTTGAGCAAGATATCCAACGTACACAGACTGACGTTCTTTGTCACCACAAAACTTTCACCACTTGCTGCACATTCACTCATCTTGTTCTGAAGGCAACAGAATCAATTCGGAAGAATATATTGGAGACAGAAAACCTTCAAAGTGTTGATCCCTACCATCCAGATGAACAGTATGTATATCTTGATGAAACTCTTTTTTGAAGTATTTAGGGGCCATTCAGAATTTTCAATGTTTTAAAAATTTCGATCTTTTTTCCAAATTGTGGGTGGGTGGGTCAAGCTAAATAACTGAAAATCGAAATTCACTTTCCATGGAAAAACAGATTAAAAAAAAACAAAGAAAGATAGATCTTTTGACTTGCCTGAACTACGCGCAAGCGTTCCGATATCACGATGCGTGTTTCTTTTCCAACTTCGTCCCCTGTAAAGTCCGTGGGACGAGGCCTTTTTTTCGCTCGTTACGCGATCTGGTTTTCCGAATTTTTTCTAATATTTCTCATTCCATTGATCAAAAATAGAAAGCGCTAACAAACCACGTTCCCGCATTCGTGGGTGGTTTGGGACTTCACAAATGAATTTTAATTAACATCAAATTCGAGGTTACAGCCAAAAAATCGTTAGACAAATATAACGCCCGGCCCGAGAGAGGATAAAAATCAACCAATAACGTGCAAGGTTTGTGTTGCGTCGCCAAAGAACCAATCAAATTGCACGTTCTATATACGTCGACAAGAGGCGAGTCCAACATGGCGCCGTCCATGTCGTCGGAAGAAAGTACCTAGACCGCAGCGGAGACAGGTGAAGAAAATGCTCCAAAATCATCAGTTCAGTGTCTCATGCACTTTCCGACTGGAAAGGGTGAAGTGCAGTTATTTACGGAGCACAGCTGGTCACGTTTCCTTGAGTATACCGACGTCTGGAAGGCCTTCACAAAAGGACCGCAAGCCGAGATAGCAAGGGCATGAAGGGCCAGGGCCAAGGCAGTTACATGCGCCACGTCAGCCGGCGCAAGTGTTGCTACGGATCAGCATGATCAGCCCGTCAGTATGCGGTTGCAATCTCACGATCCTAGAGAATGCCGGTCATCATCGGTGAGATACAAATCATACACTTCCCTTCACTTCGAGATTGTGTAATATCTAGTACCTACCATCATGTCCATGATGCATGACCAGATGACTTGAGTTGACTATTTTATGATCATGATGATTGAGATAAAATAAGGGCAAGGGCATTAAGGGGGGGGGGGGGCTCTGAAAATTCATGGCATAGGGGGGCCTGAATGCAGTACATGTAGATTTTTATGCCTTCCTAAAACTACTTAAATGCAGTCAATGATTGTGTATAAACGTTAGTCAACATATTCTGATGTTAGTGCCTTGCAATTGTGTAGTCACGGAAGGCCTATTGGTATGTAAATGTAAACCTCCACATTTTTTTCCTGTATAGGTCATGCTACAGTCTGTACACTGACAAGTCCAAGGTGAAGAGAGCAGTTCAAGCCCAGCAAAAAGAGAAGTTTTAAGTTGCAGGTACATTTTATTTGTATAGAAACTGTTGGTTCCATTTCTATTCATTAACAAATTTGGTAATCTTCATGAAAAAAAAACTGCAGGGAGATGATGGTGTGATAAACTTATACAAGTATATTTTGTGAGGTGCTGTTGATAATCTCCCTGAATGTCAGACAAGTCGACCGTTGAGACAACTTGACTCGGGACAAGTCAACCGTTGAGACAACTCGACTCGGGACAACTCGACCGTTGAGACTGCTCGACTTAATGGAAATGAATACACGTGGAGCAGAAAAAGTTGCACAAATGTGTGGCAAGACCTATCACGGGTGCGGCGCAGGCATACTCGATGTACAGAGGGCGTCGCGTTGGGCCGGTGCGCCCCGCCGGCCCGCAAGGACCGGGCCGGGCCCGGCACGCGGGCACGTCGACCGGCGCGGCAAATGGGCGTACAGGCCCGGCAAAAACGATGCCACCGTGCACGGTACGGCCACGTTGACCGAGGATGCGCGCACGTGGCCTTGAGAAAAACGAACGATGTGCACGGACAATCATGCTGCGCTATATCGGCTCTGTTTTATGCAAAGAAAACCACCTCATGTGTCATCACTCTCAAACGGCGATCAGCCGCCGTCAAAATCCCCGGTACTATCCCCGAAACTAGGCCCAAAACTTGCGAGGCGGCTTGTCTCAACGGTCGACTTGTCTTTCCATTTATCGCACAGTTGGTCCAGTTGTCTCAACGGTCGAGTTGTCTCAACGGTCGACTTGTCCCGAGTCGAGTTGTCTCAACGGTCGACTTGTCTGACCCCCATCTCCCTCCCCCCAGTATTTATCTGATGTCTGTAACTAAGTCACACTGGAAAACTGTTGTCATATAGTTCAGTTCACCCAGTGTCCATGTGAAATGTATTTTGTTTATGAAAAGACAGTCCAAAGAGTTTAATGTATCTTTTGAAACTTTTACTTTTAGCTATAAAAACGCAATGTACGTGTAACGTAGGGAGGAAAGGGAGTCCACCTGGGCTTGTGTACCATCCACAAATATATACATGGCCATGTACATGCACATGTATATACCAGTATTAGGCCCAAGAACTGATAACTTTCTTTCCATTTATTTGTAATTTGGAAGAAGGGGAAGGTTTTAATGTATACTGTTGTTTACCCTCCCCATCCGACACCCCCCCCCCCCAAAAAAAGAAATAATCTCACAAATTTAAGGAAGAAACATGACATATACCCTCCTGATTTTGTTTATTTGAGAGCAACACAACATTTTCATTGAAAAAATGGCCTTAAGTAGGTATTAATGGGGGATTCCAGACATTGCCATAGGTCTGGGGGTAGTACAGGGCCAATGGGGAGAAGCCAGGGTACCAGACTTTACCCCCTCCCCGTCTCTGCCTCCCTCCCTTTTCAATGATCCCCACCCCCAAATAGATCCCTCCCCAAATATATCTGTCTCGCTCCCCAAATATATCTCCCCTCTAGCTCCCCAAATATAGGCTCTTACTATCTCTTTATTTTAAAAACTTTATTTAAAAAAATAAATCATTTTTAATAAATGAACCTCGAGCTATCTAATAAAACAGATCAGTGCGATCATCATATAATCATCGAGAATGGTTTTTTAATTTGTGAAACGTGCGGTGAAATAGTCTCACGTTACTTTGATTTTTCGGCAGAAAATGCGCAAGAAGATCGTATCAATTGGTCAACTTTAAAAGGAAACAAAAGAAAAACTGTGGAGAAACTTATTTTTTCTGTTTGTCCAGAGCAAGACTCAGAAGATGTCCAAGAAACAATCAATAAATATAACGAACTCGTTAATTACAAAACATTGAGGGGAAACGGATGCGTAAAACGGTCGTTAATAGCGGCCTGTTATCATCACGTCGTTGGATGGAACAAAGAACGAGTTAGAGATTTATTTAAAGTGACTCAAAATCAATTTAATAAAGCACTAAAAAGATACGATGACCACTACAATAAAGGCGGGGCCGAGGGTGTTGCCCTAAGAGGTGAAATAGAGGTATAACTCGGCGGATCGCTTTCATAATGTTTATTTACCGAGAATTTGAACTTGTAAGTTTTTCGATAAGAGATTTTTTCTTTTGCCAGCCGTTCGTCTACCCGTTTTTAACTTCTTTTTCAAAGTCTGTATCGTTTTTAATTTTTGAAGCTTTGTGCTGGTCTTTGTTCTAATTTTTGCTTAAGCTCGTTAAATTTTGCGAGCTCTCTCGTAATCAATAAGAACTCTTCGTGCGATATATCTCCGTCGTTGATGGCTTGAGACACGTATTCTTCAATCGTGTTAAGTTTGGAGTCTGCTAATATTTTAATCTGGTCGTGCTTTTTCAGCTTGGCGGATAATCGCTTAGACGCGATTCTAAGCAGAATATCTACACCAAAAGCGCCTATAAACGTTCCTTCTAGCACCAATCCAACGGGGGCTGATATAACACCCAAGAGAGCGGGAATACTGACAGCCCCCGCTATAGCCCCCAATCCTTCTAATCCTATCTCTACGTAATGAATAGTGTCGATCATTCTCTTTATTTTTTTATAAGTGCGCTCACGGTGGTCTCTCTCTTTCAAGATTAAAGATCGAATCTCTTCAATCTTTTTAAGTCTGAACACTTTCGTTTCTTCGTTACTACGTAATTGGAGTACATCTCCAGAAATTGTTTCTTCGTTACTATTTAATCGGAGTACATCTCCAGAAATATCGGGGTATAATACATTATTACTCATGTTTTTAATATAAAAGATTTTAAAATTAAAAGATCTCCAACTCTATCATTATACTCACCCTTGTTGTTGATGATCTTTCCCCTTTCACCTGTGATAGAAAATGTCAGTTTGTCGATTATACCGTTTTTAAGTTTTTTGAAATCTTTGACTCTATCAGGCTCGGGTTTGCGCGTAGCCACGGGTACGATTTTTAAGATGTCAGAAGGACGACCATCTAAAAAGTTTTCACTCGTACTTAATTGCGGGCAGCGAATAAACAAAAATTTAAACGGATTAACGTCGTAAGACCCCGTATACACCACTTTGGGTATCAGTCTTCCTTTGGGTAAATTGAGTAATCGAGAGACTTCTCTGTTTAAGCGCAATTTGAGATTGACGTCGGTTACGACCAACGTCACATTTTTAGATTCTCTAAATATTCTAAAATTTACCCCGGGTATAGAATTTAAAATGAAATCGAACCAATCGACGTCGTACCACCCCGGTGGGATGGTGACCGAACCGGTGACTCCGGCTGGTAACGGCACTAAATGACTCGGAGAAATAAAATCTAAATCATCACCAGATATGATAAGACTCCCCCGTATTGTTATCCCAGCTTGTCTAATTAGTCTAACCCTAGGTTTGCTTATTATACCTTCGATATATTCTAGCGCTATCTTTTTACCTTCATTGATGAAGCCTTTTCTTTCGAATAAAGTTGTTATTAAAAATATAATCGTATTGCGTTGTACGTCGGTTAGTGTTCTTTCTTGACTTTTATTGTGTAAATTTCTTTGTCTTTCAATTATTTGTTCTATTTCTTTTTTGATCGATTCTAAAGCAGAGTCTAGTCTATCTTCTTCGTACGCTTCTATAAGATCGTTTATAACTCTATTAAAAGTATTTTCGTCGTTAATTAAAAAGTCGTAGGGGTACTCGGGTATCAACGATTCAATAAAATCTCTATCTGTTCTTACTGCTATATCTGAGTCAACCCGTTCGTATCTTCTATCATCATCAGGTCTTTCAGCTGGTCTCCCGTCTATATTCGTATACCAATCAATCTCCGTGGCGCTGGAAATATTAAAATATCCGGCGTTAAACAACACCCTTTTTACGCGTATAGATTTTTGACCGTTTAAATTATCTACAACGTCTTCTAATTTAAACGTCTGCTCATTTTGAAACAAGTGAAACGAATGCATTTATTTTAAAGTCTTTTTATATTAAAACTGAAACTAAAATAATGAGTGATTTTAAGTCGTGAATATACAAGCTACAATCGATAGCCGATCAGGTAACGAGACAAGTAAATCAAAATGTAGCCAAGGCAAACGAGCTAAAACATCAAGCTGCACCCCAAGCAAAGTTTTTAAACAGCACTAAACCCAGTGAACTGGAGGTCATAGTTAATAATACCAACAGGTTTTTAACCATGTTTCCCGACTTAACCTCGGACTACAAATTGCCTCACGTTGAGACGGACGAGGATGTAGATCGTTGGAAATCACACCCCATGTCGTTTTATCAAAATCAGTTAAATTTTGCAATCTACTGCGCTACTACGGGCTGCGGTATTGGATTCGATCTTTTAAACTCGAGCAACCGTTACGTTTGGGCCATCTTTAACTTTCATTTATATTTTACGGTTAGAAAGATCCTGTACGACTTTGCCGCTCCTTTACCGGGAGATGACGCATTTAACGCTCTAGACAACAGTTATAATCACAGAGCATTTACCGATACCTGTTTGTTGTTTGGCATAGATCAAAACAAGTCTTTTAAACAGACGAGAGACACAAAATCTAACGGTTTAGGTACCTCATATATCTTTAATAAAGGCAAGTTTGTGGCGGTTGGTGAATATGATAAAACACTACCCAACAAACCCAACGTTCTTTACGGCGGCTACCACGGTCTAGACAGTCCTAAAAAGAGTGGAAGCAGTTACGTTCCTTGGACGGTTATTTACATCGAACAAAACGAATCGGTACAAAAGGCTTGGTTAGATTTTATACCCACCAAGAGTTCGTTTACCTCCGCGGGAATCATAAAGATCAACGAATCAATCAGATCTTACGTGTACGCTTTACTCGGTGCGCAGGCTCAAACAAAAACGAGCGTATTATCACCGGGAACCGGATTAGACGCTCAGAGACAATTTAACGTCATCGTTGAAGATATCATCAATGCAGCAGACGACATGGAAACGAGTATCGATCAATTTCAAGACTCTTTGCAGTATGCCAGAACGCCTTTAAATTTTGTCGTGAAACCGGGGTTGTATTTAATTCCATCGGATATGAACTTGAGGGTTGGAACGCACGACGGCTATAACAACAATCTTCAAATCGCTACCCAGAGTATGAACACTGGTTTGGTGCCAGATTTAAACTCACAACCTCAACCGGACGACTCTTTTGATGACACCGATGACGTCGCACCACCAACACCCCTAAAGCCTATGACGAACGATGTTGTATCACCTACACCAGCACCAGCACCAACACCCTCACCAACACCAGCACCTACACCAGCGCCAACACCAGCACCAGCACCTACAGTTTTAACCCAAGAGCCCACGAAACTACAAACTCACCAAGACGAAAAATTATCGTTGACGGTAGGAACGTTAGCTATCGTTGGCATGGGTATTTTAGCTTACGAGGCAATGCGATAAGTCACACTCTAATCTCACAACACAAAAAAATAAGCCTTACCAACTTTGTGCTGGTAAGGCTTATTTTTTTGGTTTAAACTTGATTACAACTATTACTACCATCGTTTTTGCAGGTACGCAAACACCAAGGCTCCCACACCCAAAAACAAAGCCCACACGTGTTCGGCCAACCACGATACGGACTTACTCAGTGCGTTAAATATCCAACTGAGTACGCTGCCTATGATACCCGGCAGAGCACCCAACGCGCTCACTCCGAGTTTTTTAAGAGCAGATGCAAAATTAGCGAGTTGTTTTGAAATCCACTCTTTGATACCGCCTTTTGGTGTTGGTGTTGGTGTTGGTGCAGGTGTTGGCGATGGCGCGGTTGGGGCACCCGCACCTCTCACGCTAGCGACGATGCTACTCACTATAGTGCTGATGGCTAAACTCAAAGCGGCTAAAATACTCACTACCGTAACACCTTGTTCTCTAAACAGAGTTCTAATCTTTTCTGCCAGAGTCGTGTCGTCGCCTAATATTTTATTAATCGTTTCTTTGATTCTAGCGATCTGACTTTTGAGCCCTCGTTCGTTGGCTTTTGCAGCTTCTAATCTGGCAGATCTTTCAGCGTCTAAGTCGCTCAATTTATCGTTTAACTCTCGTCGTTCTTCTTCGCTGATCCTATGATCACCTAATTCATGTTCGGCATCAAATATCTCTTGGTCTAGTTCTGCGAGACGCGCTAAATTAAGTTCTAGGTTACCTCTCAACGTCTGAAGACTTTTGTCTAAACCCTGGAGTTCTCTGTAATTTAATCCTTCCGTTTGAGCGCCAGTGTCGCGTTGTAAATCGTCTATAATTTCGGTAACCTCATCGGTGGCTCTGGGTAGTTCTGTCATGGGGATACTCTCGGGTTGTACTTTTTCGAGTTTATCTTTTAGTTTGGCAAGTAGTGTTGGTTTATAGTCAGCGATTTTGAGGGTGTCGCGAATAAATGCGGTACCATATTTACTTTGTAAGGTACTTAATTTGTAATATATTCTTTGACCACCTCGTCTATAAGATAATGGTTCTCGACCTTTATATGTTTTAACGTATAGATTTCTGTCTTTACCAATTTCAAAATCGTTGGGGTCGATAAACGCGGGGTCTATATTATTTTGTTTGTAAAATGAATCAACATCTTCTTTTATTAGTTCTATAGATAAACTGCTTATTGTACCCGTGCCGAGGACGCTTTCTGTGTCTACCGGTGGAAGTTGGGTATTATCAAAAGTATCGTCCCAATCCAGATTGGTCTCTGCTACATCATCATCATTGTTATCATCTGTTCTTTCATAGTCTGGATCGTAAAATCCTTCTCCATCCATTTATTTAATAAACCTATTTAAATTATGCCGTTTTCATTATACTGCCCGGTAGTATACCCTGGGTCACCAACCAATTTTGCGTGGCCAGAGCTCCACTTATAATGCCCGTCAATTTAGCCGCATCTTCTACGCTTAGTTTGTTTAAATCTGGCACTTTCATTTTGAGTAGTTTAGCTCCTACCATGGCGTATCCCATCGAAAGACCCGATATGACGGCTCCGTGATAAATCGTATTTGCTATTCCGTTGGTGTCAAAGTTACTCATCGTTTTTAATATAACAATTTTTAAATTGCTGGTTTATTCCATGTCTAGCGTTTTGGGGGAGCTGGGTGAAGTGGGTTGCGTGACTACCGGCACTGGCTGTATCACCGGCGCAGTTGCCTTACTTTTTAGTACCAGCAGCCCCACCCCTATTATAGACGCTATAGCCCCCCACATGACCCAAGAGTTGTAGTCCGGTGGGCTCGTAGCTTCGTCCGATGTTACGTTCATTTTTGCTAATTTTAATTTCATCTGTCTATTGTGCTCGGCTAAAGCTTTACCCTGCTGAATTCGTTTAGGATTTTTAGTCTTGGTCACTCTCGTTACCGTCGGTGATGTCGTTGTTTTTATCGGTGGGGGTGTCTCTGTCTCTGCTGGTTGAGCTGCAGGCGTTGCTGTCGCTGCTTTTTGATCTTCCATTTATTATATTAGGTTTATTAAATTTCAAATGTTTTGTTGTGATAATCGTAGCAACTAGGGGTGATATTAAAGTTCCGTACTTGTAACAAACGTCGCTCAACATACCAGCCATACTCGCGCTTATAATAGGATCAGAACTCAAGTCGTTGGTGAGTTCTTCTTCAGAATCTATAGTGACATTATATCCTAAAACTTGTACGGGTGTAACAACGGCTAACACTCTCGAAAATAGACTTAAAGTGTATTTACCAACGGTTTTAACAATTTCATTTCCAAATTTAGTTTCGTACAGATGATACAGCTTGTCGAGTTCTTTACTGTCAAGAGCTTCGATATGTTTAACGGTGTATTCCTTTCCCAAGTACTTTCTAGAGTTTCCGGCTGCTACGACACCGCACAAACGATCTTTATGTTCTGCGTTGTGATCTTGTTCGGTTAAAGTAAGTTTTAGGTCCTCCATTTAATTAGAAAGGAATTTAATTTTGTTGTAGCTGTTGCAACTTTGTTACAAAAGCAAAGGTATTCGTAGGTGTAAAACGATAGATTAAGTGATATGATGATAATAGCCAAAAACTGCAAATACTCGAATATTGCTATCATTTACTAACAGCAAAATGTATTTTCTTGACGTTTACTGATTTAACAAATTGAAATACAAGTGTAGCTTGTTAAATAGGTTGCTACTCAACTAGCTATTAATTGTTACTCACCTAGCTATTAATTGTTACTCACCTAGCTATTAATTGTTACTCACCTAGCTATTAATTGTTACTCACCTAGCTATCAAGTAGCTCGTAACTAACTGGAGGTTCGGTGTATACGACCAATTTACTATATTTCACATCTCTCAAACGTCGTTTTATATAATCTCGTTCTTCAATGGGTACGACGTCGTTTTCGTCTAACGCTTGATCAAACGATGTTTTATCTTTGCAGTAAAATAATGCCAACCAAGCCGTGTTTTCTCTATAATCTTTTAAAACGCTGTTGTACTTTTGGGTCAGTAACCAACAGCTGTGATTTACGTGTCTTCCGCTAAATGCCATCTTGCTTAGCGCGCACGTCTTTTTACGATATTTAATCTCTTGATCCGAAGAGCAATCGTCCACGATAAACAACGTGGCAACACCTTCGAATATTTTCCTGTAAAAATCGATCGCTTCGTTGAGCGTCATCTTGTACAATTCCGGATCGCAGAGGTATACCTCGGGATCTGCTTGAATCCACTTTCTTTCGATGTACGTTTTGTTTTTAAATATGGTAGGGCAAATGATGACTATCGCCTCAAATGTATTTTTATAGTCTGACTCTAACAGATCCAAAATCCATTTGGTTTTGCCCGAATTTGTTTTGCCGACGATTAAAGCGCAATGCGGTTGTGTCATTTTAACTTAACAGAGATTTAAAATTCCCGTCTTCCAAGTTCAATTGAGCATCCATGACCAAAAAGACGTACATCGTGAGGTCACCTTGACCTTCGGCTTCTCTGTTAAATTGAATGTTGATGCCTCCTCCGTCTCCGAGTTTCCTACCGGATCCGTGAGCGGAATTGTCGTCGTTACTTCTAAAATCGAGCCACAGACCGTATTTGTCTTTTAGGTAGTCTCCGAGGTCAAAACCCGTCAAATTCAAGTCTTTAGCTACTCCGCGCCCGCTTTCGGTATCGCTGTCTCCAAAGAACTTGTTGATTTCATTCCAGTGTTGATACTGAAACATGCCTTGACTGTAGAGTTGATTGGGTTTACCTTCTACGGTCACCGATGTTTTGGTTATTTTTGGATTGTAAAATCGCTGCGGATTTTTGACCGCGGGATCTTTAAACAAAAACAAAATACCCTTGAGACTCTTGATGGGTTGATTGACGCTGACGTTCCAAAGCGTGTCCAATTTGTTGACGGATCTAACTTCTAGCGAGTGGATTTTATCAAACAGATATTGCATTAACCCCTTGTGTTTATTCCTGATGGTGATAGCTAGGTCTCTGTTGGTCACCACTTCGTATTCGAGAGACAAGTCTGAGATAGAATACATCGCCGCCGTATCTGAACTGTTGACTACTTTTTCGTGATCGTTAAACTTTATCTCGTACGTCAGAGGTTGTTTTAAACCGCTGGGGTAAAAAGGGTGATGCGAAGTCAGTATGTCAATGTCTAGGGGAATACAATATCTGTTACCATAGGCATCCGCGATAGCTTGATCCTTACCGTTGTTGGCGCCCGCGTTAGCATCTTCAGCCCCAGTTCTTAGTTTAGAAACGTTTTCTTTTTCTATGCCCGAGTACGCCATGTTTCGAGTCGTCGAGCTGTTGATCCAATTGTCTTTAAAGTTGTGATACACGTCGGCGTGACGATAACTCACAATTTCGTGACCTTGAAGCCTGACGCTGATTTCGCTGACTAAATTTCTGGCTAAATTACCAAAAATGGTTCTATTGTTGTCGCTTCCACCTTCGAGTTCTAAATTGAAAGCTAGTTTACAAGTGCCGGGTACGATCACGTCGTCTACACCCAATTGAGGAAACTTGACCCTCAGCGTTTGCCCCGCCGATATACTACTGGGATTGTGGGTAATGACCACCTCTTTTCTCTCACCCTTGATAGATCTGGGTATTTTTAATAGTCTGCTGGGATTGAGCTTTTTTCCATACGCATTCATTTTATTTATACGAGTTTTAAATTTAAAGGTATTTGTAAGCCAAGAAGCCCACCAATAGCGTTCCTCCCGCGATAAACGCCAGTTCTCTTTCTATTTGTTGGTCGCTAGGTTCGTAAAAATCTTCGAGTTTGGGTTCGCGTTGCAGTCCTACGGGTAGTTCGGTAGATTGTCCACTCACCTCGTTGTAGTAACGCAACGCTCGGTCTACGTTAGAAAATGTTTCTTTAGAAGCATTTTGTTTTCTGATACGGTCGTTTAGAAAATCTAGATATTTCGTTCGTTCTCGTTGCCACTTATCTTTGGCGGCTGAGAGTTGTTCTATCGCTAAATCGTGTCTCTTACGCTCCTCGTCGTTCTGTTTCAGATTTGAAAAGAAAAAGTTTGAACCCGTAAAAGCTAAGGCGTTGACGATCGCGCCTCCTAACATCATAGCAACGCTAGCCATATTATTATAAACGTCTTTTATATTAAATAATATGCAAACATTATCTAAACTGTATTATAGCCCGAGCGGTTATTGGAGAGGTGAAAGTGCCGTCGACCATTTACACGATAAAACAAAAATCGATAAAAAGGTAATCAGAGATTGGCTTAAAAAACAAGCAATCTGGCAAATTTATCTACCGGGTCCTGCGTATGTACCCAGGCCTACGAGTACATCGCGAGAGTTTGAAACACCAAATGACTTTCACCAAATGGATGTGCTATACCTACCCTGGGATAAAGTAAAACGCAAGACTTATAAATACGCTTTGACGGTTGTCGATGTTGCGAGTCGATACCACGAAGCAGAACCCTTGGTTTCTAAAACGGCGGATTCCACCCAAGATGCTATCGTCAAGATTTACGCGAGGTCGCCTTTGAGTTACCCTAAAACGTTGAGAGTAGACGCCGGTACCGAATTTAAAGGAGCATTTAAAAAATGGATGCCCTCAAAAAACGTCGAGATTATCGTAGGCGAACCCGGAAACCACCGATCGCAGGGTATCGTAGAAAGATTTAATCGAACGCTAGCCGAGAAACTGTTTGGTCATCAGTACGCTCAAGAAATGTTAAATCCTGAGAGTAGAAACACGCAATGGGTCGAGCGATTACCCAGCGTGATCAAAGCTATAAACGATGAAACAACGAGATTAATAGCTAAAGCGCCGTCAGAGGCGGTTAAACTAAAACAGGTCCGGCAATCGCCGGCTAACCCCGTTAAAACAAAAGAGCAACAATTACCGCAAGACGCTATGGTTAGATATTTATATTACCCGGGCGAGCAAGAGGGTGGTACTGCGAGAAGAGCCACAGATCCCATTTGGAGCGTAGACATCTTCAACGTGGAAAAAAGAACGAGTCAATTTAAAATGATTAACGGTAAAAAAGTCACGACGGGTCCTACTCTTTATTACCTGCAAGACGGCCCAAAAAGGAGTTTTGTGAGACAAGAGCTTCAAGTCGTACCCGAGGACACGCAATTACCGCCTAATTAATATCTAGATTACGGTGCCCATAAGCGAGCGTGTGTATTCCATCCGGTAAAATGTACCTCTTTGTGTCCAACGGACTCAACGATAGTTTATTTTGAGATACGGTGTAAAGGATGTGATTTTCCGATCTAATGTGAGTCATGGTTTCGTAATGAGATTTCTTGTTTAAGATGCAGTCGTAATAGTGTCGGTGTTTTAATTTCTTAGAGGTGACCGATTTTGTGACTCCCTTGGCTTTTTTCAAGTTGATGTCAGCGGTTAAAATCGAGTACATTTTAGGTCTTATACAAACGACTTCTTTGATTATTTTACCTCCAAACTCGTCTTTAAATTTACCGATCACTTTCTTATTGGTTGGATCGTACAAAGGATGATCCGTCGAATAATTTGAAAGGTCGTATTGTTGCCCGTTTTGCTGCATATCTTTGTATACGTCGTCCGTGTGCACTACGAGTACCAAACTGTCTGTATCTGTGTACATCAACCTGATTTTTTCTTTGTACTTGTCTTTCAAATGGTTGTAATAAAAATCATACATCAGCGTCTTTGAGAGATCCAAGATACTCACTCCGCAATAGATCGGTTTGTTTAACACGGTTTTAGTCTTGTACTTTTCGACAAATGACAACTTGCATTCTGAAAATGACGTCGTCGTTTTGTAGCTCGGTTTCTGTATAATTTTTTGGTATTTATCTCGATCGTCATCATTACTGTCTCTGAGTAGGTAACCGTCAATCCGGTTTCTGACGTTTTCCATCGTCTTACCAAACACGCTGTTGTTCATCAGTTTAAAAAAGTCTTTCTCAAAATCAGAGGTCGCCTTTGTTCGGAGTTGCGTGTTTTTGTCGATGTAAGATGCCATCCAAGGTGCTTGTTTAAATTGCAGCACTCGATGCACCTTTTTAAGTTTCAAGCCGAGTTTGAGATACAACTGCAACGTGACGTAGTGCAAAACATATTTTTGTTTAGGATTAAGGGTACACGTTAATTTTTGCACGTTGCTACTAGGTTCGGTATCCAATAACTCATTTTGATAATCAGACATCCATTCTTTTGGTATGACGATGTTTTCTGGCGCTAGGGGGTAATCGTTGTGCAGGTCGTGGAGATTGTCCGGGTAATCGAGGTCTACTTCGAAGCAGTAACCGGTGTTTGACGTTTTCCTGAGAGATAATATCTTGGACTCGGTAAACGTTTTTGTAGACGCCCATTTAAAGTCTTTGTACGGCAGGTATTGACTCATGGCCCAGCCGTACAGATTGTTTGCATCGAGGTAGGTGATGTAACTCGACGGCTCGTTTGGATTATGGTCGGGTAGGTATTTGTTGTTGGCTTTGTAGTATCTCATACCACCCACGCTCGAGATACCACCTCTTTTTGCCTTTTCAAAAGAAAAATGTATGTATCGGTCTTGCAATAGTTCGAGTTTAACTTCCGAGTGTTTTAACAAGGCATCCCACGACAATCCTGGTGCTGTGTAGTAATTAGCAGGATCTAACGCGTAGTTTGTAATACACGTTTGCCTAAAGTTTTCAAATACGCAAGCCAGTAATAACGTATCGGTAGTGACGTACAAATCGTGATATTCCCCCATGTTTTTAACTTTAAACTCGTTCCACGTCAGTTTAGCTCTGTCGTAGTCCTCTCGCGATATATTTTCGTCTTTTAGGCTGCTGTAAAATTGTTCGATGGGGGGTAGGCTTGTCTCTTGAAATCTGTCAAACGAGTCCATGTATTCATATGGATAAACTCCTTTTTGTAACAACGAGTCGATGTTTTGACGATTAAAATGTTCTCTGAGTAGTTTAAACGACTCTCTTGGACAAGCTTTAGATAATCTATCCAACGAAGACGCCATAAAATTAAACGAGTCTATAAATCGCATATTTCCGATCGAAAACGAAATATACTTTTCCGAATTTCTAGCGATAACTTGTATTTCCTTTTTGTCATCGTACTCTGAGATACTCTGCATGATCAAGTGAGCGTCGTAATTTTGCAGATTGTGAAAGATGACCGGTATGGGGGTAAAACCTGGTTTAACTTGTAATTTTAGATTGCAGTAGGCGTGCGCGGCACCTCTATATCTACCCGTGACGTGGCAGTGATCTCTCACCTTTCTAAATTTGTTGATTTTCTTTTTGCATTCGAGACATTTAGACTCGGTAAATCCATTTTTGTTTTCGTACTGATGTTCTTTTATTTGTTTTTCTGTTTTTGGTTTTTTGGGTTTCTGGCACTGACAGTTGCTCGAGTAATTGGGATAAATTGGTTTCTCGCAAATCCAACACGTGTTTGTTTTATCATGATGTTCTTTAGCTCGCTCGTTAAATTTCATGGGTTGGGGTTTTTTAAATATGCAATTTATGTCGCTTTGTATTTTTAACATTTTATTTACAAACTTTGATGCGGCATCTTTACCTCTATAAGTCTCTTGATACGCATTGGTGCCGTCGCATCTAACTACTACCAACGAGTAGCCGCTTGCTTTGTGAATGTTTGTCTTTTGCGTGTTGTCCTTTTTATCGTCCGAGTTTTTTTCTAATATCGATTCAAAGTCGGCGTAAACTACAAACGGTGCTTTTTGTTTAAACCTGTAGTTTTTAAATTCTAATATTGGCACATCGTTTTCGTCGACTATCCACTCGTTATTTACATATTTTCGCTTAGCGGTAGGAAATACAATCTTTGACGGATGTGTATCTATACCATTACAATCGGTCATGTGTCTATCTAATTTTACTTGCGTTCTATAATGACACAGACACCTTCGACAAAAATATTTCTTACTTTTATGTTTTGTAACGTTGTGAATCAATCTCGAAAAATTATTTATCCAGCAGTAGTGATGCTTGTCGCCGTCAGAAAACAAAAACAGATCGATAGGTCGTGACTCTGGTTTGTAGTTTTTAGACACGTATAACGGATATATTTCCTCCTCATAACCGTATACATTTATGGTTAAATTATTTTGTCTTTCTATCTTTGGTATCTGGTCGATCGGTGTTGGAAAGTCTACGCCTTTAAATTTGAGTCCGTCGTCTTTGGTGTATACAACAGGTTCTTCCTTATGAATTTTATATTTAGGATCGTTTTTTATGTTATTTTTTACTTTATCCGTATACAAGCCAAGAGCGGCTCTCAAACACCATCTCAAACACTCGTCGTCTTTGTTTTTAATGTTAATCATCGCCGTTTTCTGTTTGATATATTTTGGTAGGTCAATATAAGAACTACCCCTCACGGGGTTAAACCTGTTGATGTTGATATACAACGCCATTATCTTTTTTAAAACCCAACCCGATCCTTGATTCGTATACCTTTCATCCTTTTTAAATAGCTGGTCGATGTCTTCTTTTAAAACCTGTTTTATTTGACTTTGATTTAAAACGACTCTCTGATCGGTAAAATGTATAGCTTCGATCGTTTCGATCGTACCATCCGGTTTGTTTTTTTCGTATTTTATTTTGATTGTGAGCTCCATTTTTAAACCTCTTAGCTCTCTCAATTCTGACTTGATTTTATTTACAATTTGATCTTTGTGCGTATCAAAAAATCTGACTAAATCGTCGTTAAAAAGTCTAGGAATCAGTTCCCAGTTTCTAAAGTTGTTTCTAAATCTTCTCGTCGCTCTGAACTCAGCCTCTTGAAAATCTTCGGGTTGCCTAGAGTTTTGAATCGCCGAGATTAAATCTTTTTTCAACAATCGACCTTTATAACCCGACGGGTTATATTCTAGATCATAATTGTCTACAATCTGTTTGAGCTCATGTAGCTTCTTTTTCCTCAAGTTTCTAAATTGAGCTTCGTATTTTTTTATCCCGTTGATGTAGACTTTACGCGTAAGAGCAACATTTTGATTGTACGGTACATTATATCGCTGGACGTAATCGCGCAGCGTGGCTTTATTCCATCTAGAAAATCCCTTAACGATTGGTCGATCGGTACAGACGTCTACGCCCAACGTGCAGTCACCAGCCAAAAGGTAAATTGTTTTTAACATTAAAGTCTGGCAATAATGTAGGTTTTCATATTGATTTTGTTCTCTAAAAAAACAACCTATACTACACAATCACTAAAAGTCTAGCCACCCATTAGTGTGTGATGTTTTTGATCAAACATTGAGTGTAAATGCTTTTTTCCACTTGTAATATTTTCAGATTATGACCCCCATCGCAACCTGTGAAAAAGAGGATATGCTGCTTTATAACTTTGCGTCGGGTTTATCGCACAAGCAAGATTTTTTCAAGTACCGCTAATACCATTTTTTAAGTGTAAAAACCTCGAGATATTTCTTAAAAAGTAACTTAAAAGTGTACCATTTTGATATATCTCTATGATAAAAAAATTGACCAAAACGCTTAGTCACTAAATATAATTATGATGTCATAATGCCACTGAGAGTGGCTCTCGTCTTAATATAACGATGATGTCATAATGCCACTGAGAGTGGCTCTCGTCTTAATATAACGATGTCATAATGCCACTGGGAGTGGCTCTCGTCTTAATATAACGATGATGTCATAATGCCACTCGGAGTGGCTTTTTACTGTATATATTAGGATGTATGAAAAGCTATTTAAATGAGTTAATTTGAATGGAAACAAAAAAGCAACTAAAAGTGGCTTTTTACTGTATATATTAAGATGTATCAAAAGCTATTTAAATGAGTTAATTTGAATGACAACAAAAGCCACTCAGAGTGGCTTTTTACTGTATATATTAAGATGTATCAAAAGCTATTTAAATGAGCTAATTTAAATGACAACAAAAAAGCCACTCAGAGTGGCTTTTTACTGTATATATTAGGATGTATCAAAAGCTATTTAAATGAGCTAATTTAAATGACAACAAAAAAGCCACTCAGAGTGGCTTTTTACTGTATATATTAGGATGTATGAAAAGCTATTTAAATGAGTTAATTTCAATGACAACAAAAAGGCCACTCAGAGTGGCTTTTTACTGTCTATATTAGGATGTATCAAAAGCTATTTAAATGAGCTAATTTAAATGACAACAAAAAAGCCACTCGGAGTGGCTTTTTACTGTATATATTAGGATGTATGAAAAGCTATTTAAATGATTTAATTTGAATGACAACAAAAAAGCCACTCGGAGTGGCTTTTTACTGTATATATTAGGATGTATGAAAAGCTATTTAAATGAGTTAATTTGAATGACAACAAAAAAGCCACTCAGAGTGGCTTTTTACTGTATATATTAAGATGTATCAAAAGCTATTTAAATGAGTTAATTTGAATGACAACAAAAAAGCCACTCAGAGTGGCTTTTTACTGTATATATTAAGATGTATCAAAAGCTATTTAAATGAGCTAATTTAAATGACAACAAAAAAGCCACTCGGAGTGGCTTTTTACTGTATATATTGGGATGTATCAAAAGCTATTTAAATGAGCTAATTTAAATGACAACAAAAAAGCCACTCAGAGTGGCTTTTTACTGTATATATTAGGATGTATCAAAAGCTATTTAAATGAGCTAATTTAAATGACAACAAAAAAGCCACTCGGAGTGGCTTTTTACTGTATATATTAGGATGTATGAAAAGCTATTTAAATGATTTAATTTGAATGACAACAAAAAAGCCACTCGGAGTGGCTTTTTACTGTATATATTAGGATGTATGAAAAGCTATTTAAATGAGTTAATTTGAATGACAATGTTTTGTTAAAGTAACATGTTTTTTAATAAAAGTTCAAACTTTGATTTGTAAACCTAAAAAAACGTTGTTTGTTTATTTATTTATAAGTGACTGTAGGCTTGTGCACCAGTCGCTGTGAGTCTGTGTTGAGATCTCCAAGAGGGTGACTGTAAATATGAAGAGTCTGGTCTGATTTTGAGACTGAGATATTGAGAGGGGGAGATATATTTGGGAAGAAAAAAGGGGTGGGGTGGAAGTGGTGGGGAGGGGGAGGGGGTGGAGGAGGGGTAAAGTCTGGTACCTGTCCCCCACTTATAATATAACAACTCGGAGAGAGAAGAGATATATTTGGGGAGCTAGAGGGAAGATATATTTGGGGAGCGAGACAGATATATTTGGGGAGGGATCTATTTGGGGGTGGGGATCATTGAAAAGGGAGGGAGGCAGAGACGGGGAGGGGGTAAAGTCTGGTACCCTGGCTTCTCCCCATTGGCCCTGTACTACCCCCAGACCTATGGCAATGTCTGGAATCCCCCATTAATACCTACTCCTTATTTCAATAAATACAACCAAATAAATGTTAATTGCATGTAAACAGTTGAATAAGATTGTATTTTCTGTTTCTCTCCTGTATTCTAGAAACTGAAACAGCCAAAAAGGTTCCCCACCCCCTGTGAAAAAGAGAAGACTCCGTTCAGCCACGCAAACGGTTTCCAAGACTGCAGCAAGATCACAACATGTTTTTCCCAAACGTGCATCCTTTGCAGGAAGGAGAAGTGTGTGACCTGCCGAGTCACAAGGAAGAGGAGGCAAGAACCCCTGGTCACATGTACTACCCTACAGGCTGAAAGATTGCTACAGGCGGCGGAAGACAACACCAATGAAGAACTTCTTATGCACATTGTCAAATCCAAAATGGATGTGCTCAGAATTGTTTTGGTGCATTTGTGTAATTGCTCTTATTGTTTCTTGTATTTGACACTTATACATGTACTGTAATTGCAGAAATTCAACTGAGGAAGTGCCATTGCATTGGTGTGGTCAGAATAATTGATATCTGTGAAAACACATTTGTGTTTGTTTACAAACTGGCATTTAGAAAACTTATTTTTGTTTTAATTTCTTTTTCATGAAGGCTGTTAACCAAATTGGCAAAAAGATACATGTAACACTGCATAAGGTGTGTTT
Source organism: Patiria pectinifera (assembly GCA_029964075.1). Classification (NCBI taxonomy): domain Eukaryota; kingdom Metazoa; phylum Echinodermata; class Asteroidea; order Valvatida; family Asterinidae; genus Patiria; species Patiria pectinifera. The sequence goes on along the minus strand of CM057149.1, from coordinate 37,043,807 downwards.
GAAGTTGTATTAAAACCTTATGAATGTTTGATGCGGTGTATATTGGGATTTGGGAAATGGATAGGGCCCAAAAGGAAATAATTGGTTGTATCGTCGTTTAAAACAGAAGTTCAAGAAACAAATGTATCTTAGATGGTTTTGAATCCATGTTTTTACTTAAAGTGAAATGCCTGCACACCTTAAACAACTTTTGTAAAGTTATCTGCTACATGAAGCTGTTCTTTTGGGGCTCTTTCTTCTGGGGAGGATCTTTGTCATTTAATTTGGAACTCATCCTGTTTGAGGTACCTGCAAGTATCACTGACGCCATTATGATTCCAAAATTTCTCACTGTGTCACACAGTGAAATAACTAAACAGCGTCGTTGTATTGTGAACACATAAAAGCATTCAAGTCGCGTTCTTGCTCACTTTCTGCAAGTCGACATAGATATCCTTGAACCACTGCCCCTGCTTTGCATAACAAGTGCACATGAATGAACGATTCGACTTTTATTCAAAGAAATTTCTATGTACAGTCACCAGACTCTATTCAGTAAAAACCCCGTCAAAACGAAAGTAAACAATCCAGTGCATAACGCAGGGCTACACCATCGTACAGTGTGGCAAAAACACCAACAAGTAACACAACAACTAAAAAAAAATTAAAAAAAATTGATAAATATTCTGATTGAATTTCGTTAAAAGATACTTGTTGATGAGCTATCACATATTCTAGCAAATTGATAAAAATGTACAATATTACAGTATGCAATTTTGAGGGAAATGAAAAAAATACTGCATAAATAATTTCACTTGATCATATTCATAATACACAAACCGACAATTTTCATTTTCAGACCCACAACGAGAAATATTGTTAACACTGGGCTTATTGTGAGGAGTTGTGCTGGGAATCCATGAAGATGTTATTTTTAAAGCCTCAGAGAGAAAAATGCAAACCATAAAAACAAACAGCCTAGTTGACATACATAGGTCTACACTCACATTAAATACACACACTAAAGAAACAACAAGAAAATACCCGGGAACAAAATGAAATGAGACACAATTTTACATTGACGATAAAATAAATATGACTGCAATAATTCCTCCCTCAGTTTTGAAAGAAAAGATTCACAACCTTCCATAGTTAAAACTTTTTCTAATTTTAACACGGTGACTTCGGAGAACATCAATGAGGCAATTGAACAGTTCTCTTATCTTGTAATCCATGTGTCTATCAGTTCTAAGTTTCAAGTGGTGAAACGTTAAAGGCTGTGCGACGGAGCTGCCCTGCAATTCGGGGCCAGCGAGTGTACCGGAAAACACTATAGTTCGAGGCATGGTGTGCATGGTCAACCGGGGCCAGTGGCGTAGCCAGGGATTTTTCAGTTGGGGGCCGCTGGGGGGCTGGAACATTTCATGGGGGCGTCATGTAGATCAATGATAATTTTTTTTACAAACTCAAAATCTCAGTGGGGATGGGGGGGGGCGACTGGGGGCGACAAGGTTTCATGGGGGGGGGGGATAGTCCAGTTTGTATAGCTGTCGCCCCCCCACGGCCCCTTCCTCCCGTGTACTGTACATGTACGTTGTGTAGGCCTACGTGTATCCAATCGCTATACAAACTGGACTATTCAACCACTGGACTCCAAGACTACGAGGACCGCAGCCTGTGATGTGATGTCTGCCCAAACCTGATGTTTTCTTTCGCTCGTACCCCCGCCCTGCAAACAGGGCGGGGGTACGAGCGAATGTTTTTCTCAGCTACCTCACGTGACAGGCACAACCTCGTATGTCACATGTCATCCACCTCATACAGAAAACGACAAAACCACGGTCATCTTTGTGGCTTCCAAAACTACAACCTGTCATTCCCAACAGCATATCAAGAAAACTGAAGGTCATCAATGCAAACGAGGAAGACCGACAACTTCACGCCGTCACTGAACTAGACACACATGTACATGGTGTTCAAGTACATGTACATGCAAGTGCATGTACATGTACATATTCAGTTATTTATTAATCGACATTAGGGGTGGGTGGGTGGGTCAAAATAATTTGGAAAAAAAGTCGAAATTTTAAAACATTGAAAATTCTGAATGGCCCCTTACCTGAAATAAGTTTAAAGTGGCTTGCAGAATTCGCACAATGTTTCATTAATCTTGAGATGCTAGCAACAACTTTAGCAGTATATTTATATGATTAATATCATTCCCCGCGCTATTGCGTAAAATGATTCTATTTACACATTATAAATATTGATATTCACCAGCAAGATGTCGGTAGCTATGTTGTAGATTGTCATGTAGGTCTTGAGGATATCGAAGTGGAATGCGTGGGTAATGAGGCGGCGATTACGAAACCAGGTATCTCCGCTAGCAAGAAGCAGACCATACCCCAGCCAAGGCAGAAGAAAACGGTAACCAGAACTTAATGCCTTAGTAGGCTTGGGATCTGTAGGGATTTGAAGGAAGGTAGATCATCCAAAATTTGGTTTCTAGTCAAACTGTTTCAGTTAAAGGAAAAGGTTTGCGTATAACAAATCACAATTTGTGATTTAAAGGTATTATGATCCCTTGATTTGTCTACAATTTGTTGTTCTTTATTGTTCTTAATCTGTTGAAGTTTGAGCTCAGTGGATGATATAGGATTTTGAGAAAATCGGGAAAAAAATGCACTTTTTGGGGTCTCGTGAGTGAGTTGATTTTGCTGCTTATGCACTTACTATACCAGCTGGCACATTTGTCAGGTCACATATATTGATACTGCACATTGTGAAGTCACATTCCACCTGTCTGTGACCTATTGCTGACTTTTTCCTTCCAGCCTCGCTTTGGTGAAGTTGATTTCAATGGGAAAAAAATCAAGATGGCCGCAACATGATAATGGTCTATATACCTACCTCTTCCCTTCATAACTGCCCGCATTATATCAGGATGGTTGGCCATCACAGTCATAGTCAGAGGTCCATGAAACCAGCGGAAACCACGCGGGAATTTAGCAGCCATTTCCCGCGAAAATCTCAACCCTTCCTCGGAACCGTCTGCTCGAACCTTTGAGTCTCCCAACGGGTGCTACAAAACAGTGAAGATAATAAGCTTGACACTTAATTTTAGTATTATATATATATATATATGTTGTAAAACATTTAATCTTTAAACCCGGGAAAAGAATATACGCATTGGTTCCCAAGAACAATGATATGATAATTCCAATACCATATCAAGCCTAAAGGGTTCATGCTACAAATTTGTCTAAGGGACGCATTTTTATATAATTTATACTCTTCTTAAAGAGTATGAAATTGTATGAAAACTACTTGACATTCCTTTTTGGTTAATTGTATTTGAATAAAAAATGTATTCAGAAAAACGTCCGTGCCTTTTTGGAAAACTATTGCTGTGATGTCCTTTCAGGAAGACACTGGAAGTTCAGGCCAACCAAAAAGTTCTGCTTCCAGTTTCCCAACCTACCCTATTCTGACAGCCCCTATACCCTATTTTTTTATGAGAAAAATGAGAAAAAAAAAACACCTAAAACCATCGATTTCTGCCTTTTACCCTTACACGCAGACGCCTCAAATTTTGATCGCTCAAAAAAAAATTGGCAAAAAAAAAATTCCCTTCCTACCTACCCTATTTTCAAATACCATTTAATCGGAAGCAGAACTATTTTTCTTTTTTGCCTTAGGGGATTTCTGTTCAAATATTGAAACCCCCCCCCCCAAAAAAAAAAAACCCGCTTACAGCTATCTACTGACCAAACAACGAATCACCATAAAAAAGAGAAACATTTACAAAAAAATCATCAAAATTCGGGCAAATTGTTGTGATGCAAGAGCTGTAACCTTCGAGGTTTCTGTCTAAAAATGACATCTCACTTTTGCTCATAATTATTGAAATCATATTAGCATAAAAAGCAAAGCCAGGAAATACCTATGACAAAACTAAAATTGAAATGGGATACAAAGGTGCATTTCCACCATGCGACGATTCTCTCACCTGGTGAAGATTTCCGTAGAGCCAGTGGTCTGGAAGTCCCGGCCAGTGTTTTATCAAAATTCCTCGAATTCTGCGCTGCGATTGAACATGGCGTACCAAGACACAGACTGCATACGTCAATGCAGCAACCAAACCAAGACTCAGAATAGACGCTAGCTCCACCATGTTGGCTTAGTGTATGGTAGTTTCTGTAGATAATGGTGTGAATAAAATGTCCGCCGTCGTACTTTTACTGCGATATTCAGTAAAAAGTCCCATACACTCAAACAGCCGACCAAACTAGCAATGCGTGGAAATACAAAAACTCTACAATATGGTTCAAAGTCATTACAAGGCTGATCAAGGTTTATACTGTAGTGTTATTTTGCCGTGAAGCAAAGGGGTACAGGTTTCAATAAAACTGGAACGAAAACATGCACACTGACTCTTCTATGTGCTTTACTTGTCGAGCTGATTTATTCTGCTTCTGTCCAACGAAAATCATGTGTAACCTTCACTCGTGTTTCCACATATCATCATGCAACTCGTTTTTCCCTGTTGCGCGTACTCTTTTCCCGCGCCTCAAATGTATACATTGTAATCATTTATTGTCTAGCGTATGACCCTGGCGACCTCGGCGGGTCTGCCCAGATACGGATACTTTTTATAGGTCTTGTCTGGCGCCCTCTCTTGATCGCAATAATAACAAAATGCATGGCCTGACAAAAGATTATTTCGCTACAAACTCCCCTACTTGGGTGATCTACTCCTGGAGATCAAGGTTAAAAGTAATGCTTTCACATGATTTAACAAAATCAAAATGTCGTTTCTTTACAGCATACATTATTTGCCTTACTACACATACTTATTATAAACAAGGAAAAACTGGAAATACAACAAGCTTGAATAACAATTGATAAAAATGAATACGTGTACTGCTATGTATCCATTCAGGCTGTCTTCTATAACACTTATTTAAAAGTTACAATGATTGGCCCAAAATCTCGATAAACTCTATACACATTATACTCTGTTACATGATACAACTCCTCTTTTGAATTTACATGTATGAATACTCTAATCAGTTACAAATGTAGCTTAATGATCGTGTCCTTGAAGCTAAAACCAGATTCGAGAGTCGAAAAACTTAAGTAACTTCCGTAGTGTCCTCTCATACTGCAGCATTCCTTCCGAATTAAGATGCACCCCATCTAAACTAAAGCGCGGGTTCTTGAGACCCCGATGGCGCCAAACCCACCATCGATCTTCAAGGAACATGGACTTTTCCAACAGCTCATTGAAATCTATGACTCTCCTATTAAATGTCTGCAATGACACTTGGTAGCTTCTCAACCCCCCGGTTCGTGACAAAACTGGTAAAAACACCAAAGTATCAGGGGATACATCCCACTTATGAAGAGCAGACACCATATTACAAAGTGAGGTGTGAACCTGGCTAGGGGTTCGTTCAACCGAACACAGGTCGTTTGTTCCCAAATCAATAATTAATACTGTGGGTTGCAATTTCTGTAACTGTCGGAAATAACGGCCTTGGTTACACAGGACCCGGTCAAAAGTCAACCCACCTTCGCCAATACATGCGATAGAGATTTTGCTTCTCTGCAGTTCGACCTCATATGCAAAACCATGTCTGTTCCTCATTCTCTTTAAGAAACTGTGACCAAAAAGTACAAAACCTCCCATAATTACTGGAGATGTTGGCTAGCCAAGTTGTCACTACAGGAAACTGGATTCCCCAAACCTTCCTTCGAAGTAGCAACAAGGCTTTCCACACACCTGAAAGAAAGTTATCAAAACAGGTTACTATTATACATACAGGTACTTACATAATACTAACTCTGTAAACTTCATGTATCTTCTGTCAAACACATGTCGATGCCGACAGATGGGTGATCACCAGGTGGAAACTGGATACCCCAGCCTTTCCATTAGTAACTTCCCAACGTACGGCACGCAACAAGCGTTCAAACAAAGTACATAGACATTACTTTATAACTGACTTGGGCAGTCGAAATGGGTTGCTGTTCATGCCCCGATTAATTCTCTGAGACCGTCTAGGCAGCTTAGAGCCACCTGGCTCCCCTACTTTATCACTGCCAACACCATGTTGTTTTTGACCCAACACTTGTTCTACGGGTTGCTCTATTACATCCCAATCTGAATCTGAACTGGATTCCTCACTACCCTGAGAATCAATTTCTGCCATAGGGTCAAGTCGTAAATATTTCCTATTTACGATTCGCTCTGGTCCACCTCTAATAGGACGGATTCGGAAAACATCCCCATGTTCACTGGTCCAAATTACCTTATATGGGACCTTTTCATATTTATCTGCTAATTTGTGACGACCTTTAAATGCTAGTCTTCTCATAAGCACCTGTGAACCACAGTGTATGGGTTTGTCGACACGCTTACTATCGTGACGCTGCTTATTTTGGATATTTCGCTTAGTTACTCTCTCTTTTACAATCTCCCTAGCACGATCTAGCAATTCTCCCTGTTCAGCAACAAAGTCCTGCTCCCAATTACTATCATTCCTTCCTAGCATCTGATCCAAAGGGATCAGAGGTTCCCGCCCAAACATTAAAGTGTATGGAGGGACCCCAGTCGTACAATGAGGTGTTGCATTGTACACAAAAACTAAATGCGATAGTAAATCTGGCCATTTGCGCCTGTCACGCTCATTCAGAGAGCGAATCAACCCAAACAAGGTCCGATTAAAGCGTTCGGCTTGGCCGTTCCCTTCAGGGTGGTACGGGGTGGTTCTCGTCTTTTTAATTCCATACAAGGTGCAAAGCTCCCTTACAATATCCCCCTCAAAATTTCTCCCTTGATCGCTGTGGAGTCTATTCGGGATACCAAACTTTGTGAACCAATGGTCCCTTAACACTTTAGCAACTGTGACTGCGTGTTGATCCTTACAAGGTACTGCTTGCGAAAACTTTGTGTATACATCTGTCATTATAAGGACATCTTCAAATCCCCTGCAACCCTTGTCAAGTTTAACAAAGTCTACCGCTAGAACTTCCAAAGGCCGAAATGCCAGCAGATGACGCATGGGAACCTTTGTCTGCGGTTGAGCCACCTTGGAAGTAATACACCTCTGGCAATGGTCAATATAATGACGAACGGTTGCCGTCATTTGTGGCCAGTAAACCCGTCTCCTTAATAATGAACTTGTCCGGACAACTCCCTGGTGCCCCCATCCGTCATGGCACCCTTCCAATACTCTCTGTCGAAGACTTTTCGGCAAGAGTATCTGGAATAATTCTCCATGTATAGGATCAATTACCCGCCGGCAAAGAACCCCGTCACGATCAACAAAACGTGACCACTGATCAAGCCATAACTTAATCTTAGGTAATTGACCATGTTCATCAGGCACTACCTCCCCTGGTGTCCACCTCCGGTTCCAACACTCCCAGACACAACCCAACTCTGTATCACCCTTTTGCAAGGAAGAAAGTTGCTCCGTCGACCAAGACGGAAACACACCAGGAGGTCCAGCCCCCTCTGTGGGTACTTCATTATGTGTCTGTTTAACCTTCACTTTATCAACTACTGCCGTCTTGGGAAGTAAAGTCGAGTGCAACTTATCCTGCATAAGACCTTCAACCTCTGACGAATCACTTGCATGCCCAGGATACCTACTAAGTGCATCTGCACATCTGTTGCTTCTCCCTGAACGGAACTGTACTTCAAAATTGAACGCGGCTAATTGCGAAACCCAACGCATCTCAGTAGCACCTAACTTTGCTGATTTGAGGTAAGCAAGCGGGTTATTGTCAGTAAGGACAATAAAGGTTGCCCCCAAAAGGTGATCTCTAAACTTATCAACTACCGCCCACTTGAGCGCCAAAAGTTCCAATTTAAAGGAACTATAATCCGGGTATTTAGCTTCAACACCCCTTAGACTGCGACTGGCATACGCTACCGGATGCCTTCTACCATTCTCGTCATCCTGACACAGACAAGCCCCTAAACCCTGCAGGGATGCATCCACCTCCAGGACAAATGGTTGGGCAAAATTGGGATAGGCCAAAACTGGTGCATGTGTTAAAGCATGCTTCAATGCATCGAATGCTAACTGCGCATCTGAGTCCCAGACAAAACTAGGCAACTTGCCTCTCGCATTGCCCTTAGCCTGTGAGGGTATAAGAGCATGCAGTGACGCCGCTATTCTGGAGAAGTTTTGCACAAAGCGCCTATAATATCCAGCTAGGCCCAGGAATGATCTAAGCTGCGCGGCATTCTCAGGAATCGGCCAATCCTTAATTTTCTGTATTTTGTCTTCATCCACAGCCACACCCTCTGGCCCAACCACATGCCCCAGGTAGGATTCATGTTCACTAAACAAGTGGCACTTTGAGCCCTTCACCTTTAATCCAAACTGAGCAAGCCTAGACAAAACCCTGTCCAACCTGTTGATATGTTCTTGAACAGTAGACGAAAACACCAAAATATCGTCAAGATAAATCAGTAACTCACACAGGTTCATGTCACCGAGACACATCTCCATGACCCTCTGAAAGGTTCCTGGTGCATTTACTAGCCCGAAAGGCATTCTGGTGTATTCGTACAAGCCAAAGGGAACCCGAAACGCAGTTTTACTGACAGAGTCAGGGTCCATCGCCACCTGATGATATCCGTGTGCGAGATCCAAAGATGAAAAATACTTAGCCCCCCGGAGTGCCTCCAGTGACTCCTCAATTCGAGGCAAAGGAAAGGAGTCACGCACCGTTTTGGCATTCAGCCGCCTGTAATCGACACAAATTCTTAAGGACCCATCCTTCTTTTGTACAAGTACTATAGGGCTCGCATATGGACTACTACTCTTTTGCACAATGCCCTGGTCCAGGAATTTTTCAATTAACTCCCTAACCTCTTTAAGGTGGTGTGGAGGGATACGCCGATACGGTTGGTTTATTGGATGGTCATCGGTTGTCCGAATCTTGTGAGGGACTTGGTCACAAAACCCAAGGTCCAGAGAATCTTTTGAAAACACTGAGTCATGTTTTTGAATCAAATGTACTATCTGATCCCGATCCTCCCTGCTCAATTCTACACCCAAGTCAAGACTTAACCCAATGGGTAACTGGTACTCCGAACCATCCTCGAAAACATACAACTCGCCGTTCGGCGACGACTCCCCATCACCTATTTCAATATCATGGTCCACGGGTTTGCCTAAATCAGTCTGGGGCAACTCCTGATACCCCAAAGATTCACAAAGGATATTACTCACTGAAACATGAATCCCATCTGACCCTTCCTCAAGTTCAACATTGGGCCTGGTAGTGATCTTTGTGACGCTGGCAAGTTTAAAGTGTGAAGGTATTTCAAGTACATGGGCTCCCACATTTGCCACCAACACATTGACAATTCTACCCCTGGTTATCTCACATGAATCATAAACCTTAAAGTTGGCACCCAAAGTACATGTACTAGAGTCGGATTGTTCCCCTGTTCTACTACTGAGCCCCATTTCGTTTACTCCAGGCAGACCCTCAACCAAAACCGTACACCCCTCTAAGGTGTCAGTCGGTGCTCTTAAGTAACACGGTATGCTGCGCACCTCTCTTGGCAATATCATGGTTGGGTTTCTGCCTGTACGCGCAGCAACTGATCCCTTGCCAGATGTCTCCTTGACTATATTTTCAGTTTCAGTTTGGTCCAATCCCCTTGAAAGCCCATACCACTGTAATGCCAATGACCATGCACCAGCGTCTTCATGCTCGGGTTCTATTGTAAGATCTTTCAGTAAGTGCAGTACGTTGCATCCAAGCAACACTGGACAAGGTCTATGTTTTGGGTCAGCCTCCACAGAATCCTTCACTACTAAAAAATGGCCTACAACTGTGTAGTTGTAAACACTCAAAGGGACTTCAACATACCCCTCAATGGGTAGTTCAACGCAACTTGCTCCAAATACTCGCAAATGCGTCCCTATCTGTTTCAACCCGGCCATCTTTTTAGCTAGATTCTCCCTGTAGAAAGATGCAGAAATCAGAGACGCCTCCGCTCCGGTGTCGAGTACACATGTGGTTTTGACGCCTGCCAAAGTCACACAAGCCTTTGGGCTTTCTCGCACCAACTTAGAGAGCACCTCATCAATGGAAGGCTCTGACTGCACCCTTCCACATTGGGAATCTCCTTTTTGTGAGGCCTTTTTGACCTTGTCCTCCACCACTCGGCCTACAGTTGTGGAGCGTGGGGGTTTAACCCCTCCCCGACTACTTTACCCTGCACATTACTACTTAACTGTGGTTCGCGTGATGGCTGAGCTGTTGTCGCTGCCTCCTTAGCAATTCTGCGCTTGCAATGAGCCTTGATATGCCCTGCTTTCTTACAGTAAAAACAAACCATGGGTGGTCTGTTCCCGGCAGTATCCGATACCCACGGAATTTTCGCATCTTGCCCTACGTGTACATGTTTCAACAATGTATTCAACTGCTCCTGTTGCTTTAACAACATACCCTGTTGTGACTGGAGACATCGCAACAGCTCTTGCTGTTGTGCTAACACCTGTTGCAACTGGTCATTATTCCTATTAACTGAAATTTCATTGACCTTGACCCCCGGTGTACTATCTTCAGCCTCAGGTGATACACTTTCAGCTGACACCTGGTGCACTTGACCCCGTTTGGGGCGTGACCCCCCTTCAATGTCACGGAAAAGTTCCCGTGCTGCATCGCGCATCTCACTGAAACTTTGGGAAGGTTTGGCTAACTCAAGCCTGCGCAGCTCCAGCCTAACAGATTGAATTCTAGCACCAGCGACAAACTGGCTGATTAACACCCTGTCGCGTAACCCCTTGAGGGCGCCCTTCTCGCCTTCTGTCGCGACTTCAAGGATTCGATCATGAAGTCGCATAAGCGATCTAGAAAAATCCATCAGTGACTCTTCCTCCCTTTGAGTGCGCTCATAGAGGGCTTTTTGAAGAGACTGAACAGTCTCGTCCGCGCCAAAACTCCTCTTAAGCAGTTTCTTTAGGGAAGCAATATTGTTTTTAATTTCATCCCCATGGCACTTAATCTCCTCCCGGGCTACCCCTGTTAAATGCTGAATAACAACCTTTGCTTGCTCATCCTCCGGGATACTGCATTGCTGAATGTACACATCTACTTCATCTAACCATTCTATTATAGTGGGGTCCCCTGCCCTTGTGGGTTTACCCGAAAACTTTGAAAGCTTGATTGGGCGCTGTGATACAGCCCGAGGCTTATCCTGCTTAAGGGCATTTGTCAGCCCTGTCACCAACTGGGTTATCAAATCTGTTTCTGAGTTAGCCATAATATTTGCTTCTGTGCCCAAAAAAATCCCTCAAGCACTCTCAATCAAACTTTCATAACTTCGGACACACTGTTGCATATGTACACAGGTAAATGAGATAATGAGCAAACTACATGTATTAGGCAGCTGACTTCAAACACACCTCAACAATACAACAACTGTTTTTTTTTGTGTTTTCAGGGCAAACCTTAATGAAATTATAGCCTACACGTGTACTGTTCAAAATACAATTAAAGGTGAAAGTTCATTAATCAGTCCTGCCGAAGTTACAATACCATGAGCTGTTTCACCAGTCGATCCAGGCCGGAGACTTGTCAATCCTCAGTTCATCCACCGCAGCGTTGAACCGTCACTCCAGTACAGGTGTAGCCGACTTGACTGTTGCCCTCTCGAGCTCCCCACACCAGTAGGCCCAGTCCAAGCGCGTCTCGCACATCAAGCTTCACGCCTCTGTCATCCAAATAGTGCTATCCGTCACAGCAACACCGCCGTTGCTCGAAGTGCAATAATTCAACGTCCAGCGAAGGCGTTTGTGTAGTTGCGGACCCCGTCTCCTCGCAGCGAAGACCGTTTTTCCCTGTTGCGCGTACTCTTTTCCCGCGCCTCAAATGTATACATTGTAATCATTTATTGTCTAGCGTATGACCCTGGCGACCTCGGCGGGTCTGCCCAGATACGGATACTTTTTATAGGTCTTGTCTGGCGCCCTCTCTTGATCGCAATAATAACAAAATGCATGGCCTGACAAAAGATTATTTCGCTACAATACAAATACAACTACGTGACGTATACACGACTTTGGACTTGAGCTAAAGTGGAAAATGGTCTGGTTTTGATAGGCCACCCCGTTCAGCATCGCCAATTACGTGCTTTGCGCATGCGTAAGCTGAAGCACGCTGTAGAGGCGCCTAAAGGGGGTTGCGAGGTGCGGGGTTGCAGGGTACACTATTGTTATTCCCATTATAATGACTATGGTTTTAATAATTACCGATAATTGGGGATTAGGGAGACATTCCCATAGACTTGTGCACACACCCCCCCCCCCCAATCTTTAATGACCCCTAACTCCAATTTCACCTTATCCTACCCCCACGAATTTCGGTATTTTTTACTAATTGGAACACGAGCAATTGATCTAGCCTTTTTGCGACACCATAATTTTGCCTCCAAGTAGGGGCTGTGGAATTATGGAGACACTAACATGTCTCCCTAATTTGACGCGTCTCCCAAAGGTATAACTTAATATGACGCTACAGTGTCTTCCAACGGGTCATACTTGTTATTATGTATGGAATATCAATCATTGACTCACTGACTCTCTGACCGACTGTGGCTTGTGAGTCACTGGCAGTGCTATATGGAATAACCCTGCTAAGCCACTGATTAGTATAGTGGGCTACCAGTCATTAATTTGAATCAATTGAATGAATAGAATTTCGTGCGCTCTTGCACCAGCTTTATAGCCTTGCCTTGTACATTGTTTCTCTTTTCCCCCAAACTTACAACCCCACTTTTAAAGTGTAAGAAACCATGTTGATAACAGAATTCCAAGACCTTGTCGCAACTGAACTGTTTTACAGTCGGTCCGTTTGTCTGGTCAAAGGTATTCGTCAGAAATATCAAAGTGATATCGAAGACGCGTTGCGACCTTTGGTACATGTGCCCTATACCCTACTTTGTACTTATGAATTAGTCTGATTCGTTGTTTCGGCTTTACAATGTACACCCAGCACAAACAGACCCGTCACACTTTGGTGTTTCTGACCAAAGTTCGTCCATGTAACGTTGGCGGGCAAGGGCGGCTTTGGTTCATGACGAGAAAGATCAATACTATATATCATAGATAACGGTAGAAGCCAAGTTCTTCTGATGATCAATGGTTTATCTGGGTAAAGGTGCCCGGCAGAAATGTCAAAGTGATATCGAAGACGCGTCGCGACCCTTGGTACATGTACACGGTACCCTACTTTGTACTTATAAATAACGTTTTCTAGTATTCTATTATTATTATTCTGGTTTATTAACAAAACAATTTTCTAAGTATTTCCTAACACAATTGGAAATGTTTCTCAGTCCCAGATTCATGTCTTATCATCATTTTTGCAATTACTGACCTTCATTGATGATATATAAAGAAAAAAGTGGCGTCAGGTAATTAGAACATATTTTCCAATATCCACAAGTCTTTCATAATTTATGTATGTGTGTGCTCGCTTTGCTATGTGAAACTGCCTTGAACACGAAATTCTCAGTTCGTACCAGGCGCTTGATCAATTCGACCCTGTCCTGGCTATTTAACTCATCATCGGCAGCACGCTGTAGCCTATCAATATGGTTAGGGTTGCTTTGGAAACTAACTAACGAGTACGAGGCAATCATGCACACTGCGCTGTACCGCAACAACAACAAAATCCGAGATCACAGGCGTTGTCGACAAATGGTCGGTTTTCATTTCAGATTTCTACCTAAACTGAGACTTTCTGACGATTGGTTGTTCCGTATTATCAGCTTCGCGATCCGATCCGCATATACGAATCCAGCTGCCAGGTTACACGATGAAGCTGCTTTGGCTGAATGTTTCGATCATGTGGGCGTATTTTTTACGCCGAGGCATGTCAACCAGACCAGGAGAGATTTCTTGCTATCAACTCCTGGCCGAGATAATGACGTGAACCTGGGTGATGCTTCTTGCTCGGAGATGGGCGCTGCCTTGACGGTTCCTGACTCTTTGGACGAGCATCAGTTCATCTGGGAGATGTTTCAGTACTGTGGGGAATCTTTGGATCGGATGTTTTTACAGGGAGGAGAAAGGCAAGTGGATGCAGTCTGGTGAAGAAGAGAATGTAACTTCTTCAATTGGGCACCAGGAGAACCATCTGTGATACTTGTAATGCAGATTGTGTTCAACTGTGGCGTGGTGGAAACGGTCTCATGGATGACACTTATTGCTACCGTGAGAAGCCCGTCATCTGTGAGAGTCCCGTTCCGCTTGCCGTGCATGCCCACGATGTCCTGCCTGCAACGATACGCCGACGCCCGCTCCTCATCCCACTGCCTCACCGGTCACATCATCAAGGAATTCGCGAACGCTGCACCTTCGTGATTTCGTAGCTTCGCCGCTTTAAGCGACGGTGGCCTTGACGAAAGGCTAATCTGAAGGCGACTGTTTGGAGCATGTCATTAAGCTCCCACACAACAATTATTTAAAACCATGAAATCTCTGGAGGTTTTTCGGTAATTTGCGTCTCGCACTACAGTTTGTCTACTATCTTTGGCACAATCAGAGGCGGATCCAGGAATTTTCGCAGGGGGGGGGGGGTTTATCAGCAAAAAATCAGAAAATGTAAACAGGTGTTTTTTTCTCCGGACACTTGGCCTCCGTAAAATCAAAAACTGGGGTGGGGGGGGGGGGGTATTTTGTATTTTCGTATTTTGCACAGGCGGACATTGTACCAGTATAATTTTTTGGGGGGTGTCACAGCAGGGGGGGGGGGGGGGTTAGACTTATTTTTGAGGAATTGGTATAATTTTTTTTTTCAGAGCCTGGGGGTATCCGCGCCTGTGATGTGTAACAGGTAAAATAAAATCTCGAGTTGACTCGATTCGAGTTGACACGTCTCGACTAGACTCGACCTTCTTGACCTAATGACTCGACTCGAGTCACTTCTTTAAAATGACTCGACTCGTCGAAAAATTCAGAAAAGTTTAGACTTTTTTAATGGACTTTTTAAATTAAGCAATCGCCGCGCCACTAGAGTCTTTGTTAATTGCATTTTCGCCTCTCTATATATATCCAGAGGGCGCTCTAAAGCCGGCCGCTCATATGCATCGACCATCCCATTCGTTTGGGAAAAAGCGGATCCGTACTCTACCGATTGAATCTCTCAAACTGGTGGGGTTTTCTTGCCATTCATTGAGCTTTGTTATACTCGTAATCATGTCGTATAGTGAAGGAACAACCTCTCCAGTATGTATACTTGCTTTTCCCTTTAAATCTCAATTGAGAGTCTTTTTTTTCCCCTCTAACTTTTCGTGTTTATTAAAGTAGATAAGGCGAACTAAAAAAAACCAAACATGTTTCTCGTCCCCGCCCGCTTCCTTTTTGGAGGCCGCCTGGATTTTTTAATTATTTTTAATTTTTGAAAAATGCAGTAAAAAAACACCGAAAAAGTCCACAAATTCATCGGAAAATACATACTTGCGACATATGTGAGTCGAAGTTTTCAGTATAGACATTGTCGGTCACTTTGTACAACACATAAATCGACGCGCAATTGCTAAACACGTCTTCGTGAGTGAGAGTCTATACCCCTGCGAGCATGGCGAGTTCACCCACTTGCATATTTCTATTGATAGTTTTAGACTACAGACCACAGTCGTTTGTAAAATCACTCATCCAAAATGAATCACGACTTTTGGCGGTTACTGCAAATGCATCTAAAACTGTTCATTGTAGACCAATACAACTCTAAATGACACTGTAAATATGTTCAGTTCTCTTGTCCAACTTGTCTTTCATTTTAAAAGTGTCTTTGAACAGTGGAAACACCAACGGTTGCAGGGAGTTTAAAATGGCGGCCATCTTGAAAAAAATGAAAAATAAAAAATAAAAAGCCCCTCTTCCTCCTTTTTTTTTCAAGAACCCGGACGAGAAACATGTTTTTTTTTTATTCGGCCTAAACTCATTGTTGTAATTTTGAAAGCACTTTCAAAGAAAATGTGACTTTCCTACCGTTTTTTACAGTCAGACAAAAAGTCAGACGTGAGACGTCGTTTGAGGGAAATTTAAGGGTAAATGACGATGACAATGACAAACAAAACACGAAAATAAAGATTTGTTTTCATGCAAACCCTTTGGCATGTGGGTTCACTTAATACTTGGGCAACAAAATTATAGCCCAAAATTAGGACTTTCCTGTGCTTCCTTCTGGTAGAAATTCTTCTGTTTAAAAAAAATAATGCGGGAACAAATATTCATTATTGCAATCGAGGATCAGAACAGCCAATCAGAGGGCAACTCGATTATTTATGCCGAGTACAACATTAAACAGCTGTCAAGTCAATGGACGGTACTGTGTATGAAGAATGTACTAAGTACTACTTCACCCCAACATCTAGGTCTTTGCCTCTATAAACTTTGCACCCAACCTACAAAGTAGCATCTGAATACTACATTCTTTCAGAGAATGGGAACATAAATTCGGAGGTCTTACGTTGTTTGTTTAACTGTCGAAAAGTATCCTTAGGTCGGTTTTGGATAACCTTGCTTTAAAAGGTAAGGTTTTTTAAGTAAGGAACTCAGGAACCAGTCAATTGGCCACATTTAGGTAGTCTAGTAAATTGGCCACATTTATGGGTCTGGAGTCCAAACAGTACCTTTTTTTTCCCAGATGCTGTGATTGCTGTGAACAGTGGTACCATAGGGACTGCATTGGCTTAGAGAAAGAAACCTGTGAATTGATCAAGAGATATGCATGCCCACCATGCTCTGGTGAGTACTTATCCGGTTTTCTGGCATTAGCCCTGTTACGTTTAGCATGGAGCCTGCAAGACGATAATGATCAGTCATTGAAATCGTCCATTTATTTCATAAATTCAGGCAAGCAACTTTTCCTCGATTCCGCTGACTTCCTCGTTTTTTACTTCATTACTTCATTCCAAATAAAAAAAATACTGTACGGAGTCTTGTGTGGTCTGGAGTTAAATGTTTTTCCCCCCTAAATTACCAGAAAAATACCTGTTTAAAATTGCATTAGTCCGAAAATTGTGGACTCTTTGGCCTCAAATTGATATCCCTTGACTTCCTTCTGAGATGCAAAATAATGAAGGAAATTCTCTTTTAAAACATTGAATTGAGACTTCAAACTTGGTTGGTGAAATACTGAGGAACTTGTCTTTTTTTCTGATACAAATTTAGAGAATATTGTCATTTAAAGAGTGAGTAATGCAATGTAGTTAAAGTGGAGTTTGCTGTTTCATAAGTTTTTAAAAATTGGACGTTTGTCTTTGGTTACAGTATTACTATACTTTATGATATGTTTATTGTTTGCTGCTTTTATAGAGGCCAATCCAGAAGCCAAGACTGTGTACAAAGAGGAGAGAGGCAAGGACCTGGCTGAGAAAGAGGAGCCAGATGGAGACAAGGAGGACACAGAGAAGGCATCCAGGGAGATGCTCAAGAACAACAGGAAGAGAAAGAAGCCGAAGATATCCAAGGAATACGAACCCTTGATGAAAATGGGGGACAACCTGAAAGACTGGGACAAGGCCAAGGAAACCACTGGTGATAAATCTTGGGAGACTAGACACTGTGGCGTGGAGGAAGGCCAAGGAAGGCCAAGGAGGGGGCCAAGGTCAAATTCCTCCTCAGAATGAAGAAAATGATGAGGGACCAAGAAACCATTGGTGAGGAAGGCCAAGTAAGGCGAAGGAGGAAGGCCAAGGTCGACAACCACCAAAAAAGGAAGAAAATGGGGGACAAAGAGAATGGTGAGGACAAGGAGACCACTAGCAATGAATCTAGAAACTGCGGCTTATGCTGTTCCATTGGTAGAACAAGAGTTTTGATGTGAATACTGCACGAAGCCAGGCCTATTTGTCCAATTTCAACGAAAAGTAATTAACGATCACAACGACTTTTAGCACATTCTTGGATCATTATAGGGGAAATAAATCCTGAAGGTTGCATGAAGATACGGTCTTCCAAACGGGACAAATTAATTTTCAACGATTTCACCCTCCAACGTGAACATGTCTGTGTACATGTAGTTTCATTCAAAATGAAGTGTAACGTTACCTTTAGAAATCGCCCTTCGCAACCATAATGGCTGGTTAGGTTGAATTACACATACAGATTTTTTTGTTTAAATTTAATTATAACAGCCTAAAATATACACACAGAAATGAACAGATACAAAATACCACCAACGATGACCCCAAGCTAAAACATAAGAAAGAAAAGCCGATCTTAATTTGCATAACAAATTTGCTTGTTTCATATTTTGCAGATTTATTAAACAATGCCGAAAACCAAAATAACCCACAACAATGAATTAAGTAACATCTTGAAAGAAGAAAATTAACAAAGTCATTAAGAGAACAATAGAACAAATAGTCCAGCGGATATGTGAAAAAATTGTGCACTTTTGCATAAAAGCATGAAACTTGGCACAGATCTTTATAATCATGTGAGAAAATGTTTTAGATGTGGAGCCATCGCAAATTTACCCTTTTAGGGGCGTGGCATTAATTTTAAAAAAGGGGGGTGGGACTTGTCGTGCCCAAAGTGAAAACCGTTGTTCCCACTTGTTACAAAAGCAGGAAACTTCAGAAAGACATAATTATATAGATTATAAATGTTTTCCAGACTTGGAGCTACCACAAAAGTACCTTTTGGGGGGCGTGGCAGCAATTTAAAAAAAGGGGGGGTAAATTATTATGCTCACCTTATAAAATATTGTGTCCATATTTCATGAACGAATAAAACGTCCCCCAGACGTTTATGTTCATGAGAAAAAAAAATCCAGATGTAGAGCCATCTCGAACACACCCTTTTGGGGGCGTGGCAACCATATTATGAAAAAAGGGGGGCGGGGTTTTCATAATGTCCACCATGGAAATATTGTTCCCACATTCTCAGAGAAATGGAACTTTCCACAGATATTGACATTCATGAGAAAAAAAATTCAAGATGTAGATCCATCTCGAACACACCCTTTTAGGGGCGTGGCAACCATATTAGGAAAAAAGGGGGGTGGGGTTTTCATAATGTCCACCATGGAAATATTGTTCCCACATTCACAGAGAAATGGAACTTTCCACAAACATTGACATTCATGAGAAAAAAAATTCAAGATGTGGAGCCATCACGAATACACCCTTTTAGGGGCGTGGCAGCCATATTGAAAAAAAAGGGGGCGGGGCTCTCATTATGCCCACCGTGGGAAAAATGTGCCCATATCTCATAAACGAATGAAGCTAATTCCCACAGACATTAATATTCACCAGAAAAAAAACCTCAGACGTGGAACCATGGCAAACAAACCGTTTTAGGGGCGTGGCAGCCATAGTAATATGGGGGGGGGGTAGTCTTGATGCCCCTATAAAAAGTGAACAATACTAAATTATTTATTTTCAAATTCTTCAAAAGTTGCCACATAGGCCTAAGGACTTAATTGAATTTCGCTTATCGCTTATTTTTAATTCAGGTTGCAAAAATAAGGAAATAACAAAAACACAAGTAGCCTAGATAATTTTCAATTAAATGCTTAATCACAAATAAAACCATTATCTGATTTAAATCCCCATTGTTTTCAAAAAGCGCGACTGTATTTTAATTTATTTTGTGTAACCATCCCACCTTTACAAAATTGGCCTATACTTAGACCAAGAACTTTTTTTTATTTTAAAGCATTCACCGATAGGATATAAATGCTTTATTAATGAAAAGTGCTTTTGTACAATCAACGTGAAAGTTAGAACACCACAATTTGTTTCAAAACTTGCCAATTGTTGATACATTTAGCCTCTTTCGTGATTTCTTTTATTTTCTTTTAATAAGTTGGACATTTTCTAAGCTATTAAATTGATTTCACGATTAATTTTTTGTTTTTGCTTCGTGATAGAAAATAACTAAATCTCAATGTACTTATTGTAAATTATATACATTCAGCTAATCTTAAGTTTGCCGCATGGTGCTTTTGTGTCTGTTGGTAAAATTATGGGTTTTATGGGGAAAAAAGAACAATGACGTCAACACCATTGTTATATAATTTAGACAATTTACATTGAAAGAATTTCAAAGACTGGATGTCGTGAAGCTACCAAACGGAATGGCATACTTCCACTACCCTGAGACTTCAACCACATATACCAATGCATGGACAATCTTTTTAGAAGAAAAATGAAACCGAGATCGCCCGATTCAGTCCAGTAGTTTTTATTCTAGAGCCTATTTTGTGAAGCAAGGTGGGGTCATTTTTGTCCCGATGAATTACTAAACCGCGCCCGGGACGTTGACTTACATTGTAATTGATAGAGGGATTGTTATGGACTACCCTGTATATCGGAAATAGGACGAGAACCTGCAGCCTTGCAATTCGCTCATTGCACGCTCCGCCATAAGCATGCAGAGCCTCGATGTGGCAACTTTACACAATAAAAATAGACGGTTCAGTGATTCCCGTGTACTGAACCCTGACATGGGAACCACTGAACCGGCTATATTTATTGTGTAAAGTTTCCAGATCGAGGCTCTGCATGCTTATGGCGGGAGCGTGCAAAGAGCGAATGATTCCATCGAAACTACTCATTTTATTCATGTAAATGGGTCACACCTTCCTGAAAAAAGTACTTACGGCTCCATAATACTGAATTGAGCACAGCGCCGCCAACGACAGTCCTATCCGGTAAGTCTTCAAATCCTATAATAACATGCATTTTATAAGAGCCGTTACGACCCCTAGTGCTACAGCAAGTGTTTATAACAGCGTGTTGAGAGTTTTACCACGATTACTTTTCGTTTACTCCCTGGGCTCCGCTTGCAGACGATAGTCGGGAGGGCTAACCCACAACCACTGCGATTCCAACTTGGGTATGGGGTCACCATCTGGGAGCTTGAACTTGTACTTCTGGATCAATGTGATGTAGAACAGGAAGAACTGTTTCTGGGAAAGTTGCTCGCCAATACACGCCCTGCGTCCTGCAAACAGAATATGTATATAAGTGTCATTAAAGTCGAATTAAGAGCAGTGTGAAATTTGAAATGAAAAATAAAGTTGCACGTAAGCGCTGCTTAGTCTACTAATTTGTGGGGCGGGACCATAATTATTCCCATCATTAAACCTGAACTAAAGGTTTTTTTGTGACTGGAATTCAGTTGGCCAATACGGTAGAGATTATCTTTACCATTTCCAACTGAGCTTTGTCAAAATAAGTGAGTTAGTGATAGGGACCAAAATAATAACTTGTGAAAGGTGTTTTTCAAAAGTTACCAACCGGTTGAGTAGGGAATGAAATAATCTGGTCGATTGATGCGGCCTTGTTCGTCGATAAACCTCTCAGGTCGGAAGTTTTCCGGATCACCCCACAGCTCCGGATCAAAGTGGACCGCGTAGATGTTTGGAATGACCGAGGTGTCTTTGGGAATCTTGTAGCCGAGAATCTCAACATCGTCTGCGGTGACGTGCGGGATTATTAGCCAGAAGGTGGTATCCATGCGAAGGGTTTCCAGGATAACAGCCTCCGTGTACGGCATCTTCTCTTTATCCTTTAGCGAAGGCGGCCGGTCCCCGATGACGTCTCGAATCTCCTGGAAGACGCGCTGCTGCACCTCAGGATGCAGGGCAGTGGCCAGCATCAGGAAGAGGAATAGACCCGAGGCCGTGTCTCCCTGGTCCGGGATGAAGAAGAAGAGCATCCACAAGAGCTTCTCGTCCGTGAACTCTCTCAGGTCACTGTTGGGGTCACCTTTAGCCATCTCGATCAGACACGCGTCCACCATGTCGCGAGGATGGTCTGGGTCCAGGGTAGCCTTGTGATTGTCAATGTGCTTCTGTACGAACGTCAGCAGATCCTTTGTCATCATCTTTCCCTTGTTCAGTCGAGGGCTGAGGCCGAACTTGTGATAGAAGGGCAACATCGGCTCCACGTCGTATAGTTTGAAGATTTCCAAAAACCATTCCAGGACATAGCTCAAGATTTTGGAGAACTCCTTGTCATCTTCCTCGTAGGTGGTACCGAGGATCATGGAGAAGGTCACGTTGAGGAGGCAGAGGCTGAGAGGGAGGCCGAGGTCAAACGGCTCCCCACCCCTCTTCTTGATCAGCTCGGCCAGGTGATTAGCTTCTTGGAGGATGATGCTCTCCGAGCCGGAGGTGCCGTAGCCAAACTGACGAACGGTTCGCATCATATACTTCTTCTCTCTCTTCCAACTCTCCGTGAAAGCCTCAAAGAAGACACCTGATTTCAAAGTAAACAATTTCTCTTAACACTAAATTTTACCATTAAAAAAGTTTTAAATTTAGAATTGTTTATGTCGTTAAAACATTGGCTTAAGTGCTCAACTTTGTAGTTGACGCAAAAGCAAGCGCATTTGAGCAAATTGAAAACGTCATAAGGCCTACAACAAGAAACAACGGATAGCTCTGAAATGGTAAAATTTGACTCTTGGCTCCCATTCCTTTTCATTTAATCGCAAATTTATATCAGGATTGAGGCTACATAGGGGACTGGGTGAATGTCAAATACTCACCAACATTCCGTTGATTTTCATTGACATACGTAAATGGCCACACACTAGGACGGTCAGAAACCAATGCTGAATGCTTCACGAAGGCGTCTTTAATGGATTCGAAGCTGTTTAATATGAGCATGCGCCTGAAAAAAAAAGAGGAAAAGGCAAGGCTATATATTTATGCTGTCATGGAGCACACAGTTCTATTTGATGGATTCATATCATATTCACTGGTAGTCTTTTCGTGAATCTGGCTTACACTATAGGCCGAATGAGCGGGGCCACTTTTGTTTCTTTTATATTATTATCTCAACGAAGGTCGGTTATTTAGTGCAAACACGTTGAACGGACATGCATCTAGGACTGAGAAACATCCCGCAAGCTCGGTGGTAAGACGTCTGCACTAGACTGAGCAGGAGGTCGTAGGTTCGAGTCCCACCCGAGTGATTTTTCTGGCGGTCACATACTGATTGCTTATACGTCCATGAAGGGCAAAACCTAACATTGATTTCCATAAAAAAAAATTGGGGAGAATACTTTGGAAATGCATTTGACTTTCCACAGACTTTGTACACAAATGAACCAAAGAAATAGGGTCTGGATGCTACATTGTTTGCATCTTCACAACCTGTTAGTCAATGAAACAGGTAATGAGGAGGGGACAGTAGTGAAAGTAAAGCTCGTTTTCCCGACCCAATACGGTCCATCAGGCCGGCGTTTATCTCCGATTTCGGTAGCATGAAACGACTGGGAATATTTCTATTCCCCCTGGATGGGATGCCAGTCCATAGCAGGTTACTCCCCAGCTAATGATGCTACCCATTTATACTCCTGGGTGGAGAGAGGCAAGTGGGATGAAGTTGCTTGCTTAACGACACAACATTATGGCCAGCGGCTGGATTACCCCCGCCAAGGAAGTTATGTTTTCACCGGCGTTGGTTGGTTAGTGTGTTTGTCTGTGAGCAGGGTAACTCAAAAAGTTCCGGACAGATTTTCTTGAACATTCTTTTTATTAGGGCTTGTCCTTGGTACAAGTACAAGTCCATTATATTTTGGAAGTGATCGGGAATTGCGTGTGAATGCAGGATTGTTTTAAAGAATCGTTCGCCCATTATGCAAAACTTCACCAGATCGTTATACACTCCAAAAAGATATGTAAAAAATAATAAGGTAAAAATTGTTATGTAAAATAACACACAATTTCGGTTAAATTCGCCGGAAAAAAGTACATATGTACCTCGAAAACATGTAAATTGAAAAATACATATTGAATAAGTAAGGCAGCCAGTTTACCTTAATTATGTAGAAACGTACTGCAATTAGGTAAAACGCACTAAAAACAAGGTAAAAACGATTATTCTGAGCTATATTCAGGGTGGTAAAAAAAAAGGACACGTCCTTTTTTTTAACCACCCTGTAGGCTATCAGCTTCGGTCCAAAAATTGGGACACCGGTATCAAAATGTAATGATTTATTATCATTATGTTCAATACTGATTTTTGGCAAGGTATGCACATCTATAGGTGGAAAATGTGTGATAGCTATTGTGCAGTGTGAGCGGTGACATTTTTTTGGGTGTTATCACTTTTACATTTTTTTTTAAAATGGCCGCCAATATTATGCGCGTTTCCTTGCTCTATGAAATTATATGGTAAAAAGCATGTTTTTGCCGCCTTATTTGCATATACTGCCACTGCTGCAATGCTATCACATATTTTCCAACTGCAGGGATTTTGGCCGAGTCATTAATCCTTGTAGGATCCGTGCATAGACTCTTGATGTGGAAGAGGGCATGCGATATTGGTAGTACATGTATTAATAGGCGCGCAATAGAAATATGACCTCTTAACACTGACATTTAAAAAGATAAAATTATACACATTTTTTAATGTTTCAGTATAAATTGAACGAGACATTTTTCAACGTCCTATACAACTGGTACTCGACGTCATCAACGTATTGTAAAAAAACAACAACAATGACGTGACCTTTACAATGCAAATGGCATCGCAGCTTAGGCCAAAAAAAAAAAGTCTCCGGTTTCTGGTATGCGCGCGCGTCGCCGTAGCCATGCGCGTCGGCAAAATGAAAAAAGTTTTTTTTTCAATACAAGATGATGTTTCAAAACCGCCAAACTCACTGGTTTGACTGGAATTCTGCTGCTGCATAATTTTAACTTGTTTTTAGATGGGGTTATGATCGAGAATAAGATTTATGTGGCCTCTCTGGACTCCCATATATTTGCACTAAGTTTAGTCGGGCACCATTTGCAGTCATCAGCCGACATTTGAGGCCAAAAAAAAAAAAAAAAACAGGTAAAAAAAAAAAAAGCCGCGTCGCCGCACCACTTTTGGGGCAAGCTCCATACCAGAAACCGGAGACTTTTTTTTTTGTCCTTAACGGGTATGCCCTTCACCAGAACCCTGGCCCCTGCACGTATACTAGACCATTCCGTCGCGGGTTCAGCTATCTTTCAGGGTCACGCCGCTGTTGGGGCATTTGATTGAAAATATGTCCCATCATGACAAATTCTATACTGTGCATATGATTGGCTTTTGTTCAAAGCAATGCCCCAAAGAGTCCCATCAGAAAGATATGGCGGTATTCTATCCTTGAAACGACCTGATATACACGCGCATGTAATAAATATTGAATTTCAAACAAAGCCTGTACGTGATGCTATTATCATTAATACTCTAGTATTAGGCCCCCCAAAAAATATTCGGTCTCTGGTCAGACCAAAGTTCCGGAATTGACGCGGCCACGCGGCTTTTTTTTTTTTTTTGCTTTTTTTAAATTTCCTTCAAGCTTGGATTGTACAGACAAGGTGGGTACTATTTTGCTTTTTTTGTGTCCTCATGTACATTGGTGTCCTCCATAATTTGCCTTGGTGCTTTCGATCATTTGCCTTGGTGCAATTTCCCATTCCTTGGTGCTCTTTGGTAAAAAAAAATTGAGGAGGTGCGGAAATAGAGGGCGCTGTTGGAGCTACCGCGGAACATTTTGAAAAAAAAAGATCGACGCGCATGATTAAAATCGACGCGCGCGCTGACCAGAGACCGACTTATTTTTTTTTGGCCTTACCACAAGTAAGAAACAACATGGATGTAGAGAAACCTACTATTAACTTACTTTCCCAAGTACAAAGTCAGCGTGAACATATGTGGATGGTACTGCTTTCCAATCCGGGTGATATTGGCATTGGTCTGTCCAGAGTTTGGAGCGATTAGCGGTGAATTACCGACCAAGGGCCAGCCCCGTGGCCCAGGTGGCCAGGTGTATTTGCTCCAGTACGTCAGTCGCCGCCATACCAGCGTCGTGACCAAGAAAGTCACTACCACACACAGGAGGAAAGGCACGGTAGGAATGTAGTAGGTGTTGGCCAAAACGGAGATGACTTTGTCTGTGATCGTCATGTTGGCAGACAGATATGTCCGCTAAGGATCTGGAGACCAAGGTTTACTGACCAGGCACCGGCGATGAAAATGATCCAACTCAGGACTGTCTTGAGTATATGGAACGCCAAATAGGCATTAAATGTGATCACCGAATCGGTGATCCACTTTCGCAATCGGAGGCATATTCACGAGCGGTGATGGAGTTTGCGATCGGTGATGAACTGTCGCGAATCGCGATCGGTGATGGACTGTTGCGATCGGTGAATCACTGATGCACGACCAGGGGCGCGGTGATCAACTTTGCCTTCGGGCTCGGTGCCGGTGATGGACTTTCGCGATCGGTGATGGTCTTTCGCAATCGGCGATCAAAGTTGCGGTCACCGGTCGCAAATGTCCATCGCCAACTGCAAAGTTAACCGACGATTATGAAGCCCAGGAAGGGACAGGGTGGACAATTTTGTTGACATTTGCTAATTCGTTCGCACGAAATACTATTCGTTCCCACGAATTGCTATTTCGTTCCCACGAATTACTATTTCGTTCCCACGAATTGCTATTTCGTTCGCACGAATTCCTAATTCGTTCACACGAATTACTAATTCGTGCGAACGAATTACTAATTCGTGCGAACGAATTACTAATTCGTGCGAACGAATTACTGGAGTTTGTTAATTCGTTCGCACGAATTAGTAATTCGTTCGCACGAATTAGTAATTCGTGCGAACGAATTAGGAATTCGTGCGAACGAAATAGCAATTCGTGGGAACGAAATAGTAATTCGTGGGAACGAATTAGCAATTCGTGGGAACGAATTGGCAATTCGTGGGAACGAATTAGTATTTCGTGCGAACGAATTAGCAAATGCCAAAAAAAATTCCACCCTGTCCCTTCCCGGGCTTCATAGACGATCGACAGTCCATCACCAATCGAGAAAGTCCATCACCGATGCAAAGTCCATCACCGCTGCAGTGTATCAACGACTGCGAAAGTACATCACCGATTCGGTGATCACATTAAATGCCTCTTTGGCGTTCCATACAGCTAGGGCTATCCGTCTGATGGGTGCAGACCAGTAAATCGGTCCGAAATTGCCTGCGCGGGCCAAATCGCGATTTGCATGCCCTCAAAATCTTCGGTATTTGAGCATGCTGTGGCCCATGAACTTGAGGGTTTGTAAAAAATATGGGTGGAAGCCGTGCACAGGACTAGGAGCTTGCAGTTCTGTGTAATTTGGATGTAATTTGCACCCTAAAAGCGCTCTATTTTGCAATGGAGTGTAGGCATCGTTTTTCAAAATGGCGATGGGCTTCAGGACTATTTTCAGGGGTGATCGTCTTCAGATGGAAATTTCTCCTAAAAGTCATCAGTTGACCCCCCGTAAATTGAACAGAAAATGAAAGATGATGAAATAAGCTTTAATTTGATGGGTGTCTCGAACACCTTGGAGAGTTGTGAGTATTTTTCCCGAATTTTTGAAGTGGGAGCATTTACCATTGGGGTCTATGGAAGTTTATTTACTGGTCTGCTACCTGTAGGTCAGCGCATGCACGTATGATTATCGATGGCCTCGAGACGAGAGTAAACAGAAGAGCTTATTATTTTTTTCCGTACCACACGTAGCCTTGGTCAAGGCGCTAGTTGTTATTTATCCGGCCGTAACGCGGTAAACGATATATTCGCTAGCGCTATGCATGCAGTCATATGTCTATACATGCAGTGCATTAAAAATACAGCGCGAACAGCGACCTCACGCGGCCACTATTTTTATGCGAATCAGTCGGGACCCAATCTAGCGCCTTGGTTCAATCGTCCATGTGAGGTTTTGGGGGTGGTTCTCATTATGTTAATAGACTTTTTTGCTTCAAATGTCGGCTGGTGACTGCAAATGGTGCCCGACAGAACCTATTGTCAACATTGAGGAACCTTAGTGCAAATATATGGGAGTCCAGAGAGGCCACATAAAGCTTATTCTCGATCACAACCCATCTAAAAACACGTTAAAATTGTGCAGCAGCAGGATTCCAGTCAAACCAGTGAGTATGGCGGTTTTGAAACATCATGTTTTATTGAAAAAAAAAAACTTTTTTCATTTTGCCGACGCGCATGGCTTCGGCGACGCGCGCGCATACCAGAAACCGGGGACTTTTTTTGGGGGGGGGCCTTAGCAAAAAACCTTATGAATCTTTCTCTCAAATTGACGCCACTCGAGTTGACACGTCTCGACTTAGCCCGACTGCGTCTGGCCGTACAGTACTATCGCAAGCTCTGTAGTACGGCCAGACGCCCAATGCTTCCAAAAAGACTGAATTTTTTTGGCCGCTGATGTAGCGATTTTGCGACAGATTTCGATCGAGATTATCTTTTCATCCTGGACAAAAAAAAAATAAACAGTCTGTGACGTATGACCGTACGGCCCCGCCGCACGCACGTCCAAAATCACGAGGCCAAACGTCACAGGCTGTTTATGCATATTTATGAGTTTGCGCGGGCGCGCCTGCATATTGCATACATTACAGCGCGGCCGCCATTTTGAAATCGCATGGGGGATCGCATGGGGGACGATATTTGTGGGATCTGATGACTGAAATTCGTCTTGTGGCCAGATGGATGAAAATATTGAGACCAAAGAACGTTTTTTCGAAAAGGTATGAGTTGCTCTACGACTACGAACCTTAACTTTGGAAATTTGTGTCCTGGATGAAAAGATAATCGCGATCGAAAGATGTAGCAAAATCGCTACATCGGCGGCCAACAAATTTCAGTCTCTGTGGAAGCATCGGGCGTCTGGCCGTACTACAGAGCTTGCGCTAGTACTGTACGGCCAGACGCAGTCGGGCTAGTCTCGACTAGACTCAACCTTCTTGACCTAATGACTCGACTCGTCGAAACTAGTTTCCATATTTGTAAAAATTCAGGAAAGTTTAGACTTTTTTGAATGGACTTTTTAAGCAATCGCCGCGCGACTCTTTGTTGATTGCATTTTCCCCTTTCTATATCCAGAGGGCGCTCTAAAGCCGGCCGCTCATCGACCATCCATTCGGATCGTTTGGGAAAAAGCGGATCCGTACTTCACCGATTGAATCTCTCAAACTCGAGGTTGTTTTTCTTGCCATTCAGTGAGCTTTGTTATACTCGTAATCATGTCTTATAGTGAAGGAACAACCTCTCCAGTATGTATAGGCCTACTTGCTTTTCCCTTTAAATCTCAATTGAGACTGAGAGTGAGAGTCGTTAATTTCTCCCTCTAACTTTTCGTGTTTATTAATGATAGTGGATATATTGCCGGCGGCAATCCCAGCAAGCTAACGTTTACTTAAGGTTTGCCGGCGGCAATCCCTATCAACAGAGGGCGCTGTACTCTCTAAGATAGGGCTGAATCATATGATAATCCGATGAACGGTTGTGTAGCATGGCCTAGCCTAGTTAAGCGACGGATCTCATGAGCGGGAAGATCCGGGTTCAATCCCTGCCTAAATTTTTAAGGGTTTTTTTCCCCATCCCCCAAAAATAAGAATATTCTTCTTTTATTATTTTAACATGTCTCAAAATTTTTATTGTAGCCTATTAACATTTTCTTTTTCAGATTTGTGGTTCTGGAGGATTATTTTTAAAGGAAAATATTGTAAAATGGTCTGATTCCCATCTTGTGAATATGAAAATACAACGATAATATTAATGTTGGCATGGAACCAGACTAAAATTTGTCACCGGAAAATGTCTTGGTACAAAAAAACAGTAACTGCGCATGTTCAGTGCATATCCGGCAAGCTAACGTTTACTAAAGGTTTGTCATCTCCGGCTAAATATGCGCTGCCTAAAGTATTAAATTAGGTAATATTAAAAGACTCGCCAAAACAACTGACAAAATCATGACACTCAAAAGTGACATTCTGATTTCTTGACACAGAACAGTTGGTAATGACGCCTTCTTGAATATCAACAGGTTTAATTTTGTGGAGGAAAGATTCCCATATCTGGCCATCACAAATTTTCCCTTCAGTGACCTATCAGCCATCGGAAAGTAATAATATGTCCTAAAAACTCAAATTTAGCAGGGAAAATATTGAAGTATTTACTGAGAAAACACTTAGAAATGTTCAGACCAGTCTCATAGTTTTTGGGCACAGGGTGTCAAGTGATGGCCAGGATATGGGAATCATTCCGAAAAGAGACTAAAAAACCAAGATGGCAAATGTGCAAGCTAGATGCAATGAACGCTCAATGCTGATTGGCTGATAAAAAAAACCTATTTTTTGTTTTTTTTAGCAGCCAATCAGCATTGGGCTTTCATTGGGTCGGGCTTTCACTCGTGTTGCGAGAACTACAACATGCTCACCTTATCTTTAGGACACCTCTATTTTTTTTGTTCTGTTCAAAACTGACTTTTGCAGATGATCGTCCAGTACCAAAGTGACTTTTGCAGGCTAGAGCAGTCTTTTTTCTTCAGATAAACTCATTGTTGCAATTTTGAAAGCACTTTCAAAGAAAATGTGACTTCCTACCATTTTTTTTGCAGTCAGACGTGAGACGTCGTTTGAGGGAAATTTTGGGGGTAAATGACGATGACAACGCCAAAACGCAACACGAAAATAACAAATTATTTTTTTTCATGGAAATCCTTCGGGCTCATTCTCGGCATGTGGGTTCACTTTATACCCGGGCAACAAAATTACATCCCAAAATTAGGACTTCAGTCCCCGTGCTTCCTTCTGGTGAAATTCTTCTGTTAAAAAAAAAAAATAATGTGCCAACCGAAGTGGACTGGAACTAGTTCACGGCGCTGCGCCTGGGTTATGGCCGTATCATAAATGCGGGAAAAATATTGCATCAAGGATCAGAACAGCCAATCAGAGGGCACCGTACCTCGATTATTTATGCCGAGTAGGACATTGAACAGCTGTCAAGTCAATGGACTGTACTGTGTATGAAAAATGTACTACATGTACTTCACCTCCACATCTAGGTCTTTGCCTGTTGTGAATACATGGGCATAATACGTAACTCTGTGGACCGGCCCTAGACAGGCACTAGATAAAATGAGGGTTACGTTTTAACATTTTATTGTTTACATTTTGGCTGAGCAGTTCCTGTGTATGATTTGATCCTCTGCCAATCTTTCTGCAGCTTCTTAAAGGTGAAAAGGTAATTATGCGTTATTCCTTTCTGTTTTACAGCAAGATGAGATTGCCAGATCCTTCCAATACCTCCTCAGCATGATGAAGGCAGGCGAAGAGAAAGACAAGGACAAGGAGACCATTGATGATGAAGCTGACAAGCCTAGACACTGCTGCATATGCTCGTCCATCGACAGGGCAAGATTGATGATGTGGGTATTTTATCAGAGAAAAAAAAATTCTTTCCCATAAACTCCCCATTCAGTCTCTGCTAGTAAGCTCCGCACCTACTTACAAATCGAGAAAGTGGTGTGGATCCCAATGGCATAGTCTTAAGACTGAAGTCCTTGAAAATCCTGACTAGCGCCTCATTGAACAGAGGCATTGACAAAATGAGGAACCGCCAACAAAAAGCCGTAAAGCTCCGTTGGTAGAGGATGCGGACAGAATCTTGCATCCTAGCGCCATTTTTTGTCATCATATCTCATCTCATTAGAGGTCAGTCATTGCAAAAATTTTGAAAAGGCATTAATCTGGGACTGATAAGGCCAAAAAAAAAATAGTTCTGCTTCCTATTACATGGCATTTAAAAATAGGGTAGGTAGGTAGGGAATGTTTTTTTGGCTAATTTTTTTGTGCACGACCGTATGGAGGCATCTGCGTGTTGTCAAGGGTCAAAGGGAGAAATTGATGGTTTTTGAGGTTTTTTTTCATCATTTTGCCCATAAACAAATTAGGGTAGGGGCTGTCAGAATAGGGTAGGTAGGGCCTATTCATTTCCAATTTTGGAAAAGACAATCTTCTTAACTCTCTTTAGACTTTGTATGCAACCCACAAAATAGCGTCTGAATACTTCATTCTTTCCGAGAAAGGGAAGAAATTCGGAAGTCTTAGGTTCAAAGCCTGCTTCAGTCATACAGTATGTTTGTTTAACTGTCGAAAAGTATCCTTGAAAATGCTTGAGAACCTCTGGTTACTTTTGGACAATCTTGCTATAAAAGGTAGGTTTTTAAAGTGAGGAACCCAGGAACCAGCAAATTGGCCACATTTAGGTAGTCCAGTAAATTATCCACATTTATGGGTCTAGAGTTAAATCAACAGTACTTGGTTGTTTTTTTTCCCAGACGCTGTGATTACTGTGAACAGTGGTACCATGGGGACTGCATTGGCTTAGAGAAAGAAACCTGTGACTGGATCAAGAGATATGCATGCCCACCATGCTCTGGTGAGTACTTATCCGGTTTTCTGGCATCAGCCCTGTTATGTTGAACATTGAGCCCACAAGATGATTATGATCAGTCAGTGAAAACATCCATTTATTTCATAAATTGAAGCAAGCAACTTTTCCTCGGTTCCGCTGATTTCCTCAATTTTTACTTCTCACGAATGCCATTCCAAATAAAAAATGCTGTACAGAGTCTTGTGTGGTTTGGAGTTAAATGTTCCCCCCCCCTCAATTCCCAGTTGCATTCCTGTTTAAAATTGCATTTGTCTGAAAATTTTGGACTCTTTGGCCTCAAATTGATATCACTCGACTTCCTTCTCAGATGCAAAATTGTGAAAGAAATTCTCTTTTAAGCATTGAATTAAGACTTTAAACTTGGTTGGTGAAGTACTGAGGAACTTGTCTTTTTGTCTGATAAAAATTTGGAGAATATTGTCATTTAAAGAGTGAGTAATGCAATGTAGTGGAAGTGAAGTTTGCTGTTTCATAAATTTTTAAAAATTGGACGCTTGTCTTTGGTTACAGTTTTTACTGTACTTTATGATATAATTATTGTTTGCTGCTTTCATAGAGGCCAATCCAGAAGCCAAGACTGTGTACAAAGAGGAGAGAGGCAAGGACCTGGCCGAGAAAGAGGAGCCAGATGGAGACAAGGAGGACACAGAGAAGGCATCCAGGGAGATGCTCAAGAACACCAAAAAGAGAAAGAAACCAAAGATATCCAAGGATTATGATCACTTGATGAAAATGAGGGACAACCAAAAAGACCGGGACAAGGCCAAGGAAACCACCGGTGATAAATCTTGGGAGACTAGACACTGTGGCGTGGAGGAAGGCCAAGGAAGGCCAAAGAGGAAGGCCAAGGTCAAATTCCTCCCCAGAATGAAGAAAAGGATGAGGGACCAAGAGACCACCGGTGTGGATGGCCAAGTAAGGCGAAGGAGGAAGGCCAAGGTAGACAACCACCAAAAGAAGAAAATGGGGGACAAAGAGAATGGCGAGGTCAAGGAGACCACTAGCAATAAGCCTAGAAACTGCGGCTTATGCTGTTCCATTGGTAGAACAAGAGTTATGATGTGAGTATTTTATCAAGAGAGGTAAAACCTTACCTGTTGGAACTCCCTAGACGGTTCTTGCTAGTGAAGTGGCACATCCAAACCCAGGGATGATCCTGCGCCGGTGGTCCGTCTACTGTTACATGGATATGGAGGTGAAGCAATCACTGATTGATTGCTCTTGGTTGATTGTTTTTTGTTCGTTTACCCTTTTGTGTGGAACGAACTGCAGGTTCACGGGACACACAATAAGAGTTCATCGTGTGCCTGGCAGAAGGGCGTTTACGCGCAGGCTTATTACCAAGATATGTCAGCAAAAGGGCCTATTTAGAAAACTATCTTCATTTTAATGACATTTAAACATTAAAAAGTTGTTCAAACAAGCTCGATCAGATCTCGGAAGTTTCAGGCCAAAGAATTCGTGTTCCTCTTATTTTTACCTTTGACCCCATAACTGTAGATTGGATGAAGAGGTCACTATGAACATTTTTTAATGTTTACAAAGGCCAACATGTTGACAGTGCTACTTTTGAAATTTTAACTTCTTTAAAATTTGACCTATTTTGACCTTTGACCCCATAACTGTAGATTGGATGAAGAGGTCACCGTGGACATTATTTAATGTTTGACCGAGGCCAACATGTTGACAATGCTACTTTTTCTCATTTGAGCTTATTTGAAATTTGCATTACTTTGACCTGGACCCCATGATGACCTTGTCCCCCAGTTTGGTCATGTGACATGTTGGGGCTTAGTCTATGTAATAGAATTCGCCGTGGTCTAGGATATGTGAGCAGATTTGCTGATTAATTAGGCAAGACAACCGCCTCTTGACCTCTAGATCTTGTCCAATCGGTCGGCGCTTTATATCACGTCTTCGGTCATTCACTCGTTGCGTGTCATAGACAATGGATAAAAACCCTGTGTCACGCGCTCTGTATCATGTCACGCGATAATGCGCTCGGCATTCGTTGTATTACAGAAAACAATACAATACAATACAATATTTCATTTCATCACAATTAAAAGACTTTAAAAGTGAAATTCTTCTTCCCAATGTGCACATAAAAACAATATACATATATTTAGACACTTAAAAATTTACATAAGTCTGCATTCGAATTAACCAATCAAACCCAGGTTGGTTGAAATCAGTCAAAATATCTACTTGTAGGAACAACAGACAATGTCAACGTTTGGTACTAACTAACGTACAGACTAACGGCGAGACATGCTGCTTTGTTGAGCTGCTATGTACCTGCAACACAAAATTATGATTCATATGTGTGTCGTGTGACAAATTTGTATGATTTATAATATGCGTGGAGTAACATTGGAGCCTTTCAATGCAATTTTCTTGAAACTGATTCTCATGTCAGAACGCACCCGACATGTTATAGTCGCTTGATCCTACCTACCATAATTGAACAAAGACTGACAAAATGAGGAACCTCAACCACCAACGTATGGCTGGATAGCCCAGTTGTAGAGCACTGGAGCAGAAATCTGGAGGTCGCAGATTCAAACCCCGTCTCTGTCATTTTTTTTCTTTGACTTTAAAAATCTGAATGCTTTAGAACCCCTGGTTTTCAAGGATGTTGCTTTAAAATGCAGGTTTAGAAAGTAATATTAGCCAACATTGAAGGAACCTAGGAACCCAATAAGATCAATTGATCAATCAATCGATCAGATTGTTTCAATTTTTTTTTTATTTGAAATTTTTTATTTAGTCTGTTGACAGACCTAGAATCTGGAATTGTGACTCTGACCACCCCAACTCCATCAAAATCCATCCCCCCATAGTGGTGGATTTTGGTGGACTTGGTCCAGGAGGCCCGGTGTAACTAAATATTGATGGACTATGATAGACTTGGGCCTGATGGCCTGAAGCAGTGCTAGGGGTATCCGATTGATTTTGCCCAGCATCCTGCACTGCTATTGTGATAAAAGCCATGTGTAGCAAGTCCATGAATGTCAACCAGTGCGTCAGTGGTGGATTCCATTATGTCATGTACAGTTTTGTATTGGAAGCGCAGTGATTGATGGAATTTGATGGACTTGGTCCAGTTCCTAGTAAAAGACGCTAGGGAGTTTGGATTAATGAGCATCACACCTCATTGTTTTAGAATTATTTGGGATTACGCAAAGAGAGTTAAAGGTTTTGGAGTTAAACCAAACGGTTCTTGTTTTTTTTCCCAGATGCTGTAATTACTGTCAAGAGTGGTACCATAGGGACTGCATTGGCATAGGAAGAGATGCCTATAGACGCATCATCAAATATGCATGCCCACCATGCGCTTGTGAGTGGATACTTATCAGGTTTTCTGGCATTAACCCTGTTATGTTGAGCATTGATCAGCATGACGATCATCATCATTAGTCAGTGAAACTGTCCATTTGTGTCACGACGTGCACCGTCTAAAAATGGAAGCTTTGAACTTAGACGTTAATTTTTGTTTGCAAGTAACGCTGTCAAAGACTAGTTATATCACACAATATGCAATACAATGTAGTGGAAGTGGAGTTCACTGTTGCACACATTTAAATTGGATACTTGTCTCTGGTTACCAGAATAACTTTGTTTATTTTTGCTGCTTTTATATAAACTGGTGCTGTCCATCTTTGAAAAATTTATTTTAGGGTAAAGCCAAAAAAAGAAAGATTTCTGGTACCGGATTTCCTACCTACCCTACTCTGAAAGCCCCTACACTAATTTTTTTATGGGAAAAATGAGAAGGAAAAAAACACCCAAAACCATCATTTTCTACCTTTTACCCTTGACTACACGCAGATGCCTCCATATAATTGTACATAAAAAAATTGGCAAAAAAAAAATATATATCCCTACCTTCCTACCCTATTTTTGAATGCCATGTAATCAGAAGCAGAAGTATTTTTTGTTTTGGCCTAATCAAAACTGCCTTTGACCGAATATTAGAATATTCAAAACTGCCAGCTGCAGCTACAATGCTTCATCGGTCAAATTTGCGTGCAGCGATTGATAAGTGGCGCTACAGTGTTTTGCAATACTTTTAACAGAAAGGGATTTAACCTGCTAAAAGGATGGGAACAAAAAAGTCGACAAAATAGTTAATGTTGACAAAAAAGTGGCACATGACAAAAAGAGCTGCAACTTTACGATAAATAACATCACAGTCATATGTGCATAGTTTTTAGTTTTGATATATTCAAACCGCCAAAAAGCTGTTTGAATATTTGGTTGATAAACTATTTGACTTTTTGGTTTATTTGGGACAGCACTATTAAAGATGAACCCAGAAGACCAGATTGTGTATGAAGAGCAAGAGGCAGGCAAGGACTTAGTCGAAGATGAGGAGGAGGAGGAGGAGGAGCTAGACCAAGTGCTATTACAGGGTGAGTCAAAAAGAAAGTGACCTGAAAGGGACACTGTGTCCTGGAACAGCACAATAGTGCTACCAAACGAACTGTTAAAAGTAAAATATAAACATCCACACAACTATCCTTTTAAAAACTGGAAATTTTTGTGTTACTCCTGTATTTTGCATGCAAGAACAACTTTCGGGGTCCACTTTTGCGACCCCAAAAGGTCGAGCTGTTTTGGTGCTAGTTGTGATTTCATCCGTAAAGTGTTCCCTTTTGCAGACGTGTAAGAAACCATGCTCTCGAACACGGTGCTGTGTACGTGTGTTATAATACACAGAACGTGTACATGTATATCGTACATGGAAAATGACAGGAAAAGCGTATTCGTACTCCGTTGTGTCCGATGTAAACAATTGGCTTTTTTTTCGTATTTTTTTGGAGCTGTAAGACATTAGGTTGGTTTTCTTTCAACCAGATGTTTGAAATAGGATAAGTAAACAATCCAAAACATGAAATTTTCGTATTCGTACTCCGTTGTGTCCGATGTAAACAATCGGCTTTTTTTTTCGTATTTTTTCGGAGCTGTAAGACATTAGGTTGGATTTCTTTCAACCAGATATTTGAAATAGGATAAGTAAACAATCCAAAACATGAAATTTTCGGGGATTTCAGGACCTAGTGCCCCTTTAATTCCGTTTTTCTAAAAAAGAAATCAAATTTAAAATTCCAATGAAGTATCTGTTCAAAGAGCATGTTCTTCCCCTCATCTGAAAAAAAAAAAGGATTACTGAAATTGTTCCATACTATC
Source organism: Patiria pectinifera (assembly GCA_029964075.1). Lineage (NCBI taxonomy): Eukaryota > Metazoa > Echinodermata > Asteroidea > Valvatida > Asterinidae > Patiria > Patiria pectinifera. Next base: position 37,006,348 of record CM057149.1, on the reverse strand, counting down.
AGCATTTATGCATGTTTTTACTAAAAGAACCCATTTAATAGCTGTCCATGAAATGCCATTGGAAGCTATTGAGCTGAGTGAGAAATAGGCCAAATGAAAAATAAACATGGTAAGCGTCCTGCCTTTTTGAAAAAGAGGAAGGAGGCCCTTTTTTTCTCCTAAAATGGGTGCCTGACCCATTTTCCAAAACGACCCGCCGGGCTAATTTTCAACACAGCCGCCACTTTTTTTTTTAAAGGGCTGTCACTTGGACTCAGGAAATGGCATATCACCTTTGTATGATGTCACTCTTTAAAATTTATCAATTTTTCGGGTTTTTGATTTTTTTTTTCAATAAAAAAAAAAAGAAGAGGCGGCTGCCAAAAAGGAAAAGGGCGAGGAAACTAAACATGTTTTTTTTTTATTTGGCCATTCAGATTACACACAAGCATTCAAAGACAAAGATTTTTAAATCAAGACTGAAACATCATTTTTACTTTCAGACTTTGTGTTTTGAGTTATGTGGAACAAGTCATCTATTTTTTCTGAAATATTAATGGCAATTTTGGTGTGTTTTCTTTTGCAAGTTCTCCTCCATTCATTTGGGTTGTTTTATTGTGTTGAATAGCCCAAATTTTTTTATGTTTTTTTTTTCTAATTTGGTCACTTTCTGTTTGACTCGTCCTGTAGAGACCAATCGAGAAACCGAGACTGTGTACATGGAGATGGAGGAGCCAGACCAAGAACTAATACAGACCAGTCAAGAAGCTGAGACTGTGTTCTCAGAAGATCAGGAGAGCAATGACCCAGCCGAGATGGAGAACGAGCCAGATGAAGACGAGGAGGACACAGAGAAGGCATCCGGGGAGATGCTCAAGAACAGCGAAAAGAGAGAGATGCTCCAGAACATCACAAAGAGAAAGAATCAGTGGAAATTACAGGCAACAAAATGCATAAAGATGCAAGCAAATGCAAGGAGGAAAATGATAGAAGGGAAAACTTACACCCCCACCTCGAAACAAGAGGCCCTCAAAGCTACAGAGACAGCGTCGAGGATCAGACCCTACAAGGCCCCAGCGGTGAGATGAAACTTGTTTTAAGCATAGTTTTTTGGTGAATGTTTTTGTTGTTAAAAGTTGTCTGAAAAGTTTATAGGGCCTACTTATTTTAATAAACAACTCTAGTTGGAACAGAAAGTCTCAGTTAATGATATTAATTATTGATTCTCAGAGAATTGGTCAGTCGCTATGTGACTCGGCCATTCAGTCAGTCAGTGACTATGTCAATCAGTTAATCAGTGACTCGGTCAGTCAGCCAGTCACTGACTCAGCCAATCAGTGACTCACCTAGGCTGTCAATCTGTGACTCACTCAGTCAATCAGTGACTCAGTGACTCAGTAAGACAATCAGTGACTCAGTCAGTCAATCAGTGGGGGGGGGGAGTCAGTCAGTAGGGGAGTAAGTCAGTCAGTGACTAACTCAGTCTGTCAATCAGTGAGTGACTCAGTCAGTGGCTCGGGGAGACAGTCAGTGACTAGGGGGGGGGGGGAGTCAGAAAGCGCCCGCTGATTGGTCAAAATCTAGGAGGTCAAGAGGCGGGGTCTTGCCTAATTAATCAGCGAATCTGCTCACATATCATAGACCCATGGCATTCGCCACTAAACAAATGCCACATTCCTTGCCACTTCGTAACGTCAGTTAGTGATACCGCCTACATGTACCTCCCCACTTCACGCAATACACTGTCAGGGGTGGATCCAGGAGTTTTCGCTGGGGTTCATCAGCAAAAAAATCTGAAAATCTCTGGACACTTTGCCTCCGTAAAATCAAAAACTGGGGGCTGGCTGGCTGGTACCGTTATTACAATAGGGGGCGCTGTTCAAATTCGACGATTATTAACACTAGATTACAGAATGATGTACACGTACCGTATTTCGAACAGGCGGACATTTTACCAGTATAATTTTTGTTTGGGTGTCAAAGCAAGGGGGTTCGACTTATTTTTAGGAATTTGTTTGATAATTTTTTTTTTTTTGACGGAGCTGGGGGGTTGGCCCCTAAAAAAACCTCTGGATCCGCGCCTGACTGTTTAATATTTATGTAATGGGACTCTTATAGCTAATACTTACTCATACAACAAACATAATGCTGCAGAAAGTTCTAACAGTGAGGTTTTTGAAGATAAATGAGGCTGCAATAGAGTTTTATATCAAGGAAAGTACTGGGCGTTTTTACCCCGAGACCCCTGATTTTGCCCGGGGTAAAAACGCCCACTCAAAAATTATTATTAAGGACATACTAAATTAGATTTCATTATTTTAATCATTTATAATTATGTTATTAACCCTTCTTAATATATATCAACTAAAGAATAATAAAAATATAAGATACTTTTTTTTATAAAATAATTTTAAGCGATATAGGCTAAACCTTCGACGACCATTTTTTAAATATTTTTTTCAACAGCACCTACGTACCCTTCAAATATGTTAATGAATTTAATTCTTTTTATTATTAGTTTTTATCTACATTGTACTTTATATTCCATTGAACAATTCATCTTGTCATTTTTTACTAGCAGTGGAAACAAGTCAAGTGGGCGTTTTTACCCCATGGGCGTTTTTACCCCAGTTTACCCTATTCGTTCCCCTTAACTTTATTGTCATCCCGTTTTCTTTCATCAGTGGCAGTCAAGGCAATGCGGTCAGTGTGGGCCATGCAAGGTTGTCGATGACTGTAGAAAGTGTGTTTTCTGTCTGGTGAGTGCAGCTAGTTTTGTATAATCCAGGGCCCCAAGGGAGAACAGTTCTAAGTTAATTGATGGGGCTACCCTGGTAAAATAAAACGATAAATAAAATAAATATTGACCCAACTTTCTTAGTGCTCAGGTTAATAATGCTGTCGAGACATGAGTTGATTTCTATGATAGTTGTCTACAAGTATAAGTCAGAAGTGTTTGAATGTTTAGAAGTGTTTGAGATTTTTGTCTGTCTTGTTTGTAAATCCAAACATGCAGTGTCGCATCAGATGTCATAATATTTTTCCAATTTTGTTAAATGTGAAAATGGTTGTGCAGTTCACTTTTTTTAGAGGTCGTGATGGAAAGGACAGTCTTCTCAAGATGTTCTTTCCTTCATTATATTTTCAGGATAGGAAGAGGTTCGGTGGCCGGAAGGAACTGAGACAGAAGTGTCGGTTGAAACAGTGCGTCCGATTGGCCAGTGTAAGTAATCCCTGCAATGCTATTGGTCCGCTGCTCTGACTCATATTGGTGCAAATTGTGCATTTATAGATATATAGAATCATTTGCTTTACATGCACTTTGTTCATTTCCAATAATAACACCACTCGAAATCCCAAGAAGACTGTTCAAAACCTAACCTGCCGAAGTTTCAGCTCAGTGGATACTACTTTTCGAGAAAATAAATCTAAAAATTAATGTGGCCTGACGTTGCGAACTTAGCAAGTTCTTCTTCAGAGGCTAAAACAGAAATGACAGAGGTACATACATTAACATAGGGGTGCAAAAGGAGGATTAGGTGGGAAAGGTGTGGAAAGATGCAGGGGAGGGTGGATGAGAGAACACAGAAACAAAGGGAGATGGCAAACCACAAGGGGTCTGGTGTAAACAGGAAGGATCAAAGGTCACAAGTGAATGGGGATGATGCGGGGGAACAGTATGGAGGTGGAAAGGGATGAAAGATGGGGGAAGATGGGTAAACACAAACAAGGAAGACCAGGTGGATTATCTGTAACAGAAGACAATGGAGGAAGAAAAGGATTAATCATTTCCAAGTTGGATGTTGAGACCATGTGGTTGAATAGTTCGAAGACGATTCATCCACACTTTCTCTCTGCTGAGGCGAACTGAGTCCGAGAAAATAGTTAAAAACTGTGCTTCACCATTTGACCACAAAACACAACGTTGTCCAAAGCACTCTTTATTTCCAAAAGTCAGTCAGTTGACTGATTGTTGGAAATACCTACATTTCTTGATTTCTTCCTAATGACAGCAAGCCAGACAAAATAAGTTCACGGGGTGTTTAGTACCAGTACAATCCTAAATCCAAGTAAGCTTTTTGATAATTGTTTGGTAAGTTACTAGTGCCGTGACTGCAGATGAACTCAAGACACTGATGATAGAACAGGACATGTGGCGTGTCCATCATCATGCCTGACGAAAGTGCATGTGGTAGTTGTCCGATGATGACTATAATGATACTTTTGGGATAAATGCAAGTGATTCTGTGTGACCTTGAAAAATAATGTGCACATGCATGTCATGATGTAAACTATCAGCCAAATTATGTTCATGAAAATTAAATTGACATTTAGAATAGAACTATTGGTGACAGATCCAAAGATTTCATTAACCCTAACTCCCCAACCTAATTTACTAGGAACCATACCCATTCAGGCAAATTCCAACACCCACATGGGAAATCGTACACACACACTTTTGGACTTAGTTTCTGGAGGTATGCCAAACCCAATGTGAAAGACCATCTGTTTAGGGGTATTGTACCTATCCCAACATATTTAAACAAAACCTGCTGTTGAACTTTGATGGGTTGAGTTCGGTTAGGGTTAATCCAGGTATCAATTTGACAAGCAGCAATCCACCATAATGATCTCTGCAGGATCCAGTGCAGCTGCTTTGCCACTTTTGCCCATAGTTTGTGTAAGGTTTGGGATATTTAAAGAATAAACGTTGGTTGATTGTCGTATTGATCAAGTAAATTAACCTTTACTTTATTTGTATTTACTGACAGATTCCTCCTCCCGCTGTTGATGTCAGCTTAGTGGATCACTTTTTCTACATCAAGAGACCTGAGACAGACCTTACAACAGAGGAGAAAGAGAACAAAGAAACAGAGGACATGGAGAGACAATCAGAGAGTATTGAGAAACAGGTGAGTCAGGTGAGTCAGCATTCAATTCATAGTCCGTTTCAAGCTGATGTTTGGTCTGTTCACTTGAGATGGGTGGGGAGTGTGGCCTAGTGGTTAAGGTGTCTGACTCATGATCAGAGGGTCAGGGGTTCAAATCCAGCTTTGGGCTGTATGTTGTGTCCTTGGGCAAGCCACTTCATCCCCACTGGCCTCTCTCGACCCAGAAGCATAAATGGGTGCCGGCATTTTGCAGGGAAGTAGCCCTTTATTGACTTGTATCTCATCAAAGGAAATCTAAGTTTTCTAAGTCGTTCCATAAAAACGAAACCAGCTATTAACCCCTCCTGGGCGCGAATCTTTTTTTCCAAAATGACATCCATTTCCCATCATTTCTATGAGAGGGAAAGTTCAGTAAACCTTCTTCAGTCATGAAAATTGAAATGTATTGAGTGACACTTCTTATTGTTCGTGGTTAAATAGATGGGCTTTTTTGACTGGCTTTTGTTCGGTGTATGTGCGCTCATTGTTCATGGCTATGCTTGGCTGATCACACTGGGCTTTCCATATACACAGTGTACTACACGCATGCGCCCTCAGTTAGCACCGGTACACCAACAAATTGTATCGAAAATTACACCATCCTGGAGGGGTTAACACTGGCCTGATGAGAAATACTTTGGGTTGGGACCATAGAGCTATATGAAATTACTACAGCGTTAACTCCTCATTCTTATGCGCAAAGATACTTTGAAGCCGTCCTGCGCGCAGACATTTTGAATTCATATGCGTGTTTGTAGAACATAATGAAATTTGATGGATTTAATATTTAAAGTGTACTCTAAATGCGATGCGCAAGAACAACGTATATTTAGCTCTATGGTTGGGACATACTAGGTTTTCTTTTTAAAACCAATTCCAATTTTATAATGAGGAAGCAAAGTCATTTGCAGATCAAAAGTCATAAGTTCACCAACAGTTAAATTTCCTGAAACAGCAGAACTTGTGTCATGTGTAGGATTTACACAATGAATTTACATTGGTTATAGGCGAGACACTATTCAATTTGTCTCGATTTCACACTTTTGTTACTTCTCCCCGCCCTGTCTTTTAGAAAGAACCAGAGAAGCAGCCGAGCAAAGAGGAACGCAAGTGCAAGCAATCCCAGCAGAAGCCCACCAACGATAAACCCAAATCCAAGCATTTTCTGCGATCACGCACAGGGGTTACCAAGTAAGGCTGGTCTCTTGCTTTTGGTTTTAAACCCTAACTCCCTAGCGTCTTTTACTAGGAAGTGGACCAGTTCCATCAAAATCCATCAATCACTGTGCGTCTAGTACAAAACTGTACATGACATAATGAAATCCACCACTGACGCACTGGTTGACATGCATGGACTTGCTACACATGGCATTTTTCACAATAGCAGTACAGGAAGCTAGGCAAAATCAATCGGATACCCCTAGCACTGCTTCAGGCCACCTGGCCCAAGTCCATCATACTCCATCAATATTTAGTCACACCAGGCATTCTGGACCAAGTCCCCCAAAATCCACCAAAATGGGGGATGGATTTTGATGGAGTTGGGGTGGTTAGGGTTAATCCATTCTTGCATGAAACCACAGTGTTGTCGTTGAATCAATGACAAATCCACACCAAAAATAAAAAATCCATCACAAGTCCTCCAGTCAAGTAACATGCTATTCAAATGAGCTGTGACAAAGGATTCCTCTGTTGTTGTTCATCCTCTGTTACTCGTGACTGGACATGTGAAAGGAGTTGCGATTTACTTTTTACCAGACTTGTGATGGGCATGATTACAGCAATGTGAAACTAACCCTCACCTAGCTCCTCAGGCTTTGTTGGTTGGGAAGCCTCCTGAATCCTCCCTTGTCTGTCACTGTGCTGAAACCCAACGACACATTCTTTATACTTAATCTGTCGAGCAATACGGCAAACTCACGATAACTCAAAGTTGGATAACTTGAGTGTTTGTTCATCATGAAGTTATACTTCATTCCCATCAAGGGAATAGGATATTATGTATATAAATACCCCTGTAACTGGAAATGCCCACACCGTGATCCTTTTTTTTCTTTCAAGAGTTGTTACTGTCCAATGCACTTTGTTGTTTTTTCACTTGGGATATGGTGTGCACGCTGCTAGCGCTGTCGGACTAGTCACAATAACCAGGCATTAACAGCAAAAAATATGGCTTTAGAGTTGGCCTGATAGCTTCTGCTGGCCCGACTGTTGCCTGCACACTGGCAGTCCAATCACAAGCAATCGCTGGTTCTTTGCAATGGCCATGTCATTGCACTGGAAATTTGATGCCTCGCACCTGGCTGTGAGTCGGTCTGTTTGGTTATACTGCTGGCCCAGATGCAGCTTGCACGCTGGTCTTCCAATCAGACCCAGAATTTGGTGTGTGAAACTTTGAAACAATACGTCATTTCATTTTGATATTTTTCAGGGGTAAAACTTCAGTTGCCAAACCAAAAACAACAGAGGAAACAACCAAAACGAAGGAAACAACCGGCAGGAAGGAAACAACCGGCAGGAAGGCCTTGTCAATTGCTGCTAAGGTCAAAATTATCCAAGAATTTGAGAACAGGCAAACTGGCAGAGTTTTGAAAAGGAAGGTAGATATTGCTAGGAAATGGGGAATTACGCCAAAAAGACTGGCTTTTATCTTGGAAAAGAAGGGAACGTTGATGGAGCAGTTCCAACACCAATGCGACGCTCGGGAGGAAAGAAAACGAACGAGGAAGGCGACGATTGCTGAGGTCGAAGAGGCTGTCCTGAAGTGGTGCAAGGCTGCAAGTGCCATGAATATTCTATTGTCAGGGCCGCTCGTTCAGGAAAAGGCAAAAGCCCTGTCCAAGAAGATGGGCCGTCCCGACTACCCATGCAGTGATGGATGGTGGGATTGTTTCAAGATGCAACACAGCATCACCTTCCTTGCCATTGCCGCCCAAGTAAGAGAAATGGTGACAGATCGGTCGGAAACCGGCTTAAATCAAGTCCTGGCAGGGTACGAACCATGGGACATTTTTAATGCGGATGAGACCGGCATTTTTTACCGCCTTCTTCCTGACTGCTTGCTCACATGCAAGGGGAAGACCTGCAGTGGCGGTGAGGGAAGCGAAGAACGCCTGACTGCCATGGTGTGCGCCAACATGGACGGAAGCGAGAAACTGCCCCTGCTTGTCATTGGCAAGTCAAAGAAGCCACAGTGTTTGGCTAACGTGAAGTCACTACCAATGCAGTATGAGGCAAACAAAACAGCATGGATGACATCCGACATCTTTGAAGCATGGGCTCGTAACATCGACAAACTGTACCAAAAGAAAAACCGAAAGATCGCCATAATTGTCGACAGCTGTCCTGCACATTCCCGAATCACTGATTTGAAGAGCGTCAATCTAGTCTTCCTTCCCACCTTCACGACGGCCCAACTCCAGCCCATGGAACAGGGTGTCATTCAAAACCTGAAAACGCACTACCGCCGCCAACTCATCACATCGCTCCTTGCAGCAGTGGACAGGAAGGAGGAGTACAACCCCACCGTGTTGGATGCTATGTTTCTCCTCCAGAAAGCCTGGAAAATGGTAAAGGAAAGTACCATCTCTCACAGCTTTAAACTTGCTGGCTTTCATAACAAGAAAGCCACTGCCCAGGACACCAAAACATCTGAGCCTGACGCTGACATCAACACCGCCACTGAAGACGAGGACCTCTTTCATAAACTTAGAGATGCCGGGATGGATATTCCGAGGAAACTAACGCTGGAATCTTACGCCGCAGTTGATGCAAATGTTCGCTGTACCGTGGAGCTGCATGACGACACCATCTTAGATGCTTTATTGGCAGAAGCTAATGATGTTGAGGATGACGATGAACCCCCGGTACCCCCCTGCCCGGCTGTCTCCATTGCAAAGGCCACGCGATGCCTGGACAAGTTGCGAAACTTTGCGCTTCAGAGTGAGCACGCTGAGGGGATGTTCAGTGCAATCTGTGACATCGAAGAAGTCATTGGTCTCGTTCGAAAAGGCGAGGCAACACGGAAAAGGAACACAGACGTTCTCTAGCACTAAAGAGCTGTGACTCTGGCACTTGTTCCTCAACAAAGGCCTTTTTCAAGGCCACATGGCACCCTGTGAGATTGTGTAACCAAAATCTCATTCGGATTGAAAAAGGGAAGATGAGAAGATGACATTTGAGTGGTTTATTGCTGTTCATCTTTAAAGCAGACACGTTTATGAAACCTGAAACCTGAGTAAAAGATGATTTGTGACTTTAAAAAAAGTCTTCTCTAATGTATTTTTGGCTTACCTCTCTATGGGGAACTTCCGAGGACTTTTCCTTGTTAATACAGACCAGGTTCACTATTTTGAACAGCCTCGGCAATCGCGATAAAGAGGCAGCATCACGCGATTTAATTTGGCTTTGCCATCAACCGTACCATACTCATTTGCAAATAACAGTCGAGCACTATTTTTTTACAATAAGTTTTGTTTGAGTGGTCCAAAAATTCAGGCTTATTTATCAGGGAAAAAAAATTGGTATTCCAATGGATTCCAAAGAATAAAAAGAGATAATTTGGCATAAACTTGTCTAACATCGTTAACTGGCCAACACGTACGACAGTCAGTCCATGTTCGAGCACATGCACTGCGCGCGAAGCCTGTCCATGTAGACTTGCAGACAAGTCACTAGACCGTCCGGGAACAGCCATACCGCATTCTATACTTGTCTCGTTCTCGTCAATAACGTACAACATGTCCTGTGTGATACCTGGCGTGACACTGACCACCGACCACCATCTCATGCGATTCAGTTGGTGGGGCTTTAAGAGTTGCAAGCAAAAATGGCGCCGGGAAATTTCAAGGACATTTCACAATGGATAGGGGCCTACAGGATGGTTAGATGTATGAAGAAGTTGCAGACATATTGAAGGAAATTGGGGTTCGGCATGGATCTTAATAGCCAATATTTGCAGATTCTGTCGTGAGAACGACATAAATGTAAAAGGAGGGCAATTTCCCAGGCAGTACGTGACTCGATCCTAAGGACACATTAACATTCCAAGGTACATTGTTTAAGGCCAAATTAAAAAAACAAAACATGTTAAGCGTCCCGCCCGCTTCCTTTTTGTAGGCCGCTGCCTTCTTTTTTTTTAATTGAAAAAAAAACCTGAAAAAATGATAAATTTTAAACAGTGACATTATTTTGGCCTCTTTGTCTGTTGCATCTAAGCCCATATAAAGCTGGTATGTCATTTCCTGAGTCCAAGAGGTGGCCATTTAAAAAAAACCTGGAAGCCATCTTGAAAAATAGCCAGCTGGTCGTTTTGGAAAATGGGTTGGGTTTTAAAATAAAAGCCATTGAAAAAAAAAAGGGGCCTCCTTGCTTTTTTTCAAAAAGGCTGGACATGAAACATGTTTTTTTTTACTTGGCTTAATTGCCAAACCTGAATCCACAAATGGTCGACAAGACTTTTGACCGTTTTGTCATCGTCGTTTTTGTAAATCAACACTCTAAAAAAAAAAGCAACTAACCGTTCATCGCTTTTTACAATTTAATTTAAAAAAAAAAAAAGTTATTGTTTTTTTGTGACTAAATACAATTTAATACCGTTTGATCGTTAAACAAAACTTTTAAACGACAAAACGGTCAATGGTTCATTTACTGTTTTTATTTTTGAGGAAATCCAAAACGGTACAACGAAATAACGGTATGTCCCGGGATAGTTGTGTTTCCGCTCTCAAGGGTATATTGAGCCTGAAATTTGACCCCTGGCAGAGGTGTAGTAAAGTCATTTTTATTGGGGGAGGAGGGCATGGGCGTGGCGAAAAACTAAAATTGTTTTGGTACATGAATGTTTCTTGGGATGTTTACGGTTAGAAATCATTGTCCAAAATTATAGCAAGATTTGTGTTTATAAATGTTACAAAAAACTGTTAGTATTTGATGTTTTTTTTTTTAAATCTCCAGTCGATAATTATTTTGGCCACAAGAAAGATTGATTTAAGTTAAATAGGAAGGGACACTACACAGTATGCCTGCAGACGGTTAATTCTACCTCTTTTTTTAAGCTGTGGTGGCTAGAATTAATCGTTTAAAAAAGTGAGGGAAAATCAACCAAAACCACTGTCAGGGAACCCCCCCCCTTGTACTCCCGGCCCCTAATTCAGATAGATATCTCCAAAAAAAACACCCACCTAGATGCTAGTACTTTTGGTAGGCCTAACATCAGTACAAGTACATAACATGAACATGATGGAGGAAGTATGGTATGGGGCTTCACGCGCGGAGCTCTATCATAACATAATGTGTCTAGGCGGGACTATCATGACTATAGTATGATTTATCTTTATTAGAAAAAAATGCGGTACCGACAACAGACGGACATTGAACTCGATCTCTTTTTTGAAGTTGTAGGGGTGGTTGTTTTTTGTTGAGCTGGGGATTCTAGGCGGACGTAATGTAGGCCTTTGAATTTTTTTTATTAGAAAAAAAAATGCGGCATTGATAAACAGACAGACATGAATTCAATCTCTTTTTTGAAGTTGTGGTGGCCCTGAAAAGAGCCGGTTGGTTTTTGTTGAGCCGAGGATTCAGCGTTTATTTGGCAGCCTTGGCGGTCTTCTTGGGCAACAGAACGGCCTGAATGTTGGGCAATACACCACCCTGGGCGATGGTGACACCGCTGAGAAGCTTGTTCAACTCTTCGTCGTTGCGGATGGCCAACTGCAAGTGACGGGGGTTGATTCTTGTCTTCTTGTTGTCGCGGGCAGCGTTGCCGGCCAACTCGAGGATCTCAGCGGCCAAGTACTCCATGACAGCGGCCAGGTAGACCGGGGCACCGGCTCCCACACGCGCGGCATAGTTGCCCTTGCGCAGGAAACGGTGAACACGGCCCACTGGGAACTGCAGACCAGCTCTGGATGATCGACTCTTTCCCTTGGCGCGCGCCTTTCCTCCCTTTCCACGTCCAGACATGTTGATGATTGTTCTCTGATGATTCTTTGAAAGAAAATTGAATTTTGCGCCTTCAGTGCGACTATTTATACGTTTCTGACGGATTCCATTCAACCAATCATAACACTGCCCAGTACAACAGAAAAATGTACATAGTCTTGGCTTCAGACGCTAGTGATCGATAGTGGCTCGTGCAGTACGCCCTCAAACAGCGCTCTATGCTACAACAATACCTACATTTGTAGGTTTTTTTTCTTCAAATGAACACAGGAAAATTGACTGCAAAAAACCTCTGGATTTCTATAAGATAAATTAACAATGATTTAATGAATTGTTAGGACTCATTGAAATCATAAACTATTAGAGAGCAAGTTTTAGCATGGAGGAAGGAATTGTTCCATGGCTCCACTTGTTCCAGTTTCATGGTTTCATAAATTTAAATTGAGTTGTCCAATTGGAAAATAGTTTAATAAGACTGAGGGAATTCTCGTTTTTCTTTAATGTGTGAAAAGTACAAAAAGGGCAAGGGAATATGTGTACGGGAAAATTACTCGTACTTGTATGGCAAAATACTCGTACTCGTGAAAAGGTTTGTCTTGTACTCGTACTCGTACGCAAAGAAGTCGTACGTACTCGTACTCGAAGAAAGGTACACCATGGACCAACTGAGCTACCCAGCCTTGAATAATTCGCGCCTTTCTTAAAAATCACTATCAATCACTGACGTCTCGTTCCAAGACTACCTGGTAATTGATCGCTCCACCTGTTGCAGAAAGTGATTCATTCAACGTCCGCAAACACTCCTCGAAGGTCGGCGATTGGGGAAATTTTAGTTCCGTGTGCAACACGTAGCCAATCAACACACGTAATTGTGCGCGGCAAATTTTAGCGGGCATTGCAGGTGGTACAGTCTAGAATCCGAATTTGCATACACGGAGGTATAAATACTGAAGGAATTCTTTCAACGATATTCAATTTTCTTGCAGTTTGCTAGAATAGAGAAACTCATCATGCCTCCCAAGCCAAGCGGAAAAGGACAGAAGAAGGCCGGCAAAGCCAAGGGTGCGCCAAGCACCAACAAGAAGAGGAAGCGAAAGAGAAAGGAGAGCTATGGCATCTACATCTACAAGGTAATGAAGCAGGTGCACCCCGACACCGGCATCTCAAGCAAGGCCATGAGCATCATGAACAGCTTCGTCAATGACATCTTCGAGCGTATTGCCGCCGAGGCTTCCCGCCTGGCCCACTACAACAAGAAGTCCACCATCACCAGCCGTGAGGTGCAGACCGCCGTCCGTCTCCTCCTGCCCGGTGAGCTGGCCAAGCACGCTGTCAGCGAAGGCACCAAGGCCGTCACCAAGTACACCACATCCAAATAAACGGTGTACTGAACGACAATCAAACCAACCGGCTCTTTTCAGAGCCACCACAACTTCAAAAAAGAGATTGGAAATTCCATGTCTGCTTTAGCATGTTTAGTGTATACTGATTACTATTTTTAGTTTCTGTATCCGTTTTCTTTTTTTCTTATATCATTGGTGATCGGGGATGGACTTGCATTAATTTTTTTGTTGAGTACAATCATGACAATAATTGTTTTCATTCCGGTAGAATTTCAGGGGCCGAACAGTGCTGTTGCTCTTGCTAGCAGTGTACCGAATCCGGTTTTATTTTCCACCCGAATAGGTTTCTTATCCTTTTTAGTCCTATTATTAAACATCTAAATATGTCAACATAATTATTAAAGAAATTGCACAGAAAATTAAGGACAATTGCACAGGAGGCTTTATTTAATACAGACTACAGTAAAATGTTTCACTGCTTGGAGTACTTGTGTACAGGATGAAAATGACTACAATGTACTTTTACATAAGGCCAAAAAAAAAAAAAAATTCGGTCTCTGGTCAGACCGAAGTTCCGGAATTGACGCGGGGACGCGGCTTTTTGGGTTTTTTTTTTTGCTTTTTTTCTTTTTTCTTCAAGCTTGGATTGTACAAACAAGGTGGGGTACTATTTTGCTTTTTTGATGTCCTCATGTATGTACATTGGTGTCCTCCATAATTTGCCTTGGTGCTCTCGATCATTTGCCTTGGTGCAATTTCCCATTCCTTGGTGCTCTTTGAATGAGGAGGAGGAGCGACAAAAGAGGGCGCTGTTGGAGCTACAGCGGAACATTTTTGGAAAAAAAAGATTGACGCGCATGATTAAAATCGACGCGCGCGCTGACCAGAGACCGACTTATTATTGTTTTTTGGCCTAATTGGCATTTTCTCAGCAACCCCAAGTGCTCTTTTCATGATTTTTTTCAGTATTTGAAAGAAAAAGCTCTCAGCTTTAATCTGATATCCAAAACAAAAATCCATGTTTTAGGATTGCTTTTTTTGGGGTCGCACTGTATAGTACCTGTATGATTGTTTGTAGGCACACAAATTTACTCATCAAAAACAAAACAGATGGGCGGACACATTATTTTGTAATCTAAATGAGAAAGTATCTGCCTCTGTTAAAAAAACGATTTTATAGACGAATGTAAAATAATGTTAGTCTTCAAAATCTTAAAATGGGCTGGTTGCATGTATGCGCAAATTGTGCATTTGCCAAGGAATCATACATGCATTTTAGGCATTACGAGAGGTACATTTCGAAATTTACAGTACATGTACATGTAAAGATGACAATTTCCACCACTAACTGAAGTGTTCTCACTTGAACAGTACTATAAACTGAAAAATGATAAAGCATATACATGTATACATTTACATTTTGTAACACGAAAATTACAAAATGACACAAAAATAGCAGCTTGTTTTATCAAGCTTACCTAACATATGAACCAAAGATTTAATATTTGAGTGAGCATTGGATTGTCCTTGGGAGTTTTACGGTAAAATAAACATCTTTTCCAGTCACCCTATACATATTTTCATTCAGTTTTTGAGATGCCAATAGCAGCTTGATTAATAAGCCATTGTTAATGGCTATAAACTCGACTACAACAAAACATTTCCTACACAAGTACATGTATCCAAGATATCAGGGGTGAATCGACTGGATCTTCACTTCCTCAGCTGGTGTATCCTCTGTGTTCGTGTCCACCATTTTGCTTCACCACAAGTCCCTCCGCAACCCGACCAAAGACCATCCTGTTGGTGTGAAGAACTTTTAACACGGGTGATTACCCGTGTGTTGCTTTTAGTTGTCCATCTTGAACTGTTTTATTTCGGTCCTTATACGTTTTCCAGTCTTAACCCAAGTTTGGATCCAAGTTGCTCTTATCTCTTCTATAATGCTAGGTTCACACATTCCCCAGTTAATCCACAATTACCCTTTTTTGTAAGAATAACTTAAGAAATGAAAAACAAAATGTCAGGAACTAGGTACGAATTGGAAGCCGAATCAGACCGAATCAAGCCGAACTACTGCGATTTAGTGCAGAATAACAACCGAATTGGCGATTTTGTCAAGAATAATATACGAATAACTCAAGAATCATCCAGAATGACCCACAATTATGCCTATTTAGTGTATTTGTAAGTTATTCTTTATAATAAATGTACAATATTTTTTGACATATTCGTAATGATTCGGCATATGATTCTGGACCATTTAACGCCAAGAAAATAACGCTAAGAAACTTGTAAGAATGCTGTAAGATTATCCAGAATGAGTTACGAATACTGATAATAAACCAAGAATTAAAATTATAGTTCCCGAATCACCCAGATAATTTCTTTCTTGAATTTATAAGGTACATTGTTCTCCATGGTCTCCTTGGTAGCATCCTTAAGTTTGTTTTATTTCACTGGCTTAGTAAAGTTAATGGTTGGCCTATTCTTGCAGAATCTTTCATTTTCTAAAGATCATTCTGAGTTGCCTCTTGGTAAGCCATTCTGGATATAAACTTTACATTTCTGAAGATCATTGACATTCTGAAATTGCCTCTTGGTTAGCCCCGTTTGGGATATAAACACTTTCCTTTCCTGGCTTCTTTTTATTGATCGTGGCAATGTGGTTGTAAACAAAAGTGCAGTTTCATGATCATTCGATACTGGCTGTCACCACTGTTTACAATAAACGGCACGAGGCAACCTCATAGAAATTCCTTAAAAATAATGCGACCCCATAGCGTGTCAGTACGTTATCGCATTAGCTTTGCCTAACAACACCAGAAGCTTTGCCCTAGCAACCACATGACTGGAAATTCAAATCAGCGTTCGCTCGTACCCCCGCCCTGCATTGCAGGGCGGGGGGTACGAGCGAAAAATCAGCGTCGCCGGATCGCGGCGCGGCCAGCTCCAGGGCTAGGGTTATCGCAGCCCTAGCCTTGGGCGCGGCGGCATAGGCCGTATGTTTAGTCGCTGATGAATTTTTGTCACACAGGGCGCAGCCATCTTGAAAATGTTTAGGCCTCAACATAAGTAACACTTAAAAAAAAAAAAAAGCTACTGCAATAATATAAAAATTCTATAAAACGAAAAAATAAAATCAATTGAAATGAATGATATTTAATACATGTTGTATTAGTATGTATTTTGCTTATTTGTTCAGTTAAAAGTGAACATTTTTTTCCCTTCAACTTTTATGTTAATTACCTACCCTGCACAAAATCATGACGTCACTCGCAAAGCAAAAGTTCGTTCAATCTCAATCAATTTTGCGTGTGTCAATCCTGTTATATTTGTGCTAGGTAGTGAATTTTTTAAACTCGAAAACATGTCAGAGAGTGAAGGAACCAGCTCTTCGGTATGTATACTTATGTAGCCTCGATTGAGGGTCGTTTTGTCCTCGAACATGTCTAACGTTTCTTGTTTACATTTTATGTTTAATGCACGCCACACGATTTGATACGAAACGACTGTATTTCCGACACTACCTGTCATGCCTGTCGTCCTGAGGGTTTTTGAGCCAACTCGGACCCAAACTTTGGACCATGCCAGCTCGCATGAGGGTAGCCCCATTACTGGACCACCTTCGTAAATAAAGGCTACACTTCCACCATCTATCGTCAGTCCACCTAAAACGATGAGGATATGTTTTGACGCACTCGCATTCAATTTGCGTTGGACAACGTGCGCGCGCGTTGCAAGCGTTATCTGCGTCAATTAAAATTATGGTGACTTGAGGATACAAAAACATGTAGGAATAGAACTTTGTCAAATTTTGATTTTCACATTTAGGCTTAGTTTGTAGCTTATTTTTGCTTTAGAAGCATACTCACCTACGTACTCCCAGAACTATGATGCTCAGCGTGAGCGGAGCCTCAAGTCATAGTTCTATACAGAACCCTGCAAAATTGTTTGCAGCACAAAACACCAAATAAGTACAAAAACGTCCATCAAAACACAGAAATGAGGTACAATACCTCATGACATAGGCCTACTCACGTAAGTTGCGCAGAACAAACATTGCTATATTCTGTCGGTTTTTAGGCCAAAATGATGAAAAATATGCCCTTTCGGCACTGAGCCAAGCTGACACTTGAAACGTGCACGCAGAGATGATTGCGATCGATCGATGATTTTCGGCGCGCTCTGAGCGAACTGAAAATCATCGATCGATCGCGATCATATCTCTGCATGCACGTTTCAAGTGTCAGCTTGGCTCAGTGCGGAAAGGGCATATTGTGGCGAAAATCGCCAGGATGCTTATTAATATCACAATTATTCCTTGCTAGCTTAGTATTTTATAGTCCGAAAATTTGGGACTCTCAATACTGTGTATGAGAGTCCCAAAACTTAAGGTATCCATATTGTGCAAAAGTTTGTGCTGCATAATAAAACCACTGTGAATCAAATCGGCAAGCTTCTTACTCACTACAGTTTCTTCGAAAATCCCCGAAACTTCTGCCCTGCAAAGTTGCTGTTGTGAGCTTTGTATCACCAAAAATTCAGCGTTTAATTCTAATTTTGCAGGGAGTTATCGAAATCCAAACGCGAAACATCACGTTGATGTGTACTGCAATGCATTGTGCAAAAAGACCCCTCAGCTAAAACATTTTCATCGTGTAGATAAAACAGCGCCCTCTTGTTGATCTGAGTGAATGCAGAATGTTTCATTTTTTAACAGAGGGCGCTATGTTCATTTGGCCATCGATTAAAAAACAAGTAAGCTGCAAGGCTCTTCCTACACCTACCCAGAATACCTTGGGAATCACACCACCATTTCTTAAGCATGGAGAATGACGTGGATGGTTTTTGAACTGTCAAAAACTTGCCTCAAAATTGGATTTAAGGTCTCAAATTTTGCAGGTGACATGCTTGCAACTTAAGCATTTTGATGTATGTGTTGTGTGGGCATTAATTAGCTGAATGGTGAGTAAAAAAACGTCAGTAGTAATTTTGCACGTTTTTATGCACTCAGGGTCCCAGTCTGAGTATTTTAGTGCTTGAAACTTTGTATACAACTGACCTTTTCCCTAGCTGGAACCTTTAAGTTAATCTAATAATATTTGTTGAATTTATTCTTTGATCCTGTTGCAGTCATAATTCCTCGGGGCTGGACTCTCAGCAGTGCCTACGCTGACTTCCTGTTGTGTTGTTGCCACATGCACAGTGTTTACTGAATGAACGCACATGCTGTACGTTACCGTACGACACAACTGTGAGCCAGCGCATGCGTACTGCTGTGCTGTTACAAGCTACCGTAGATTGTTGTGTTATTTAGCCAATCACTGCAGTTGTATGAGATGCGCGTGCCGCGCGCGTACGCGCGTGCAGAGCGCGTCCGCACTGTGCCTATAAATTCCACAGATTTCCGAGTATTTGGGTTCTGTTCCCTCTTGGAGTAGGCCGCGCAAGACCTCAAGACAAGACCTCAAGACCTATTTATTGCCCCACGTTTGTGTGCACTGATTAAGCAAGCAATCGTGTACAGGCTACTTGCGCTATTAATTGGGCTTTGTCGGCGGAAAACCACACGAGCGCTTTTGTGTGTGAAAATTCCGACACTTTAGACAAAATATAAGAGACTACTTTATGCGCTGTAATATTTTGAGATTGTATAAAAGATTACAGGAAAAGCGGCCATCGAATCAATACGCTACGCACGCTACCACTGAGCAACTCATACCACAGCTTCATTATAATTTCCTTACTTCCTATAATAGAGGGCGCTGTCCCAAAGATGTTCAAGTTTACTCAAGAAGATTAAATAAACTGAGTTTACCGTTTTGATCGGTTGAAAGAATTACTCCTTGTGGACATCTTTTATTGTTCATTATCTTGTGGTCGTTTGTAAATAATTCCCCCATCCCCTCCAAGAATCCCGTCTCACTCATCGACTCTTCATTCAAGCTTCCGGCAGAAAACTGGGACCCGATTTTATTTGGGTCTTAGCCCAGACTAATATTAGGCAAGCCGGAATCGTTACAATATTTTTCATCATTTTGGCCTAAAAACTGACAGAATCCAGCCATGTTTGTTCTACGCAACTTATGTGAGTATGTGATGAGGTATTGTGCGGAGTTTAGGGGCAAACTGTGCAGCGATTCTGTGTGAAATTTCTGTGTTTTGATGGACGTTTTTGTACTTAGTTGGTGTTTTGTGCTGCAAACAATTTTTCTGTATCTATGAGGCTCCGCTCACGCGGAGCATCATAGTCCTCTAGGCTAATCAGAAAGTGCTGCCTTTTTCAACATTGCCCAACATAAACATCAGATTTCACCCTCAAAACTGCCTTCAATTAGTTACGCCACCTGAGGTACAAGTATAGATCGATGATTAAGATGCATCGGTTATGATAATGAGTAGACTGGATCTCGTTTATAAACCCAAGTGCATTTCGAACAATGTTAGGGAGTCGGGAATTAGCTTGAACGGGTTTCCGCTCATAAAAGCTGCCCTAGTTCCCGACTCCCTATCATCGTTCAAAATGCACTTGTGTTTACAAACGAGATGGAGGTGTCCTCAACTACACAAACCCCATATCAACTCAGGGTATCCGGTCAACTCAAGTCAACCAACTCTACCGTTGAACCAACCCGACCGTTGTGCGTCCAGCTGGAAAAGTCAAGTCGTCCCGGTCACGTACTACCCGTAAATGCACACCCCTAGTACTCTCCCTAAAGCTTGTTGATGGTAGAAACACAAGTGTACTTTTATCCTTTGTGTTTTACAGCAAGATGAGATTGCCAGATCCTTCCATTACCTGCCGGAGAGGCAGGCAAAGGTCGCGACCCTCCTCAGCATGATGAAGAAGACCGGCAAAGATAAAGACAAGGACAAGGAGACCACCGGGGATGAAGCCGAGGAGCCCGTGCACTACTGCATATGCCGGTCCACCGATGGGACGCGATTTATGATGTGAGTATTTTAACAGAGAAGAAAGCCTTACCTGTAACATCTATACCTAGGCAATCAAAAACTGTTGTGGATCCTCATGGCACATTCTTAATATAAAGATTTAAGTTGCACCTTAACCTAACCTTCCCAAATCCTCCAAAATCCTCTTTGCAAAATGGAGGATTTGAAAGATTGAAGGCCTTTGAAAATTGGAGCACTGGAGGATTTAGCCTCCGGAGGATAATGGCACATGGCCCATTCTGATGCTGGATGAATTTGTAGGACTGAGGCTTTGACTGGTTGTGCCAATTTTTTTTTTTTGAGAATTCTGGCTGTTGCTTGCTTTATGGTTACATCGGCAGGCATCTAGCATATGCCACTGTTGCACACTGCACAACCTCTTTACTCCAACTATTTAGGGCCTTGGCATTGCCAGTCCACAATACAGGATAACAACGGAGGATTTCAGTAAGTTTATAGGCCAATGAACTCGTAAGAGCATTGAAATCCGATTATGTGATATCATGCCGGCTAACTCTGCTTAGGGACTTGGGGTTAAGCCTTGAAATCCTTGAACACCCCTGGTTGGATTGTACTATACCTTATAAGGTAGGTTGTGGGCAAAATGAACAGGTACCAAGATCGCTTAGCTGGTAATCCTACAAATTTTGGTCTAATCAGTGATCAGACCTTGAGTTTGGGGGTCTTGGAGGTAGTAGGTGTAAGCTTTAACCCTAAGTCCCAAGGCATTGTTGCTAGGATGCAACCTCAATCCTGCAAAGTCTTCAAACTGCCTCAATGCAACAACTACATACAGTCTCAATCCTGCAGAATCCTCCGTTCCTTCTTGAATGTAGTCCTTGGAGGGGTGACCACTGAAGCAATCCTGCAAAATCCTCCAGCAATCACTGTCAATATGTTGAGTCAGAGCCAGTGACATCCTGGAGCAGTGCAGAGGATTTCAAGTATAATCTAGGCCTTAATTTATGCACGGCTGAGCATAAATAACGCAACGTTTGGCCCAAGACCTTGACACAGTGCATCCTCCAAAATCGGGCACACTTTGTTTGCCATATTGCCTCAATCCTGCAAAATCCTCCCTTTTGCAATGAGGATTTTGAAGGATTTGGGAAGGTTAAGGTCAATGTAGGATTCTTTTGGATTGTGCCAATAGAGCTTGAGGTTTGGAATTTCAACCAGACAGTATTTGATTTGTTTGTTTTGGGCTTTTCCAGATGCTGTGACTACTGTGAAGAGTGGTACCATGGGGACTGTATTGGCATAGAGAAAGATGCCTCTAAAAGCATCAAGAGATATGCATGCCCACCATGCTCTAGTGAGTAAATATATCAGATTTTCTGGTACCAAAACTGCTATATTAAACATTGATGTGCATAAGACAATCATGATTAGTCAGTGAAATGGTCCATTTATGTCGAGTCGTAACTTACACCATCTGAAAACGGAAGCTTTGAAGTTATACATTAACTTTTGATTGCAAGTCACACTGTCACAGACTTTTGCAAGTCACTTTAAAAAAAAATGTGTCATAACTTGTAACACAACTTATGCAATACAAAGTAGTGGAAGTGGAGTTTACTGTTGCATACTTGTTTTAAAAATCAGATGCTTGTCTCTGGTTACCAGAATTAGTTTGTGTGTTTTTGCTGATTTTATAGAGGCCAATCCAGACGCCAAGACTGTGTACAAAGAGAAGAGAGAGAGCAAGGACCTGGCTAAGAAGGAGAAGGAGCCGGACCGAGACAAGGAGGACACAGAGAAGGCATCCGTGGAGATGCTCAAGAACAGCAAGAAGAGAAAGAAGACGAAGATATCCAAGGAATATCAACGCCGAAAGAGAAAAGAAAAACAGAAGAAGATGAAGAAAAAGAAGAAGAAGGAGAAAAGTAAGACATCGAGCAGCTCCTCCTCAAAACGAGAGGCCCTCAAGGCTTCAGGGGCATCTGCAGTGACCAGCTCCTCCTCGGACCGAGAGGCTCGCAAGGCTACAGGGGCAGCAGCGGTGAGATGAAACTATTTTTAAGCAATTTGTTTTTTTCATTAAAATAATAGACCGGGAGCCAGAGGGGGTCAGCCTAGCTGGAAAGTTAACCAATTTTCATGTATGCAGAAATGTTCCACATGCATACCAATGTAAGGAAATGGATGTCTGCCGGGCACACTGTGGTGGGTATGGTCAGGAGGGCCATGAGAAAGGGGCCACAAAATTGAGCTAGATCAGCTGGTGAGTTTACCCAATGAAACCTACTGGAAAATGGGCCTAGTCCCAGGTATCATGAATGGCCACTGCCAGACATGTTCAGTGGTGGAAAGTGCCCGCCAGACATGAAAAACCTGTATAGGAGGGGGCGTGGCCATAACCCCCTCCCATTCCTTTTCGCCGATAAAGTAGCAACGCATCGATATAGAAAAAATGTAAAACCAGTTTCTATATGTGCCCTGACTCTTGTAGAATACAAAAATATAACTTGCGAGTAATTTAAGATCTGACTAATTAACTTAAAAGCGGCGCGAATAGCTTGGAGGGGGCGGGACTACCACCCCTCCAAGCATATTTTTGCTTATATCATTGCAATGCATTCTATTAATCCTGTCAAGTTTTTCTGGCATGTTTGCCGATGCCTTTTGGCTATTTTGTACCCATTTCTTAAAAAAAAGAACACTGTTCTCATCAAATGTCTATTTCCCGAAACAAATACCGTAGGCTTTTGACCAGGTTAGCAGTACATGTACATTAGATTACCCGTGCTGGCGGCTGGAGTCGGAGCTTATAGAAAAGGGTACAGATAATAAACACTTAAAAACTTACAAGAACAGGTTTTTTTTCACCTTTTCCCCTGTTCAGTTATGCTTTAAAATACATTTGGGCACAATGTAAAATATTCCCACGTTATAGCACTTGTTATTTTACCCTTTTGTGGGCGTGGCCTAAGTATGTAAATCAGGGTGTGATTAAGAGCACTCTGATTCAAACGAGGTTAATTTGTAATTTTGCTGACAAATAACAGTGGTACTGGTATGTATATAAAGAAACACGTGCCATGGGGGACACACGGGCATGTAGGGATGGATGGAGAAACATATGAGAGAGATAAAGAGTAAGGAGGGGGAGATACATAGGGTATTAATATGCTTGGGTAAGAATGGAGGGGAGGGGGTTGGGAAGGAGGGGGCACAGAAGGAAAACAATATCCAATTTTTAAGTCTCCTATGATCCCACTTCTTGCCACTCTCTTTGTCCCCCAGCCTGATATCTCTCTCAACCCCCACCCATTTCGTTTATCCTCGCCCAAACAAATTTCTTTTGTCCGTTGCCGGTCGTTTCTTCTTTATATGATGTTCACCTGTGGATCTCTCCTCAAATCCAATAATCCCTCTTTTGTGTGCTTGCCCCACACATTTTTCTTGTAAATGCCATTTTGAGTTATAATAATATCGTATTTATAAACGCTGTGTACTCACACGAATTTAATACACCTGCCACTTTAATACGTCCCTTCTTTCTTTCTATTCTCTTCGGTTCCGATAGAAATATTTAACTAAATACATGTAGCGTTTTCCTCGTCAGGTCGAATTTCTATAAACTGACTTGTTGGGTACCATTGCCCCTAATTTCTCTTTTGCTCCCGGTGCGTTCAAATGCACCTTTCTTGTTCCGTAGTGATGGAGACAAACACTTGTTGCTAGGATGTATTTGTAGGGACAGAAAACTGTGGGGACAGCAGGAAGTCGACATATCTCATTCCTAAAATGTGCATAAAAAATTAAAAAGAAACTTCTCCATAACGTGGTGACGTCCCGCCCGAAGTGTGTATTTACGTGCAATCGTCAAAATTGTCCCTCTGTTATTGTTTTTACTTTTTAGGAAGACATCCCATTTGTTTTGTATTTGTTGAACCCAATAATGTTCAACGTCCCCTATTGAATGCAGAAACAAAAAGTTTGTCTAGTTGGAATATGATGTACGGCACCAGCAGGCAGGGACGGTGGAATGCTTTCCATACTGGGGGGGGGGGACACCAAAAAGGGGCAACTGCTCAGAAAATGGGGCACCTTCAGTTGGTGTGAAAGTGAGAGCTATTCGGCCTCCGCAACGGCCGATCTGAAACTCATTTTTTTTTTGGCAGGAAAATGTGGTCCCCCAATAAGTGAGTCCACAAAATTACAGCACATTGGGTTCAGGGCCCGCTTAAGGGCCCGGAATAAAATGGATTCTAGATGCTCTGTGGTGAGATCTGAGGCAATTTCTGACCACTGTAACCAATTTGTTTTTAGGAAAAGATGGTGGTGTAGGTAGTGTCTGCCTTTATGTGACATCACTAAAAACACAATTGGGTTTGTTATTGTATTTTATTATCACTAAAAGTACAATTGGATTCGTTATTGTGGGAAAGGCATGGGCCCATTGCCCCTCATCCTCTTGGATCCGCCCTTGGACCTTCGGCAAACGGCACATTATACGTCCTCCGCCCCCGCCAGTAACCTCTGTGGGTCCCCCCATGAATTTGACTATAGTTATGTAGAGAGACCAATTTGTTTGGGTGGAGGGGCACTTTTGATGACCTGGAAATATCTGGAGGGGGGGGGGGGACTGCACCAAAACTATTGAAGCGATGGAATTGCATCGGAGTGATGTAAATCAAACTTGGGGTTTTGCCCTTCATCAACGTTTTTATTTACTTTATAACAGACATTATTTACAGTACGCCCACACAGGCCCCAGAGTATAATATCACAGTTATTTACCAAAATACGTGCCTATTTCAAAACATAACTCCAGTTTATTTTGTTGATTTATATGAAATGACTAAAAATGAAAGTAACAATGCACAATAATCATTATTTAATAATGCAGACTCTGTGTTTGGCCAGCAAAATGATACATTTTCCTCGTTTCATTCAGAATGCAATTATTCACACCCTGATTTAAATATTTAGGCCACGCCCACAAAAGAGTGAAAATAATATGTATTTTCATGTATGAGTATATTAACCAGTGTCAAAGTGTCTGTCAAAGCATACAAACACAAGGGAAATGGACCGCAAAAAACCCAGGTTTTGTAAGTTTTCATTTTCTGTACCCTTTTTAAACTACATATGAGCTCCGACCCAGCACATGTAATGTACATGTACATGTACTGTTCATATTGAACATAACCTACTTCTTTTGACAATGACATTTGATGAGAACAGTGTGCTTTATTTTGTTCAAAATGGATACAAAATAGCCAAAAGGCATTGGCAAACATGCCAGGAAAATTTGACAGAATTAATAGAATGCATTGCAATGATATAAGCGAAAATATGCTTGGAGGGGTGGTAGCCCCGCCCCCTCCAAGCTATTCGCGCCGCTTTTAAGTTAATTAGTCAGATCTTAAATTACTCGTAAGTTACATTTTTGTATTCTGCAAGAGTCAGGGCACACATAGAAACTGGTTTTACATTTTTCTATATCGATGCGTTGCTACTTTATCGGCGAAAAGGAATGGGAGGGGGTTATGGCCACGCCCCCTCCTATACAGGTTTTTCATGTCTGGCGGGCACTTTCCACCACTGAAACTGTCTGGCAGTGGCCATTCATGGTACCTGGGACTAGGCCCAACATTTTCCAGTAGGTTTCATTGGGTTAACTCACCAGCTGATCTAGCTCAATTTTGTGGCCCCTTTCTCATGGCCCTCCTGACCATACCCACCACAGTGTGCCCGGCAGACGTCCATTTCCTTACATTGGTATGCATGTGGGACATTGCTGCATACATGAAAATTTGTTAACTTTCCAGCTAGGCTGACCCCCCCTGGCTCCCGCTCTATAACTCTAGGTTTGCATGTTTGTGCTGACCCAAAGTTTCTGTCAATGATATTAGTGAAATTCAGTGACTCAGTCAGTCAATGACTCAGTCAGACAGTGACTTAGTCAGTCACTCGGGGAGTCAGTCAGACGGTGACTCAGTCAGGGTAGTCAGTCAGTCAGTGACTTAGTCAGTCAGTGACTCAGTCAGCGTTCCCTTTGGCTCCTGAAGTGTAGGGACAATCATACTGACCATTGGCCATTCAGAAATACCCAACAAATTTTTGTGGATTTTGCTCTCAATGCAAGCCATAACACGTAGGTGGAGCACTGTGGTCCAGTGGTTACAGCGTTCAACTCATGTGCCGGAAAAACACTTTTAACCGCAATTATCTCTCAAAGTTGAAAATCTCTTCATTGGAATGCGTGTGGTAATTTGTCTGTCTTTAAAGATGCATGCCCCATGCTCTTCAAGAATGAATATCTTCTCGTAGCAAGTGTTCAGTTGGTAGGCCTATGTTCTGTTTTAACAAGAAAACACTTCATTGTGATTTTGGGCGTCTGCAACCCTCTGAAAAAAAGGGGCTTTTATTTTGTGTACAAATAACCTGCTTGTGAGTGCTGAATCATTGACTTGCGAGTGCCAAATTTTGTGAACAAATAATTCAATAACTACATGTAAATGTCAGTGGATGTTTTTGTTCAATGTCTCATTTAAAAGTGAATAACTTTTCTATTGCTAGGAAAATAGCAATTGAAAAAAAAAATCTATAGGGGATTCATCTTTAAGTAGAGTAGTGCAACCAGCAACCTGACTGTGGCTATTACTCTGCATTGCGAAGAAGCTAAACTTGGGTAGTACTTCCCCGGTAGTACTTGCATGGCATGTGCAAGTGTGTGGGGAATGCTGATTTTACCAAGCCGGTGTGTTTGAACATTGACCAAGGAAAGTGGCGAGTTTTCTTATAAATGTGAATGAGGTGTATTCACCCTAACCCTGCCAGACGCAACACAGAGCATCAGGTGGAAAAGTCTGGTGCTGTGATGTATTTAGCTATCAACGCCAGCGATAATCGGCCACTTCCGAGACAATGAGAGCTAGTTCCATTGAACAATGCCACAGTTGTATCCAGCTGCATTCGGTGACCACAGACTCTGAGACAGTTTGGCCTTGAGACTTTTGACCTGATGGATCTTGCTGCACTGGGCAGGCTTGTCACTTAGACGAGTGTTGCATGTTGCTGCGTTTGGCAGGGTTTCTAGCCAAAAAACCCTGGAGGGTTAGGGTCAGAAGGCAATGTTGTGACCATATCCAAAAACTGCTGAACTAATATCCTTATTTGCTATTCAGTCAGGGATAACAGTTCGAATTCAACTGATTGGGGCTATCCAGGTAAACTAGAAATATTCTTATCATCAGTATTTGTTCCAACTCTTTTGATCTTTTTTTCATCCCGTTTTCTTTCATTAGAGGCATGCAAGACGATGCGGTCAGTGTGGGCCTTGCCAGCTTGTCAGTGACTGTGGAAAGTGTGATTTCTGTATGGTAAGTGCAGCTGGTGTTGTAGATTGCCAAAACCTTCTGTAAATGACTGTTCAAACATGAGTTGATTTCCATGGTAATGGAGGGGTTTTTTTTGACAATAGATTTATCCACTAGGACCTACCCAATGGTGTGTTGACCATCACAGGACTGTGACTGAAGTGACTGAAGTCTGACATGCGTATACAAAAGTCCGACATGCATTCGCTAAAGTCTGATATGTGTGCACGCACGTATGACGCGTACTGCTGGAACATGCTAGTGTGTCATTGGAGAGGTGCACATGTATATTGGTTGCCCATGTGCGTAGTGGGCGGGGCTTACTGGATTGGTCTATTATCTGGTTCGTCAAACCACGCCCACTGCACATTAAGTAGCAATGGAACCGGAAGTTAACACAACTTGAGTGTTTATCCAATGGGTGCTAGCAATTAGTGGTGCGCATGCGTGTATGACAAAGTCACTAACGAACCAGATAGGGTAGAAATGTTTTGAATGTTTAGAATTGTTTTTGATTTCCGTCTGTTTTCTATGGGACACATTGACAACTGTTGTCGTAATATTTTGCTATTTTTAGTAAGCGTGGGCAGAACATTGTCTTGTATTTCAGAGATTCTGATGCAAAGGACTACCTTCTCAAGATGAACTTTCATTCCTCTTTTGCTTTCAGGATATGAAGAAGTACGGTGGCCAGAACAAACTGAGACAAAAGTGTCGGTTGAAACAGTGCGTCCGATTGGCCAGTGTAAGTAATCCCTGCAATGCTATTGGTCAAACAATCTAGAGTAGAACATTTGTAATTTGTGCATTTTTTTCCCCGTTTGCCTCAACAAAAGTGATGACAGATGCTTAATAACTCATCTGATGAAGTTTTAGCTCTGTGAATGCTGTATATTTCAAGAAAACAAAACAACCATAATCGCAATATTCTGGATGTCGATTCCAATTCCAAAGGTGTTGAGTCATATTTTGAGTAACGCGCCCACTCATGACACAATTTCAAAATCAGCATTCGGGACATGATTCTCATTCAGCCGGTTGCCACCCATTCACGGATTCGCCCGATTGCAAACCAACTACAAATTAGAACGCATGGAGGCGGATTCACGAAAATTTCCAAAAAATTTGTAACTTGACACATCTTTGAAAATGACCTTCTTTTGTTGTTTTCTTCGAAATGACAGCATGCCAGAAGGAATTATTTCACAGGGAGTTTAGTGTCATTACTATCTAACTACCAAGTAAGCTTTTTCACATTAATTTGGTCGGTTACATTTTGGATAGCTGCAAATGGTGTGCTTACCTTTAAGTAAAGCTATTTCAATATTTTTCTGCCCCGTCCCATGCAGAAAGTTCTGAGGAAGCAATACTTGTCAAGTCAGTCAGAATCCTGGGATACGACCAGCATCGACACGGATACCGACTCGCAGAGCGTCTTTCCTGAGCGCTACACCAGGGTATGCAATGACCTTGAAGCAATCATTTACACTTGACTACAGTTGAACAGGACCAAATTACGTAAAACGTTGTGCTTACTATTTCAGACACTTGTGTTAACTTCAAGCACTATTTCATGGCTTGGATGTGCTAATGGTTGCCGCATAGAGATTTCTATTGTTACGTCACTGATTTAAGCAACTTTTTCCTCTTGAGGCAAGCGTGCCTTTTGCTGTGCTTACTGCTTACAGGCTCCATGAAAACGACGGAGGCTCTGTTAGCAGAAAATGTTGTGCTTAGTGTCACCATGAAAATGGTCCTATTGCCCCTCCCCCCCCCAAAAAAAAATCTAGATAAGATCACAAATTAAAACCTTGTGTATCTCCCTTGCAAGTGGTCAGCTAATTATGACTTAATTTAAATATTACATTGTAGAAATTGCGCTCGATGCTATATACTTAATCTCTTTCCCATTTTTGAAAACAAAATACTTGACCCCTCTTGGCCACCCCTAAAATATGGTTCTGAATTCCCCGAGCACTTCACACATTAAACTCTTTTCACACAACAAAACCTTTCACATAATAAAAACAGGATGTTTTCGAAGTGGTCGCATAATATGCTGTAATTTTTAGGTCTTAGTACATGGTTGAAGATGTATCATTTGTACAGTTCACACACAAAGGTTGTGTGTGTTGTCCAACTAGTTTATATTTCGTCTTGGTTGTTAAACTATCAAAGAAAGATGTGAAAGGGTGTAACTCTCTCACTCCCCTATAGAAACCGCCTCCAACTATTGATGTGAGTTTAGTGGATCACTATGACTACACCATGAGACCCGAGCTGGACCCTACGACCGAGAAGAAAGAAAAGAAGGACAAAAAGGACAAGAAGGAGAGACAACCAGAGACCAAAGAGAAACAGGTGAGTCAGGCATGGAAAAACGGCATTCAATTCACAGTCCGTTCCAAGCTAATGTTTTGCCTGTTCACTCAGAGGTGGGTGGGGAGTGTGGCCTAGTGGTTAGAGTGTTGGCCATATGAGGTCAGGGCTCAAATCCAGCTGCCGTGTCCTTGGGCAAGCCACTTCATCCTCACTTGCCTCTCTCCACCCAGGAGTTTAAATGGTTACTGGCATTTTGCAAAGGAGTAATCTGCAATGGACTTGGGTCTCATCCAAAGGAAATTGAAATATTTCATACAAACAAAACCCGACAGTGGAAATTGTTGTAACAGTGGCCTGATGAGCCATATGTTTGGGTTGGGACAGACTAGGTTTAAAAAAAAAAAAATGTAGACAGATGTCATGTGTACGATTTACTGATCAAATTTAAATAAGTGAAGGGCAAAGCGCTGCATTTTATTTGTCGAGCTTTCACACTTGTCACTTCTCCCGCCTTGTCTTTCAGAAAGAACCAGAAAAGCGGCCGAGCAAAGAGGAACGCAAACGCAAGCGATCCCAGCAGAAGCCCACCATCGATGAGCCCAAATTCAAGCGAGTCCTACGATCGAGTACGGCGGCAGAGGAGGACTTGCCCCAGTGCTACGGGCCAGGCTGTGTCAACGCCGCCAGGCCTGGCAGCAAGTACTGCAGCGAGGCTTGCGGTCTCAAACTGGCTACCAAGTGAGGCTCGTCTCTCGCTATTGGGTTTTAAATCATTCTTGCAAATGACCTCATCATCCACAAATGTCCTCACCAATTCATCAAAAGTCCTTCACAAGTCCCTCTCAAGTCTATTCACAAGGCTTGCCAGTCTCAAGTCAAGTCGCAAATTCAAATGAACTGTGAGAAAATGATTCCTCTGTTGTTCATCCTCTGTTACTTGTGACTGGACTTGTGAAAGGAGTTGCGATTTACTTTTGACCAGACTTGTGATGGACACAATTACAGCAATCTGAAACTTACCCTTACATAAAAAAAACTCCTTAGTCTTTGTTGGCGGGCAAATTCCTGAATCCTCCCTAATATTCTGCCAGAAAGGCCTAGCCGTTTGCTGATAAGGTTAAACTTATAGAAGAAATTGATGAACGCGGCATGAAAAGGCAAGCGGATATCACCATGGAATAGGGAATTCCCCAATCCGCACTAAGTGTCTACGATCATGAAGAACAAGGGAATGTGGATGGATCTGTGGCTCCGGCAAGAAAGCGAATGAGACTAGCCATGATTCCTTAGGTTGAAGAAGCTGTCCTGACATGATGCATGGGTGCACTTGCCATGAACGTAATTGTGTCATGGCAGATGTTTCAAGAAAAGGCAGTATCCCAGGCCAAGAAGTTGGGCCATCCCGACTTCAAATGCAGTGATGGGTGGTTGGATCATTTTAAAATGCAACACAACATCACCTTCTGTACGGTTGTTGGAGAGGGTGCTGCCGAAACATCAGAAATGATACAAGATTGGTTGGTTCAAATCCTTTCTTTGATATCAAAAAGTTTATTCCAAGCTACTTTAAACCCAGCTTTCTCCCCTTTACATCTGTCTTTCATTGCTGCCTTCCCTTTCTCCGTTCAATGCTAGCCGGTTGTTTGAGTTTCTGCCCCAGCGCATCCAGCAGTGGCAGCGCAGTCCCTGCATCGCCGAGGAGAACAACAAGAAATCCCTGGAGAAGATGAGGAGCGAGATGGAAGAAGTCAAGAAGAAGATTGCTGAGCTGGATGGCAAGATTGTCAAGTTGAACAAGCTAGTTGAGCAGGCTAAGAAGGAGAAAGTGGCCCAGGATCAGGATGTGAGAAGTTGTAGATGTATTATAGGGCTTCTTAGAAAAGATGCGACTGCTTTTTTATTTGTGTATGTCTTCAACTGTTTAAAAGATGTTACATCATCAGGGACCATTTTCAAAGAGTTGGTGAATAGAAAATATTGCTTAAATCTTCAGTCCATCATTTATTTGCAGCTGTCAAAAAAGTGACTGACATGATTATTGTTGAAAAACATACTTGGTTGAACGATAGTAAGGGGACTAAACTCCTTATGAAAATATTCTTTCTGGCAAGCTGTCATTTTGAAGAAATCAATGAAAGAAGGCTTTCTGAAAGAAGGAAATTTCCATTAGTGGTTCGGTTTTTTTTATTCGGCGAAGCGCGCGCAAGCGTTGACACGAGGCACACGCGCGCGCAGTTGCTATAATTCGTCGGTTCACTGCGTGACATCGCTTAGCTGCAATCGGCCCATTGAGAACGTGTCTCTGACACTGAATTCAGGCCCAATTCAAAATATGACTCAGCAACTTTTGATTTGAAATCGAGTTCCTAGAATGTTGTTTTCTTGGACTCGAAATATACAGCATTCACTGAGCTAAATTTTCATCAGGTTAGTTGCTCAGCACCCTTCTTTAGATTTGTTGCTTCAAATGAACATAATGCATAAATTACAATTGATGGAATGTACTTTTAATACATTTTTTTGTACTTAATAAAAATCAGCCAAGAACATTTCAAAACAGTTCACATGTTAAGACTCTTTGACCGGCAACCTGTTCTTGCTAAGCAAATATATATTTTTTTTGTGCTCTGCATTAAAATATTGTTATGATAGTGTAATAATTGTGAAGTATTTTGATCCTCATCGTGTGGACCTATCTTTTTGTCTGCGTATGCAGAGCACTGATGGAGAGAGTGAGGAGGCTGACCTGAGCATCTTCTGCGTATCTTGCGGCCATCCCATCAATCCAGTCAGGGCCCTCAGACACATGAGCAAATGCTACAGCAAGGTAAGGACAGTAATTATAAACTTGCAGAAAATATTAAATTCATCAACAATTTTCGTTTAGCACTTATTTTTGTCGGATTTTGTTTTGATTTTTTTACTGCAAAGTTTGCATACTTGTCCAATTTTTATAGTCTATCTTTCCTTTCCATAGCTTGTGAATAAATGCTTTGAATGAAAGGCAGGAGGATTAATGATTAGTCTAAATCACATTGATCTTTATAAGTCATTTTGTCTCGGACACTTTTAGTTCATCAAAATATAAAACTTGTTAATATTTTCACTGTCATTTTAATGTCTCATAGTATGAGAGCCAGACGTCCTTTGGTTCAGCTTTCAAGACTAAAATTGTTGGGTAAGTGTCGAGAGTCAATGTTGAACCATACATTATCTGGAGAACTGTTATTACTAACTAGGAATCTTCTAGAATCCACCTGAACTCTACCACTAAGCTCTTGGAAAATTGCTTGCAGCTGAATTTCATTCTCATTTCGATACATCCATCCTTTTCCACTATTTTCATATTTTAACAGTGGTAAAAGTGTTTTCGATATTTTTTTTGTAGAAAAATCTAGTTCAGTATCTCAATAACCCTTTTCATCTTGCGCATGCGCAGTTGAAACACCAAATGGGCTTATAGTTGAGACACCATTTTTGAATTTTCTTTCATTCCCAGGGAGTCCATGTTCTGTGATTTCTTCAACCAGCAACAGAACACCTATTGCAAGAGACTGAAGGTTCTGTGCCCTGAACACACCAAAGAACCTAAGGTAAGAATTCAATACTCCAAGGAATTGTCCCCATGCCATTGTTAACAACAATCTCCACAAAACTCAGTCAGAGTATAGAGTCAAACAATGAGCAGCATGTCACTATTCCAATGACCTTTGACATGGGGTCAACTCATTTCTGTATTCACATGTCCACAAATAGACACTGCATAGCAAGTAAACACACTTGAGGACAAGACTAATTAGATCCCATTGAAGGCAGAATTGTCATGGTGTGTAACGACCAATAAGACTTCAGAAACTATGAGATTGTTGCTATCAGCAGTAGACCGATATATTAAGCCACGTCCCCATGACGTTTTGACCAATCACAACCGTGTATAATGTCAGACAGGCGTGCATGAAAGCCCAACGTGCAGGGTGAGTAAAAAAAACAAAAAAAACAAATGGCAGGAACAATTTGTGAATGATGTTTTACCTGCAGAACTTTCAAAATGTAGGAGATGAAAGCCTAGTCATTAAGCTTTCTTTTAGTACAAGAATCATTCAAATCAATCATGTACTTTTCAAGTTATGGCATTTTAAACACAACCACCGTTTTAAAGTTCTGTCCTCGGATCATAAAAAAAGTAAGTGTTCTTTCAGCGAAATGAAAACAGTTCTCAGTGATGCATGTGAATTGTTTTCGTTTTGCAAAAAAACTTAACCTCTTTTCTGTTTTCATTTCGCTGAAAGAACACTTACTTTTTTTTGTGATCCGTGGATGGAATTTGAAACAGTGTTTGTGTTCAAAATTCCGTAACTTGAAAAGTACATGATTGATTTGAATGCTTCTTATACTAAAAGAAAGCTCATTGATTGGGATTTCTCATCCTAGATTTTGAAAGTGCTAATGGCAGAACTTCATTCAAAAATAGGTCATGCCATTTGGTGGTTTTTTTTTTTTACTCACCCTGTATGCATGCACATATGTTAATGTGTGTGGCTTGAACATGCAGAATGGCATTGGAAAGGTGTTGTTACCCATGTGTGCTGTGGGCGTGGCCTAATGATGCAGGGGTGTGTGTGTTGTTACCCATGTGTGCAGTGGGCGTGGCCTAATGATGCAGAGGTGTGTGTGTTATCCACGTGTGCAGTGGGCGTGGCCTAATGATGCAGAGGTGTGTGTGTGTGTTGTTACCCATGTGTGCAGTGGGCGTGGCCTAATGATGCAGAGGTGTGTGTGTTGTTACCCATGTTGTAGTGGGCGTGGCCTAATGATGCGTACATGTTTGTGTCGCTACCCACAGGTGAGTGCTGATGAGGTGTGCGGCTGCCCTCTAGTTGCTGACGTCTTCCAGGACACCAAAGGGTTCTGCCGGGTCGCTAAGAGGAAATGCTCTAAGCACTACAACTGGGAGAAACTGAGACGGGCTGAGATTGACCTGGAGCGTGTCAGATGGGTAAGGAGTAACAGTACTACAAACATATAGAAAAAGTCATTGTTCTTTGAAAGTTTATTCAAATGCGCTAAAATTTTTATAATAAAAATATTAAATAAATTACTATTTCAAATATACTGAAGGAAATAGTCCAAGTTTCAATTTTGATTTCCTACTATTGTAATGTCAGTATATGATACAAGTAAACATAACCAAATTGCTAATTACATTTTATCCTGTCAATTCTAAAAGTAGCAGGCATGCAACTTTTCCTCGGATACACTGATTTCCTCTTTTTTTAAAAAATTCTCATGAATGCCATTACAAATTGAAAAACCACTGTATAAAGTCTTGTGTGGTTTGGAATGTCCTTGTTTTTTCTAAATTCCCAGTTGCAGGCCTGAAGTAGGGACCACAGCGAGTATTGGATGCAATCCAAAAAAATTGCTGTTTGTTTGGTTTGAGGTTTGGAGTTTGGGGCTTTAGATAAAAAGGGGAAATTTTTGAATCGTAGGTCCTCAAGAATGCTGCATATTTCTTCTTAGTGAGCACTGTCTAAAAAAAATATCAGCTTTTTTTCTCCGAGTATTCAACTGAATTATTATCAGGGTTTTAAATTCAGGTAATCACAAGTATAATCACAAGGTAATTACAAGTTAATCACAAGCGAATCACAAGGTAATCACAAGTTAATCATAGGGTAATCGCACATTAATCACAAGTTGATCACAGGGTAATCACAAGTCAATCACAACTTAATCTCAAGGTAATCACAAGTTAATCACAAGTCTGGCCACAAGTCAATCACACATCAGGACATCAATTTGTCGCGTCAGTGCAACAAGGTCGTATCTCCTAAAATGACATAAACGCAAAACGTGAGCTTTAGAATGTCAAAAGGTCGTATCTCGCTTAAAATAACCCGGATGTACACGCAAAGTCAATGGACGTCGAGATACGACCTTGTTGCACGGAGCGTATTCGCGCGAGATACGACTTTGTTGCAGAATCGAGTTACGACCTTGTTGCACTGACGCGACAAATTGTGATTGACTTGTGATTAACTTGTGATTCAATCGCAACTCCTTCTTACCAGTATTTATCGTATCATTCCATCAACAGTGGCTGAAGTTGGATGAACTCCTGGAGCAGGAGCGCAACGTCCGTCAGGCCATGTTCAACCGGGCCGGTGTGCTGGGCTTGATGCTTCACCAGACCCTGGATCACAGCTTACTCTTGCCTCCCGGCGTAGCGCCAGTCACCCAGATACAGGCCCAAGTCAAGACTGAGTCCTGAGAAGGAGGCTTGAGCTGAGGGTCGATGTGACATAAAGACTTGGACATCTATAACCAACTTCATGGTGTGAGTCGCTAGAGGACACAAGTATTGAACTTTGAGTGGTCAAGTGATTATTCAGTTCATTAGTTAGAGAATTAATCACAAGCCTATCACAAGTCTAGTCCTAAGTCAATTCACAAGTTCAGTCACAAGTGGATGAACAATGACAAAGGAAGTTTTTAATCACGGCCTGTTTGAAATTCGCTTGTGACTTGACATGCAACTGGATGAGTTGTGAGTGAGACTTGTGATAACTTCTGGTTACTTGACCAGATTATCTGACTTAATTTACGTTTCTGGTTGATACCCATCATGATCATCTTGCAGCTGACTTGTATTTGATTTTCTTATTTCATCCAATAAATCACTAAAGGTCAGCGTTAATTTTTAGAGAACAAAACAAACTGACTGGAGGGGCCTTTGGAACACTGTACCAGGGCTCTACCAAATGAGCTATCCAACTCTTGTTGGTCACTTCCCGGTTTGTTGATGTCTTTGTTCGTGGGGTACTTTAGCCCAAAGCAAAACGTAACCAAGAACGTAGAAATCTTCGAAGATATCGTTTGGGAGGTTGGAAGGAAGCAGATTCAAATCCTGGCCCAGTCATATCTTTGGTCCTAATTTAGATTTTGTTGTTATGACAGAGTTAGGGGAAGTGTGGCCTTGCTTTTAGGGTTTGTGACTCATGATCAGAGGGTCAGGGGTTCGAATCCAGCTGCTGGCCATATGTTGTGTCCTTGGGCAAGCCACTTCACCCCCACTTGCCTCTCTCCACCCAGGAGTATAAGTGGGTACCAGCATTAGCTGGGGAGAAACCTGCGATGGACTAGCATCCCATCCAGGGGGAATAGAAATATTTTCAGTCGTTTTATGCCTCTGAAACAAGAGATAAATACCGGCCTGCTGGGCCACATTGGCTCGTGACAGACTTTACTTAATAATTACCTTGTTATGACAGAGTATGACAAATATGAGACTTACAAACCTGGACTGGAGACAAATCAAAAAAGAAATTGTTTTAGTTTTTCCAGTGTTAGCATAAAATGCATCCCATTGTGGACACAAAGTGAAAATGAGCTGTGGATTGTACGTACTCACCCCACTTTCAACATTTATAGGGCCAGTAAAAAACAGTATTAAAGTGGACATTACCCGTAGAAGAACATTTATTTTTGTATTGACTGTTTTGTGAAAAATTTTTAGAGTTGCTTTTGAACGATGCTGTTATTTGTACAATTTAAGGAACGTTACCATGTTTGATTTGGCAAGGACCAGTGTGTCATATTTACAATAATTATGAATCATATTTGCCAATTTCTAAAGAAGAAATAACACTACCTATCCATTGTGAATTATGCATATTTGTACAACAAATGGCTGTTACAATATGGTCTTCATAACCCCTGACTACGTACAGAGTAAATGTACCCATAGATGAAGGAAAAAGAAAACGCAAACTGATTCTCCAACAACTGTGGTTTTTAAAGAAATGCCTGCGGCCAATTTTATGGAGCGGCCTCGTACAAAGACGTGCTAAGTGTGAATATTATATGCTTAGCAAAACATGTTACCAGCCAAACTCCAAATTCAATGTGTATGGTTTTTGGCTGGTTCCCTGCTGATTCCTGCTAAGCACATAAGTTTGCTTAGCGATATTTTCTGGCAGCTCCGTGAATTTGGAACTTTGTCATTATTATAAAAGTTTTATAGAAGTCTATCCACACCTCATTATTGAGTTCATTCATAAAAAAAAC
The DNA here is from genome assembly GCA_029964075.1 of Patiria pectinifera. Classification (NCBI taxonomy): domain Eukaryota; kingdom Metazoa; phylum Echinodermata; class Asteroidea; order Valvatida; family Asterinidae; genus Patiria; species Patiria pectinifera. The sequence continues at coordinate 36,968,476 of CM057149.1, read as the reverse complement.
CCAAATTTTCATGGCCAGTATGATAAAGTTTTGTATTTTGTTGATACAATGTACACTGCCAATGGCCGATTTTTGTCATAGGTCACACTAAAAGTAATCATGTAAATGAAAAAAAAAAGCTGGATTGACCTGAAATATTCAAATCAAAAGGTTAAAGTGATCTGATATTTCAGCCTTAGCAAGGCGTCCTTAAGAGGCCAGAAGAAGGCCTTGCTAAGGCCAAAAAAAAAATATTCGGTCTCTGGTCAGACCAAAGGTCCGGAATTGACGCGGCCACGCGGCTTTTCTTTTTTTTTTTTGCTTTTTTTTTTTTCCTTCTAGCTTGGATTGTACAGACAAGGTGGGGTACTATTTTGCTTTTTTGGTGTCCTCATGTACATTGGTGTCCTCCATAATTTGCCTTGGTGCTTTCGATCATTTGCCTTGGTGCAATTTCCCATTCCTTGGTGCTCTTTGGTAAAAAAAATTGAGAAGGTGCGGAAATAGAGGGTGCTGTTGGAGCTACCGCGGAACATTTTGGAAAAAAAAAAAGACTGGCGCGCATGATTAAAATCGACGCGCGCGCTGACCAGAGACCGTCTTTTGGGGGGGGGGGCCTAATGCTGAAATCGTGAAATATCAGTCCACTTTAAGTTTTTTTTTAAAGTAATCATGTAAAAATGAAACGTATTGAACAGAGACTTGGGGCGAGGTTTGAAGTCGGTCTGAAATCTAAGATTTAGATTTTAGTGTTTGTATATACATGTACATGTATGTATTATTAAAGAGTACCATTCTCCTGTAGATATATTTGTGGAATTCAGAAACTGGTTGGACTTGTCAGTTCTATGAACAGTGCCAATTCTGTAGGAGACATGTACATAAATTGTAAAGTGGTAAAGCTTTTGTGTACATTGTAAAGTGGTAAAGCTTTCGTGTACATAGTTAAGAAAGAAGGCTGTATAAAAAGCAGTTATATATTTTGTAGATATGGCAGGAGCGCTTTGAAATAAAAGATTCAAGTTATTTGAGAAGTTTCGGAATTGTCTATCATCTTTTGAGTCGACCCCGTTAAAATTAAAACCAACAAATTCATAAATATTATAAGCTATATATGTTCAACACCAAAAGATTGTTTTCATCTCGGGACATTTAGTATTTCATCTTTTGAACAATTTTATGATTTTTTGAGAAATTTAGTGTGCGTCTGTGCGCGCGTTTGTTTGTTTGTTTGTTTGTTTTTGGAATGGGAGGGATTTAGAAACTTGCACTTCATCTCTGTACAATTTTTTTTTTTAGCGTAACCAGTTCGTGCCGGGATTATTTTGATATCAAACGAACCCAGGCGCGGGATTATTTTGCACGAACCTCGATGCCAGACAGGTTCAGTCCTTCATCTGCGGGTAGCACACCCTGATATTTCAGGCCTCACTCGCTGCGAGCGGGTCGTTGACAGATACATTTTGTATTTCCGGCTTCAAAAGTATGAATGAAAGCCGGAAAGTATGAATGTACATGAGGGGGGGGGGGACAATGGGACAATAAACAAATATAAAATCTTACAGAACAAAATATTTCTGCGAAATAATTTATTTTTATTTGAAAAGTTTCAGTAAGCTTAAATCATATTTCCTTCTGTTTCCTCTCTGTACAATTCCTCTGCAAAATGATTTGTTCGTTTATTCCAACGAATTTAAGCCCTGCAAATGAGTAATACATACTCCAAAACTGCCTGATCCGTATCAAATATTTTCATCAAAAGTAGAAATTTCTAAAACTATGATTGTAAAATATACTTTATACCCGGTACTGATTGCACAATTTCTTACCATTCTCTAAAAAATTTTGGAAATTTAACGTCTTTGGATAAAGTACCATCTTGAAACTAGAATATTAAAAATATTTGTATAAAACATCTGAACTGATTTACAAGTTTTAAAATAGCTATAGAATTTGGATAAAAGTTTATAAAGACTAGTTTTTAAATAACTAAATCACAAACAGTAAGCAATGGTTGATTTGAAAAATGAAAAAGATTACTCAAAGAAATCAGCAAAATAGCCGGTGTCCAAACCACATGGCTATGGCCAGCAATAACCAAGAGTCTATGGGAAGTGGCTCAGCTGCTAGCCAGTGGCTTCCATATGTGTACATGCTATTTCTAGCCGTAGCCATGTGATTCGGACATGGCCATATTTTCAAAACACACAGCCAGGAATGCAACCATTGTTTGAGAGCAACCATTGTTCTAAGGTGGCACTGACCATTTCAATACCAATCAAAATGAATTCAGAAGAATATATTAGGAGTTTAGGTTACTCTCTTCATACTATTTTCAAGTTTCCACTAAAAAAGTAGATTTTGCTTTTTAATAATGGGAATATACAATATTTGCAAACATAAAAAAACATAACTACCAAATTATTATGAAATACCTTACTGGTGTTGGTGAATGCAGTCTAAAGCATTCTGTAAAATTGTCGGACCTGGTGTGCTGACATTTTCAAGAAAAGTGGCAGTTTCGTATCAATTTCAAACGCTGGTCAGCCGACCAGCGTTGGAAACAAACTGACTTTTCAAATAATGCCCCCAATTTACCATAATTAGTGAGTCCACATTTTGTTTGGAATCAATTACACACCTATGAATGGGTATAAGCCAGCTTGACTGGTTCCCTGACCATAAAATTCCCCAACATCCATAAATTGCTGTTTCATCTTAAGTGGGGTCAGGAAACCAGACTACAGAAACACGATTGTTTTTCTTGTTGTTTCTAGCATCTACGAACACAAAACTTCAAACAAGTCAGTGTAACAATATTTGCTATAAAATACTGACCCCCAAATTGCAAAAGCAAACGTTGTATATCCCTTTAAACTTGCTATTTTTCTAGCATTACGAAAGTTATTCCGCCCATGCTTAGCTATGGAATAATTACTGTATATTTTGTGCGTTATGTATATTTTCCTCATTATGGGTGCAAAAGCAACCTGAAATAAAACATTTTCAGAGGGTGGGAAAATGTCCCCAAAAAAGGGGGGAAAAATACTTTTCTGTTTAAATTAAAGATACAAATTGAAAATTTGTCAGTAGATAAAAAAAAAATCAAATATGCTTCATTGCTAAAAACCACTACAAATACAAACTTTTCATTATCCCATAGTTGGGGCCACATCATTGCAGACAAAATATTCAAACTAATCACCACACTGTTGCAGCATAATGCGAAGTCCAACTGAAGTACTTAAGCAATGCGTTTTGGAATGTGTATAAAAAATAACTAAAGTATCGGGCAATGGATAAAAATCATGTAAAATACTGAGCATATCACATGCTACAATGTTCATGTAAGAAGTAAAAATTAGTACAAAACTTATTTGTTAGTTGTATAAAGATTGTCAATAAAAAACATCTATGAATACAAAAATATCTATTATACGATTTTCACTTTCATAAATGTTGGTACTTTGTACGTGAAGTTTTTTTTATGATTTAAAAATCATCTAAATTACAGCATTCTATACACATAAAAAAATTGATTTATAATTTTAAATAAAATCATGTCCAATTTGCCTTGCAAGTAATTTTGTACAGTATTTCCTCAAAAACAACAAAGATTTGACTCTCGGTACATCATTGTTTCAAACAAATTTTCAAATTAGTCCAACTTCTAAAATTGAGAAATCCTCATCATTTTAATAATTATATGAGAAGTTGAATTTTGCACTGTAAAATGAACTATTGATGCCTATTCTATTGCAACTTCAAACAGTACCGGTATGTATTGTCCAATAGTTTAAACTAAAGGAAACCTGGATTTGTTTAAATGCTGCAATTTACCTGAAACAGTTTCAGGTACAGACTTTTGCAAAATGCAAAATTTTCCAGCCAACTTCTGATATACATGTACAGCCAAACGCCACAAATACTGATTTGCAAGAGTCATTTCACAGTATTTGTGCGATATTTCTTGCCGAAACCTCAATATGTTTCAATATTCCGAATTGTAGAGCAATAGGCCGTGTAGAACAAAATTGTAGAACAATAGGCCATGCAAAGCGGTCACTTCAAGATCAACACACGGTCCGCCTCCACAGACTTCACGGACTTTGTGTGCGTATTCAAAAGGCATGAGGGTTTAGCATGTTTAGACGTCACCCAGAGGTGAGTCGCAGCAATCTTGACGTCTTAACTTGTCAGCCGTGCCTGTGTAGAAAAACAGCCAGTGCGTGTTATCACATCCACCAACGCTAACTGGTTATGCTTGAGCTTCTGCTGCTTCCCTTTATTCTTAAATGCATCCAGGTTCTCACAGAATGCTACAGACGTTGGAGAGTTTGTTGGTGCTCAAGGCACCGCTGGTACTGCTTGAGCCGGTACTGCTTCCGTTACTCGTAAACGACACCAGGCACTCACAGAATGCTACAGACTTGGAGACTTTGTTGATGCTCAAGGCACCGCTGGTACTGCTTGAGCCAGTACTGCTTCCATTACTCGTAAATGACACCAGGTGCTAACAGAATGCTACAGAACTTGGACAGTTTGTTGATGCTCAAGGCACCACTGGTACTGCTCGAGCCTATACTGCTTCCGTTACTCGTAAACGACACCAGGCGCTCACAGAATGCTACAGAACTTGGACAGTTTGTTGGTGCTCAGGGCACCGCTGGTACTGCTTGAGCCAGTACTGCTTCCATTACTCGTAAATGACACCAGGCTCCGTCTCTTCTCCCGCATTTCTCTGTCCCTCTGGGCCTGGCCGGCCTCGCCGGGTAGGTGAATATGGAAAGCCATGAGCTGGCCGATCTTGGTGCAGGCGACGATGAGTGAGGATTGGACGGTCCGGACCGCCGTCAGGTTGGAGTAGGTGTACAGGTTGGTGGCTAGGGTTCCATCGGCGATGCTCCACAGAAGGAGTTTCTGTTGAGGTTCAATCACGTATCAGAATCAAGACAATTGCAAGTCAATCACTAGCCAATCACAGTAAAATCATGGGTCAATCACTGGTCAGTCACAATTCAATCACAAGTCAATCATAAGTCGCCATGAGCGTCACTGAGTGATAGACCTGTTGCGCTTAATAAGATGCCACTATTATGACTATTATTAAGTCAGTCACAAGTCGATCTCAAATTCAATCTCAAATTACTCACATGCGAAATTACAATTTATATCACAAGTCAATCACAAATCATTCACAATTCACTCACAAATCACATTACAAGTCAGGTCTTGATCAAATGACAAAAGCATTCTTTCCTCATACTTCGACTGAATAGCCTGTCACTTGACTTGTGACTGACCTTTGATTGACTTGTGATAGCTTATGACAACTAAATCTTACCCTGTCACTAGCTGCAGTCACAAGGAATTGATTGTCTCCGGTAAAACACATGCACTTGACAGAACCAGTCTAAGAGCATAACACAAAACATACCAAAAAAAATGGTTAACATCATAAAACTACTTGCTGTGGGTGAAACTGTTGAACCGGTTTTCGACATAGAATGAAAATCTTTAGTTTTGATTTTCTGACGTTTCTTGCTTTAATGGGACAGAAATTTGAACCTGGGCAGGATTGAAATGACCAAATTGTTCACAGAAGTCAACTACAGCTGAAAAAATAGAAAGTTATTAGCAATAATTCCAAAAACAATGATAAATGAAGCATATTCTACCAAATTAAGACATTTAAACCTTCAGTTAAATGTTCAGAGAAATCAAACAAGCAATTTAGTTCAACAGTTTCATGGAGGCAGATTAAAAAGTCAAAGAACCCAAATCACCTTAAACTGGTACAGTTTTTCCATCGACTTTAGATGCCACACAATCACGTAAGGAACATCGTACGCCGACGCCAACAGCGTTCCGTCGCACGTCAGGGCCAAACCTGCCACCTCTGAACTCTGACCCGTCAATGACCCGAGATCCATGGTCTCCCCAGAATCCGGCGACAACTGCCTGACGAGAACGACTCCCGAAGATGTACCCAGGAGGATCTCATGCCGGCACGTCAAGGCAACGCATGTGACTTCCCCCAAGTCGGCTGAAGGGTCGCAAGTCGCGACCTTCTTCAGCTGTTTCAGGTCCCAGATGTAGAGGCCGCCCTCACAGGTCAGACACGCCATGTACCGATCGTCGGCCCGGATGTATACATCCCGTATCCCCGCATCGTGCCCGGTGAACGTGTGGTGGATCTTCCCCGTTCGGATGCGCCACATCACGACCGTTGCGTCCTGGCTCCCCGTGAATGCAAACTCGTCGCTGTGGCTGACGGCCAGGCATGTGACCTCCTCACTGTGGTGTTGCAAGGTGTACTTGTCCATGCCCGTCGTCGCGTCCCAGACGTGGATGTTGTGGACGGACGTCTTGGCAAAAGGATCAATACCTTTGAAGATGACAAAACTGTAAATCGAAAAAAGGAATTGTTAAAAATGATAAAAAGTGGATATAGTGATGGTTCACTAGGCTTATTAAATTGTTAAATGTTTATACATTCCTCATTTAAATTTAACAAGTAAAGTATAAATTTGGATCAATACAAAAGTACTACATGGCAAGTGTCCAATATCAAATCACCATACAGCCTTACGTCAGTTTTTGTTCCATGGCCAGAGTTATCACAAGCCACCAACAGTTTAATCTCAAGTCATGACAAATTAATCACAAGTCTCCACAACTGAATCGCAAGTCTTTACAACTAAATCACAAGTCATCGCAACGTAATCACACATCATCGCAACTTAATCACAAGTCATAAACTTGATCACAACAGTCATTGCAAATAAATCACAAGTCAATCACAAGTAATCCAGTCTCAAAAAACAAACTTTCCAAAAAACTGTGACAAGGGTATTTTTTAAGAAACCAAACCAAAGACCCAAATCAACATCAATATATCCGGCGAATCGAAGGTCACACTAACCTTTGATCTGTGGTCACAGCAACCAAGCCGCTCCTATCACCAAACATCATCCTCCGTTGCTCCAGGTATTTCGGGGAGATGTCCCACAGCTTGATGTAAGGAGAGTGTAGGGAGGCAGAGACCACCAGCTGCTTAGCCAGGGCAAGGTGAGAGACAATGGCCTGCTGACCCTCCAGAGTCTGGACCTGATGGGATGACAACAAAAAATTCAGAGTGTACAACACAGAATGAGGACTATAACCAAAATTGAAAGGCAAGTTGAAGAAACCCTTGGGGTGAATATTTCTCCAAGACATTACGGAAATTCCTCAGAACTCTATCGTCTGTTAATGTCTTTTTCTTCTTGGAAGTTGCCTGGAACAAGTTGCCTGTAAATTGCCTCTACGGCCAGCCTCTTGGCTGTTTCAAACCAAGGCATGAAAGCAAAAGCAAAGTCAGTTTCATGATATTAACAATGTAGTTTCTCTGTGACATTTATCACTATCCTAACAAATTTGCTTTGCTCTTAACCACTTGCCGCCGGAATTGTTTTGGACTGAAAAACACAATTTTATAAAAATGGCAAGATATATCAGCAAAATTTTAAAGTTAAGTCAAAACACCACCAACAGTGACCCTTGAGAGTCATTTGTACAATATCTGCACGATACTTCTCACTGTAACATCATGTTTTGCAACACTCCGAGGCCCCGCCATGGAGCAATATTTGCTACAACATGCCGTATACAAATCCACAGGGAACTACTGACATGTATACACGTTCATGAGAAGAGACTCAGGAAAGCTTGACGATTTAACCCCTTCACCCGTCAGAATATACATTGCAAGATCGTGTTTAAAGGTCCTCCGGAATTAACTGGTTAGACTACATGACGTATAAACCGACCACTAAGAGAAGTTTCATGGACATGTCAGCATTACAAAAGTAGGTTAGGCCTTCACACATGAACAAAATCATAAAATGAAATAGAAAATCTGAGAGGTTTGAATATCTGTGGCCTCCTCCTCCACAACCAAGGCATTTGGCACAGTGCGACCAACTTTGTGACAGGGGAGTTTTGCCAAACTTATTTTGAGTTGTTCTTCACCTTTAAGGAAACTGGTGAGATTTTGCACCTTTTCATTCGGAAAACATAAATTGGAACAAAGTTTTCACATCACATCAATCATTGGATCTGACCTTGCGACCTGAGGTCAACTTCCAGACAGCCATGATGTCATCACGGGCCCCGGATACCAGATGGGTGTTGTCATGGGTGACGGCAACACAGTCAATGGCACCGTCATGACCTTATTAAGAATACAAATAAGTAGTGAATAAGTGCAAAAACAAACACCTTCTGAGCAAGTTTATCACTTAAATTCAGAGGAATTCAAAAAGTAAACTGCGAACTGGTTGATAAAATTTACAAGAGGAAATTCATCAAAATTAACAATCATAAACCAAATAAAAAAAGCATGCTTGTTAACGTGCTCATGAACTGAACACTACCATGCAACAGTAAACCTGTGACCATGATTTTGGGTACATGCGATGAACATGCAGGGATGTTTATTTTTAACAGTCAGTCTCTCACTTTCCGGAATACAGGCACTAATACGGCTGAGGTAAAGGATGGAACTGTGGGAGGTAATGGTTAAGGGGTGTTTGAGGGGTGGGATGTTTGAGGGATGGGGTGTATGATGGGTGAGGGTGTATGATGGGTGGGGGTGTATGATGGGTGGGGTGTTTGATGGGTGGGGTGATTGATGAGTGGGGGTGTATGGTGGGTGGGGTGTTTGAGAATTGGGGTGTTTGATGGGTGGGGGTGTTTGATGGGTGGGGGTGTTTGATGGGCGGGGGTGTTTGATGGGTGGGGTGTTTGAGGGGTGGGATGTTTGAGGGGTGGGGGTGTATGATGGGTGGGGGTGTATGATGGGTGGGGGTGTATGATGGGTGGGGGTGTATGATGGGTGGGGATGTATGATGGGTGAGAGTGTATGATGGGTGGGGTGTACGATGGGTGGGGGTGTATGATGGGTGAGGGTGTATGATGGGTGGGGGTGTATGATGGGTGGGGTGTTTGATGGGTGGGGGTGTATGATGGGTGGGGATGTATGATGGGTGAGGGTGTACGATGGGTGGGGGTGTATGATGGGTGAGGGTGTATGATGGGTGGGGGTGTATGATGGGTGGGGTGTTTGATGGGTGGGGGTGTTTGAGGGGTGGGGGTGTTTGATGGGTGGGGTGGTTGAGGGGGGGGAAGTTTGTGGGGGGGGGGTGTATGATGGGTGAGGGTGTATGATGGGTGGGGGTGTATGATGGGTGGGGGTGTATGATTGGTGGGGGTGTATGATGGGTGGGGGTGTATGATGGGTGGGGATGTATGATGGGTGGGGGTGTATGATGGGTGAGGGTGTATGATGGGTGGGGGTGTATGATGGGTGGGGGTGTATGATGGGTGGGGGTGTTTGATGGGTGGGGGTGTATGATGGGTGAGGGTGTATGATGGGTGGGGTGTACGATGGGTGGGGGTGTACGATGGGTGGGGGTGTATGATGGGTGTGGGTATATGATGGTAGTGGGTGCTTGATGGGTTGGGTACATGGTGGGTGGGGGTATATGGTGGGTGGGGGTATATGGTGGGTAGGGGTGTTTGTTTGGTGGGGGCGTTTGATGGGTGGGGGTGTCTGATGGATGGGGGTGTTTGATGGGTGTGGGTGTTTGATGGTAGACTGTTTCCCACCCCCCCCCCAAAAATATGAGTCTGTTTGCTACCGTAACCCCCGTTTAAAGCCATTGATTGGATCACCTCTGCGCGCGCATTATGATTGTTTATTTTCAAATCGCTGTTTAGCTCTGTGCATGGACGGTGATTCAACACACGATTATCAAAAAGAAAGTCTTACCACAAAAAGTACGCAAAATCATCAGTGTCTCCATGACGGTAACTTTCAAGCGTTTCAGCTGCATAGGTTTTAAATACTGAACAGTAATTTCTCTCTCTTTTTTTATATTTACCAGAGACACTTTCGAATTCAACAAAAATCGAAGCTCATCACTTCCGAAATTGTACATTCGTGGCACGCCTATTGTCATTTTTGCAATAGGCTGGTTCGGGCAAACGTTACCATTGTTATGTTCATTTCAGGAGGCAGGATTCAGACTTGTATACGTCATGCATACAATTGCATACATCAGGAGGGATGCCTCCGGATGTATGCAAGATTCACCGTTAGCTACCTGTCCCCATATTTGAAGTCCAAAGGACAATGGGGACAGGGAATCAGACTAGTTTGATGGGTTGTGTGGGTATTTGATGGGTTGGGGCATTTGAAGGGTGAGGGCGTTTGAGGAGTGGGGGTGTTTGATGGGTATGGGTGTTTGATGGGTGGGGTGTTTGATGGGTGGGGTGTTTGATGGGTGGGGTGTTTGATGGGTGGGGCATTTGATGGGTAGGGGCATTTGATGGGTGCGGCAGTTTGATGGGTGGGGGCGTTTGAAAGGTGGGATGTTTGATGGAGGAGCGCCACTGACTCGGATTCAGCCACAAGTCACGAAGTACACAACATTCTTTTCATGCACCAAAGATCCGGTAAATTTACCATAATACCGAGCTCATCTTCAAACTAGAAATGAAACAGAGAAGATAAAGCTTTGAACTCAAAGAGTTGTAATTGAGTCAGGTACGAGTGTGATGACAAGATATGGGGAATGAACAATGACATAGGAATGCCTTTACTCCAGTGTTATGAATAACATGAGTTGAGACTGGATGACCTGTGATGGTTTGATCACATCTCTGTTTAACATCGGAACGCGACAGTAAGATCACTAAGACAATAAATCAATCAAATCACGAAGCTACAGCATCCAATTTCATGGCTGTGCTTACTACTAGTGAAAAATCCCTGCTTACTGTAGCAGAAAATTCTATGCTTATGCTAAGCGTATTTCACGAGTTAGCGGGGAAGTTTGGCTTCTGCGCATGCGTACTTTACGTAACTATTGTGCTTACAAGATTAGCACAGAATTTTTCTGCTGGCTGGTTAGCACCAAATGGTGACCGTTAGCGCGGAATTCCGTGGTTAGCAGGGCCATGAAATTGGACCCAGACGAATTAATCTTGGGATTTTCAGGAGAAAATGTAGTTTTCATTCATGTTTTTAAGTCTCAACACCAAAGCATCAAATCGTCTTGTGGATAACATAGAAAAAGAATTGTGTTAAAATAAGCATGTTTTAACTTTAAGTAATCTATTATCAAATATTTGATAGTTGACCTATGGGTTGAAAATGGCTTCTCCCTCCCCCAGTCCCTCTTACCTCCAAGTGAATGCAGTAGTTTACCCGATGCCACGTCCCAGACATATATGATACTGACCGTGCCAGCGATTACTCGTGTCTCGTCCCGGCTCAAGCAAGCCGAGTAGATAGGCTTCTCATTGCAAGACTCCAGAACATGGACAGTTTTAGGAGGCAGTTTGTCATCGGGTGGATGCAGCTTGGTGATAACCTTTAAAAGAGATATTAGTATTTTAGTTAGTTTAGCATTATGTCACAAAAAAGTGAAATTGATTAAATATACATGGTTGGAAAGCCCACAACATAAGCTTTCATTGGGTATAATAGAGCTCCATAGCCCCTCCCGTTCTGGAGATATGACGTATTTGCATATTAAATACTTCCTTGGAGTTCAAATTACACAACTGAGAAAACAGGCTTTGAAATAGCTGGCTTTGGTGTAGATCAACTGAACGATGCACACAAAATGGTTGTTTTTTCCACTTAATTCATGAAAATCAACATTTCTGTGAATGAAACCTGAAACTGTAGGTATTAAAGATGTCATTCATGACACAAAATAAAAATCACATTTTGACAAAATTTTCACCCTCTCAATGTTGAGCGGGCCATTACACAATAATGCTCAGTGCGACTTAATACCCTTTTTGTGGAGCCGGTCACATTTCAGCATTTTATCTAGTTCACACTTTTTCTTGGGATAACGATTAAAACGTTAACTGACAACAAAAATTAATAATTTAAAGATATGCAAGTGGCCAGCCACGCAGCTGTAAAGCCACAAAAAAAGAAGAAATTCCAAGACTTTGTACAGTGTCTTTCAATTTTTAATGGCAGAAATGGGAATTAAAATGAAAAAAAAGGAAATCAGCTGATCAAAGGAAAATTTGCATGCCTGACTGATACAAGAATATTTTGATTTGTCTTCTCCTAAAAATGTCATTATAAGTTGGCACATCAGCTTGATGTAAACAAACATTTATTACTGTTTGCTTGAAGTGGGGGCACTCCTTATTCAGCCATGCAACTGGGAATTTATATTAGGAAAAAAAGAGGAAATTCCAAACCACACAAGACTTTTTATAGTGTTTTTCAATTTGTAATGGCATTCGTGAGAAGTAAAAAAAAAATTTTTTACTGGAAATTTCACTGGAAACCTTAATACTTATTTAATGCTAAAAAAAGGATTTAGAATTCTATTCCGAAATTTACTATTTCTGGGTGCTGCAGCATCAACTGTACACATCACATTTTAAATAACTACAGCACTAAATCATCTATTTAAACTTACACATTTACCCATCAGTACCTGTATTACGTTGTATTACATTGTATTAATTCTCTGAAGTATCCATAAAACCATAGAGTGCTTGGGCAGTTTGGGGCAGTACAGAAAGTAACAGGCAGGGCGGTTTGAGGCGGTACAGGATTTGAAGGATTAAACGGCTGATGTTTATATTGTGCAGACTTTAGCTTAAAAGTCTCGTTTCTTACCAATGTCCCATCTATGGATGCAGACACTACCAGCACGTCGGAGGTCAGCCCCACGTAAGTGATGTATTTCTTGTGGTTGGTGATGTCACAGATCATGTAATGGCCAACCAGGGACCACACTTTGACCGTGGCATCGTCCGAGCCGGTCACGGCGTACCTGTCGTCCTCGCTGATGCATATGCATGAGATGAGTTTGGTGTGGCCCCGGAACGTGTGTAACTTGTCCCCCGTGTTGATGTTGTAAACCTTCAAGATTGAAGTAAAAAGTTATGTTACAAAACTCAGTGGTTGGAAGAATAAATATCCTTTGAAGTTCACCAAACAGCTCCCAGTTAATAGTAAGTTGGATAATTGGAAGGAAGAAGTCTTTATATTAGCTATAACATGTACGGCCCAACTCCAGACGAAAACAGTTGAGGACTCTTCTTACAGTCAGGTATTTAATTGTACATGGAAATCTACTTTTAATTTGACGTACACACTTTGTTTTTGTGAAGGAATCGTGCAAGATGATGTGCATTCAACTCATGAAAGACAAGTTAAGGAATTGTTGGTGACTGATATCTACATGAAGACAAGGTATTGTTTCAAGACCATATTGACTTAAGAAAACTGAGTACCATCATGGGAGACCATAATGAACACAAATCTGTGTGTAAAAAAGTAGTAGTAAAGTCTGTCATGAGCCAATGTGGCCCATCAGGCCGGCATTTATCTCCGGGTTTCAGTAGCATGAATCGACTGAGAATATGTCTATTCCCCTGGATGGGATGCTAGTCCATCGCAGGTTACTCCCCAGCTAATGCCGGTACCCATTTATACTCCTTGGTGGAGAAAGGCAAGTGGGGATAAAGTGGCTTGCCCATGGACACAACATACCACCAGCAGCTGGATTTGAACCCCTGACCCTCTGATCATGAGCCACAAACCCTAACCACCAGACCACAATCCCCAACACAAATCTGTGTGTAATATAATCTATATTTACACTCACCATCAGATCATTTTCCGACGGTGAAATGATCCTCGTGGAGTCATGCGTCACAGCCACGTTCGCATGCCGCGCATACCCTGAGTGGTTCTCCGTTATGAGCAGTACAGGGTCACCACTGAGGACACTCCACACCTGTAGATAGTTCTCATCGGACCCTGCAACTAGCCACTGGTCATCGGCCGAGATGGCCACGCATGACATGGTCCCTCCTGTTGGTGGATGAGCAACATTGGTTAGTCATTGGTGAAGTTTTTACTTTATTGAATTTTCACTCATATAGGAGAAGATCTGGTCTTAAAGAACAGAAAGGTGACACTGAGAATTGCCTTAAATACTGATTGCTTTGAGTGGTGTGGTAAGACAAGCCTCCAAAGGTGATCCATGGAGCATTGTGTTTCACTATCATGTACAGCAAGATAGTAAAAATAGTAAATGCTATTGAAATTCCCCAGTAAAATGCCCACAAAATCTTTTTTACTCTGCTAATAGTATAATATATTTGTTGATAATTACAATTTCTGATGCAGCGTCTGCTGGAGAGTACAATTATTTCAGAGACATATTTGGCAGGGAGTTTAATAAATTCAAATCAGATCTAAATGATGATGGAGATTCTACCTTTCTGGCCTTTCAGAACGTAAATATCTTCATCGTGTTCCAGTTCCCAGAGTCTGACGGAACCGTCAGCAGACGCGGTGGCCAGCATAGAGCAAGACAAGTTGACAGCCACGCTCAGGATGATACCTAAAAAGGACAGGCATTGAAAATACACAATGTGTCATTTTACTGTTTGTCCCTTCGAGAGCCAACTCAAAACTTATGTTAAGCAGGAATGTTGGGGTTCTACTTTCAACCGAACTAGCTTAGGAATTCTAAGTAAGATTTGAGGCTTTGCATGGTGGAGATACTAATGAATGAAAGGTTTGCGGAAACACCGTGCGGGAATAATTTCTCAAACTAAGAAAATGGTTTTGAAAAGAACCAGAGGTATAAACTCGACCTACTGGTCAGTATGGGATCCGTGCGCCAACAAAGAGGGCGCCCTTTTACCTAACAACGACGTCCCATGGATGGGATATTTAGCTGGTTGACGCGCACCGTTCCTTGTGTGTGCCGCACGTACACCAGGGGATTTGTACTATGTACACGCAGTGAAACGGACGCGCGTCGCGGCAAAATTGCAGTCAGGCAAGATGGCGTCTTTCGGTCACCCCCAACTGTACTTGCTTTGCCAGTGAGGGGGTACTTGTGAACGGAGCGGATATGCTCTGACCGTCTTCACTCTCCTGAAGACGGTCAGAGCATACTGACCGGAACGTCGAGTTAATACCTCGGATCTTTTCAGAACCATGCTCTTAGTTTGAGAAATTATTCCCACATGGTGTTTCCGCAAACCTTTCATTCATTAAGAATTCTTGTCTCTCAATTTCTCCGACAGTACCGAGTATATAGTGCTCATTAAAAATGATATTGGGAAATGACAAAACGCAATATTAATCCTAATTCTGTCAGATTTCTTTCAAAATCCTTGTGGAGGATTACAAAATATCTGTCATAGGGTTCCTGCACTGCATGGTGTGAAAGATTTGGGAAAATTTCCTAGCACAGGTGTCTCAGACAAAGCTAAAGTAGACTACTGGTTCGAGTCCAGCCTGCGGCTATGGTACGTGTGCCCTTAGGCAAGGCACTTTGTCACTCATTGCTTCTCCCCACCCAGGAGTAAATGGGTACCTGTGAGGGCAGAGATGGTTATTGTGGTTGAGCTGCTTTGCACGGAAATGGCAGCATGGAGCTGTATACTCCCAAGGGAGCTGAGATGGTATTTGGAATGTTTCATTGGCCCAATGAGCTGGGTATAATGATGTAGCGCCTTGAGCACCAATAATGGTGGAAACTAATATGTAAGCTCTATAAATACCCATTATTATTATTATTACTTCATTATTCATGTACCTTTCTAACATCAAAGTGAACAGGCGAGTAGCCAGGGTTTTGTTTGCCTGTTGCAAAATAGAATTTTCATCCCATTTATGTTTCGTCTAATAATAATAATAATAATTAACATTTATATAGCGCTTAATACGCAGTGTTTCGAAGCGCTTTACAAAAAGTAAACATACGTAAGTATAAAGTACCAAAATATACAGGTATTAACAAAACATGTAATACAATGTAGTAACAACTAAAGAAGTGTCAAATGTGTCTAAGTTGACTCGGAGTTAAATAGATGTGTTTTCAATCTGGTTTTGAAAATGTCCAGAGTTTGGGAATCCATTTTTGCTTCTTTGTCCCGATTTTGCTTCTATCAGCATCCCGATTTAGCTTGTAAAATTTCTCGCCCGTTGCAATCTGCCAATCTGCACTTCCCCTGGCTACGCCACTGAAACTGAATGTTCCAGATGTGCAAATCATACACAAGTGCATGCATGTCGGACTACTGTCATGCATTACTCACAGCTGTTATCGGTCCAAAATAACCAAATTGGGTGGGATTTAATGGATTAGTCCACAGAGGACCACCCAAGCTTACCCGAATGTCCAATGAGCGTGGTCCGGAGCGGCCCGCCAGGCATGTAGAAGCAGCTGCGCAGGGGTACCAGCAGAGTCTCCCTCATCTCATTACACCGGTCCCCGGCGCCCTCCACGATGCGCCCAATGCATTGTGGGTAGTCCTTGGCCAGGTGCGAGAGCCGGCCCAGGATTTCAACAGCCAGGGATTGCCGGTTGTCCTGGAAGTCCAGGGTGGATTTGGCAAGCCTGAAATTCATACAAAAAATTTTCACTGAATTTGCAAGAAAAACATTCTTTGAAGTTGAAATTCTTTGAAATGGGATCACCCCCCCCCCCCCCCCCACTTTTAAAGTGGGGGGATACCATATTGTTTGTCCACCAAACTTTTTTCGTCCCCGAATAAAAATTGTAGCCTACTATAACAATTCTGTAGCTCAGAAAAGCTAATTCAATGACTCCAAACTCGAACTGATGTTTAAAAGAAAAATTTGTTTTAGTGGTCAAAAATTGCCTCAGATCGCACCATAGAGTGTCTAGAATCCAACATTTTTCAGGGCCCTTAATTATAGGCCCTGAACCCCACGCCGCTAGGGCTTCGCACTCGCATTGCATTAGTGCTGATCAAGGTATGCCCCCCCCCCACTTTTGACAAGCGATTGACGCCTTGGGCGGTGATCAAATATCAAATAATTATCATATACTAAATTCACATAAATATGGGTGGGATTATGTCAGCCAAAGAATAAATCCATTTCACTTGTTACCTAGTGTTAACATTCAGTACGCGTGACCTATTGGCTTTTAGGCTATAGAAAATTGTACCGCAACTAAGTCCGCGGCAGTGTAAGACATTACTGGATACGTCAGTGCTTTTCTTCACAGGTGATTTTTTTGGATGTGAAATGTATTAACTGATAATCATTGCCAATAACAAAATGCACAAAGAATATCCAGAACAAGAAGTTCACAAAGTGTGTGGCACCGTTGGTATAAATTGCACCTTCTACTGTGCTAATGAGTGATCCTTCGATGGTTAGTCTAAATACTGACCAGTATCTAACTCAGATATAGAGTCAGAGGAACAACCAATGCATCACTGTCCTTATGACATCTAAAATGGGGTCATCTAACATGAATCTAACACATGCACTGTGTAGCGCACATACTTATGCTTGAACTGGAAAGATAGATTGTCACAGTGCACAGCAGCCAATATTTCGGAAGCTTTATGGGTGCTGACTGTCCTCAAATACATGTATAAGGACAGGTCTCCAATCTAACCTGATGGTGTCCTGTAGTAGTTTGAGCTCTGTGTGCAGCTTCCTGCCCAGGATAGTCTCCTTCTCAAGGACCCAGCTCAGCTCTTCAATCAGGTGCTGAGCAGACAGGGCCAAGGTGATTGCCTCCAGGAAACTGAAGTTGCCAAATGTCAGCTGCGATATACAGACAAACATCAAAAGGTTTGGAATTGAACTGGAGTGAATAAAGTAGCCATTACTTGTTGGAAATATTACACATTATCAAATCTTACCTCCTAGGCCTTGCTGGTGGTATGCGACCTCTGTCCTTCAAAACTGTCCAGCATACCACAATCCTCCAAAATCAACCACAACAAAGATACCAATCCACCCTCCATCTTCCAAATTCAACCATGATTCAACCAGCCCATTAAACCCAAATCCTCAAAAATCAACTGCAAGCATACAGCCTCAATCTTTTCACCAATTCCTACTGGAGGATACTGCAGGATATGAGAGGGTTAGGATTATCAGGCCCCCAAAATCAACTCTAAACTTTCCGAGAGGAACCCTCCTGAAGCCTCTAAAATCCGTAAAAATGGCACATTTTACGAATAATTTCAAGGGGCATCAAGCCACACGTAAAATGATAGTGGTTGGGTTCTACCTTCTTGAAAATCCTCCAATACCCCTGATTGGATTTTTAAGAAACTAGGAGGTTGAAGTTGAAGACGGCATCAAAACAGTAACTACCGATGAATAAAAGATAGCTCAGTTGCCACAGTGCAAGTTGGACAACCCGAACGTCACAAGTCAAGGTTACAGTAAATTTTCTTGTTTAGCCAGGACCAGATTTGAGTTCCTTAAACAGTTAGCTATTTAAAAATCCTACCACGCTAGACTTATATGTATTCAATGAAACTGACCCTACAGTTTTGTTTATCACAAAGCCTCAAATCACATTTGTTTCCAATCTCAGTAATTACGACTGACCGTAATTCTCAATCAACCTTGCTCCAAATTGCTCTACAAACTCCACTGAAAGCTGTACTCACTGAGACGAGATCGTCCGTGTTGTGAGCATGGAGCAAGTGGTATGGCAGTTCACTCAGTTTACGGTAGTTGTAGGCTTTGTGGCGTTTCAGGGGCTGCGGGGCGACAAGGCGATCTGCCTTGTAAACCTCCTCCCTCTGGGTAAGATTCAAGGTCTGTAAAAAAGACATGAACAACGTACAAATGTTATCCATTTTATTGATGTATTTTCTACATGGTAAATTTTTGAAGGCGGCTTTTTGAGTAATAAGTTCAGAAAACTAAGAGTTTTGTAAATCTGACCTTTTTCTGTCCTGCGCTCCATGTTCCAGCGAAGAACTCGGCCATGACTTGATGCCTCTTCTGTTTCTCGTCAGGATCACACAGGTAACGATCTCTGGCAGCTTCTGTAAACTGTCTGCAGAATGTTGTCAAAAATAACACCAAAAGGCCATGGCAAGTGATTCAAATTAACAGCTAGGTTTCAAAAATGGCTGCTCGATTGATGAGCAGATCGCTTAGGCAGCCACAGTTACAACACCACTCGTGTGTTGAGTAACTTTTGTGTACAAAAGAAGGAAGGGGTTTGAGGAATCACCTATTATGGAACAACAGAGACAATTTGACATCGACTTAAAAAAAATATTTTGTGGATTCACTCAGTTTTTGAGAGTATGTCAAATGTCTTAATACCTGTCTTCTTCATTTTTTTTCTCATAGTAACAAATTCTCAGGATGTTGTTCCCGTACACAATTTTGGGAGGTTTCGTTTTATGGTCCAGGAGAAGGTTGGTCAGGGACAGGCAAGACATGCTTTTTGGCCACTCATTCCCCCTCCCTTCATAGGGTTGTTTCTTCCCGTCCTTACCTGTGGTACAGCACCATGACTGTCTTGCCGTCAGTCTGCCGTTCCACCAGATATTCCTCCAGCTCATACTTGAGCCTGGTCCACATCAGGGGCGGGATGCGGACAAACTCCTCGCTGGGCGGGGACCAGTACTGGTAAATCTCGTCCAGGACCTCATCGTCGATGGACAGGATGTCTTCCAGCTCCGAGTGGCTCAGCCCATTCCTGGCGGGGAAGAGGGGGGAGGGGGGTTATGTCAGCTTTTTAGTTATCAGGGCCAATGCAGAATCTTCTTGCAGGCCTTGAATTTGGGAATTTTTAGGGCAAGGCCACTTTGGCCTTGAATGGAGCAAAATTATAGAGGGCACCACGGCCAGTCGGGAGGGCACCAAGGCCAAACTAATATCTGCAGAAGGGGCACAAAGGCCAGCTAAAAAAATGCGAATTTATATCAGCGATCATGTAGTTTAGGGCCCCCCTTTAGTTTCGATCAAATTTGAGCCAAAGGTGTTTTTATCATTCAAAAAAGTACCTTTTCAACCTAAAGCAGACTTCTCTCAGCTTATATTGCATCTGTTTTGTAATTTTGAACACTTTTTGGGGATAGAAATTACGTTTTTTAAAGCAGTTTTATGGTTGGTGACGTGCGATCGCCATCTCTATTTTCGTCTTGCGTTTTTTCGTTGTCGTTTTCCCTCAAAATTCCCCTCAAAATTCGCCTCAAAATTCGAAACCCTTCCCTCTATCTATAACCTACCTGCATGTTCTTAATGTGGATTAAAAGTTGATTTTGTTCTCTTAGGGAATCAGGCCCATAATTAATACACGATCGCCATTTACAATGTCCGCTTTTGACAATCGGAATTCGGAACGCCATGTGCACGCGTGTTTTGACTATGCCCCAAGCTCGTTTGCCTCGTACACGAACATCAATGCGTTCTGTACCGCGCATGCAATTCGCAAGCACTGGGAAAAAGAAAGTCGGTTGACTGCACGTAAGATCTGCCGTACGTACTCCTGCTGGTATGTGTGTGTACGAATACTGACATATATTTTTGCGGCGGGGGTGTCGCTACTTGAAGTATCGGCACATACAGGAACTGGAGATTCAGTTGTCGGTACGGTGTACGTACGTACGTACGTGTGTGTGTACATCGTACAGTGGGGAATCGACGGCGTTTGGCCAGCCGGCCACGGCCGTACTGCGCGCGTGTGATTGATTCAGCGAGATATTAAGACAACTGATTGGGCTGGCATGGCATCGAAATACATTGTCAATGTGTGGAAAAACAACTGGAATCAAGGATTGTAGTGGTTTTAATAGGCTGATGCATGTTTTTGCAAAAAGGGCACGACGGCCAAGGTAATTATGGGGCAAGGCAAAACTGGCCGTGAAGACAGGGATTTTTTGTGGGGCACCTCGGCCAGTAAGAAGGCAACGACGGCACTGGCCGTCGTGGCCGTCGTTCAATTCAAGCCCTGTTCTTGGGAAATGTTAATCAAAGTCATAATTTTGGAGTACTGTGGCGTCATGGCGTACATGGTCTCATGCACTGAACTCAACATTCCGTGGCTAATTCTGCACATTGTGGGTTCAAGTAGAGCCGATGGGGTTGGAATGA
Organism: Patiria pectinifera; assembly: GCA_029964075.1. NCBI lineage: Eukaryota > Metazoa > Echinodermata > Asteroidea > Valvatida > Asterinidae > Patiria > Patiria pectinifera. The sequence goes on along the minus strand of CM057149.1, from coordinate 36,947,550 downwards.
CTGTGTCCTTGGGCAAGACACTTTGTCAGAAGTTCCTCTCCCTACTCGAGAGTGAAACTTGGTAGGCGTGAGAACAGGGATGGTGATGTTTGACTTATGCATTTGTGCAGCACTGGCAGAATTGAGCTCTACACTCCTTTGTGAGTGTGTCTCGTGAGTTTGTGTGATTCTTAGAAGAATACACTCAACCAAAAAAGAAAGTCCCCCTTAATACTTGTTTGTCTCACTTAAAAACTACTGAGCACATCTTGCTCAAATTATGACTGATCAGTACAGAAATTCCTTAGCAATCCAGCCATACTCTTTGTTTGGCCCAAAACAGTGATAATGTGTACAAAATTATGCAATTGATGACAAATAGTACCAAAAAAAAAATGCACCTTTGTATACGTGCAAGGTGAGTGTGAACCACAACTTGCACGTATACAATATTCTGTTTTTGTCATAAATTGCATATATTCGTACACATTATCACTGTTTTGGGATGTACTTAGTACGATTAGTTGTTATTTGAGCGACAGGTGCTAAGTAGTTTTTGAGTTAGACAAAAAAGTATTGGGGGGGGGGACTTTCTTTTTTGGTTGAGTGTAGCTTTACTTCATGTTATGAATGGTGTGCTTTGCTCTTCTTCAGAAGAGTGCCAATTTACAAACTGCCAAAACAAACGTTTGATAAAAAAAACATAATAGTTGAATTTGTATGCCAAATAATCAACAGACCTTGCAGCAGTGATGTATCCAAGGGCGTGCGAGACCACTTTGGTGCCAAACTCCACTTCGAGACGGGCAAAGAGCTTCCAGATAGCCGCCCTGATGGTAGTGGCTAGGGCTTCCTCAGTGACTGCGGTGTACGACCTCCAGCGGCGAGCCTCTTCAAAGGCAAGCTTCAGGAATAAAGGCTGCCTGCAGTGCCTGAAAGCTGGGGAAAGGCAACATAGTCATTGCTGTCAAGGTGAAGAAGTATTTATCAACAAGGAGGCTTAGTTGCTTCTTCTGACTTTAAGAATGATAACTGTGTTCATCAGGTGATCAGTGGAAAAGTGGAAATAAGTGGTGTGCATTTACAGGTAGTACTGGAGCTGGGTACCAT
>CM057149.1:36895961-36945961 GCA_029964075.1 Patiria pectinifera | reverse complement strand
ATGTGTGGTACATCTGTGAAGTTTAAATTTATCCGTTAAAACGGGTTTTTTTTTATTATAGTGGTAAAAGTCGGCACTCTCATATGCATGCATGTGCCCTCTGATGTACGTTATACATGCTCTTAAGCCTATACCTGTTTTGGTATTTGGACATTTTGTGACGAAGGTTTGTCCTATTGCCATAAATATGGTGTCAAAATAATCACAAGGCATCTGAACAACTGTCAGAGAAACTTGGCAGGATTTTCAAAAATGCATTGCGTCGATAGGAGCCAAAATGTACATGGAGGGGGGTTGCGGCCCCGCCCCCTCCGCGCTTTTCGTACCACTCTTAAGTTAATTAGTCTGACCAAAAATCACTCTAAAATTATATTTTCATGTTCCACATGTGCCAAGGCATCAATAAAAATTGTTTCATTTTCCCATTTTTAATTTGAAGTACATTTGCACAGCTTTATTCGATCTGTTAAGCCCCTGTCACACTTTTGCGTATCCCAATTCCTTATGAGTTCCTTATCAACAATTTTCAATACGCAGCCGTACGATCAAAAACGTCGAAATGTTTTGATTACTTTGACTAATGTGTGTCGCACATCTAGCGAACAAATAACGAATTCAGCGCATCCACTGCGTATGAGATGCGTATGCAGTGCGCAAGTTCGCTATCTGTGCGTTTCTCAAAATAGTGACGATGCGCTGCAAGTACGCTATGTATACGTCCAATATAGGAGGTCAGCGTATTACCGCGTATGAACGGCTTATATCCCCCATGAACACTTGATAGCGTACTCGTACCGCGCTCGACCGATGCGGGACCGATGCGCTGCGTATTTATAACTTATGACCTGCGTAACAGCGTACGCAGCGTAGTTTTGTGCATGCCCAAAACTATCCAGCGTACTGGGCCGTACCATGCGAATGCCTGCGTACATAAAACTTACACAAAACAATAGAGATGCATATGAGGTGCGTATTGTGCGTACGACTGCGTATGAAAAAAATGTCAATGCGCAACTCATAAGGAATTAGGATACGCAGAAGTGTGACAGGGCCCTTTAGTCGGCACTCTGATGCACGCTTTCATGTGCATGTACTTTTCAATGGGAAAGTTAACATTTTGACATTTTGTGATGAAGGTATGCCACATTTTCATAAACCTGGTGTCAAAATAACCGCAAGGCATCTGAACAACTGTCAAAGAAACTTGGCAGGATTTAAGAAATGCTTTGCGACGATAGGAGCCAAAATGTACTCGGAGGGGGGTTGAGGCCCCGCCCCTTTCTGGCTTTTCCCGCCGGTCTTAATGTAATTAGTCTGAGCTAAAAGCCCTCTTAAGTAATATATTCATGTTCCACAAGTGCCAAGGCATCAATACAAACTGCTTTCATTTTCTCCTCTACCGTTGCGTTGCAACGGTATCAGCGAAAAGAAAAAAGAGGGGGTGACGGCCACGCCCACCCTCCGCGCTTTTCGGGCCGCTTTTAAGTCAATTAGTCTGATCTAAAATCGCTCTTAAGTTATATTTCTATAATCTACAAGTTCCAAGCTATCAAATGATACTGGTTTTGTTCTTGTTCTCAAACTTTTGATTAAATGCAACATTTGCCACATTTGGCATGGCGCCAATGGGCCTTTGTTTGATCTAGCGAAACTTAAGACTGGCCATTCTGTGATCAGGGTCGATGATACTACGCTTTTCAGACAATCAGGGGATTTGTTCCCAAAATTTTTGATAAACCCTATCCAGCTCTCAGTCTATGGTACTGTACACATCATCAACTAAGTGTAAATACATGACGTGACCTTTACTATGCAAAATGTTATCACAGTTACATGAATATTATATGCCCTTGACCTTCACCTAACCCTGCACATACTAAACCGTTTCGTCGCGGATACCGCTATCTTTTGGGGTCACGCCGTATTCTTTGGGGGCATAATTGGAAATAATATGTCCCATCATGACATTCTATCCTGTGCATGATATGGGACTATTTTTCAGTGAAATCATGAATTGCTCCAAAGATTCCCATGTGATCAGAAAGATTTTATTATTAATTCTTCTTTTTTTAACTGGTATTGTTCCCTCTCAACTCAAAATTGCCAAAGTCATTCCAGTTTTTAAAAAAGGTGATCCTACTTGTGTCAATAACTGCAGACCTATTTCTTTACTGTCGTGCTTTTTTTCAAAGATTTTTGAAAAATGTACTTATGTCCGCACTATAAAATTCCTAGATAAGTTTAACATTTTAACTCATTCACAATTTGGATTTCGAAAAAAAACATTCAACCACCCATGCTTTACTTGAATTTATAAATAAAGTGTTTAATGCCATTGATGACTCCAAACACACTCTAGGGATATTCCTTGACCTCTCTAAGGCGTTCGATACCATTGACCACGAAATCTTATTATACAAACTTTCCTTCTATGGCATTCGAGGAACTTCCCTAGAGTGGTTTAGGAGTTATCTCTCAAACCGAACCCAATATGTGTCGATTAATGGCTTTAATTCAAACTCTAGTTTTCTTACACACACGGAGTACCCCAAGGCTCAATTTTAGGACATTTGCTCTTTATAATATATATTAATGATTTTACAAGGTCTTCTAACTTGCGCTCCTTTATACTGTTTGCTGATGACTCTAATTTATTCTTTTCCCATAGCAACCTCAATTACCTCACCGACACTGTTAACACCGAACTTAAATCTGTTTCGAATTGGTTCAGACTCAATAAATTATCCTTAAATATTTCCAAAACTAGCTACATGTTGTTCAGTAACTCTGTCAGTGAGCTACCCTGTAATATTATGATTGATGATTCTGTAATTATCAAAACTGATTGTTGTAAATTTTTGGGTTTGTTAATTGACTCAGGGTTTACATGGAAAAATCATGTTGATCATTTATGTAAAATCATTGCAAGGAACGTAGGTGTAATTAACAAACTCAAGCATTTTTTACCTGTAAATGTTTTGGAATCTCTTTATAATACCCTAATTGTCTCTCATCTTAAGTATTTTTAGCCAGAAAAGTGAAATTCATTCTCATTGGACTCGCCAAGCCTCTAATTTTTATATTCCATTTAGTCGCACCTCTCTTGCTCAAAATACGGTTAAATACAAGAGACCCAAGCTCTGGAATTCGTTCTCTAAACAACTGCAAGCTTCTACCAATCTCTCCACTTTTAAACGCCTATTTAAATCATTCTTAATTCAAACTTATCATTAATTCATGCCAGTAGATATAATATGTACATGAAGTTACATGTAGATTGTAGAATATCCATGATTGTATTGCTCTTTGCTGACCTGACTAGTTTAAATGATCTGTATTGTATTGTTTGTTTGTCCGTTGTTTACGTCTCAATGTGTATTGTGTTTAGGTATGTTGCTTTTCTACGTACATGTAATTACTTTAAATACAGCATGCTCATTGAGCCTGGTGTGACTGACCATTCAATAGTGTTCATTGTAAGTTAATTCCCTTCTCTTGGATTGGGCTCAATGAGCATGCCTGTCTGGGCCCATGCTTAAAAGCTCTGCTTCTCAATGGACCCCTCTGCAGTGTCCCTAAAATATCACTTTTGTTGTATTGTTTGTAATTCTTTTCTGTTATGTAATTATCTCATGTCATTTATTGATTTGATACTGTGGAAAATAAATGAACCTTGAACCTTGAAAAAAAAGGAAAAAAAAGGCGGTATCCTATCCTTCAAACGATCTATGATGTCACGTAATAATGCCTGTGACGCAATTACTATTAGTATAACAAGTTAGAAACAACATCGGCATGGAGTAAGCCTAAGCCTTACTTACTTTCCCAAGTACAAAGTCAGCGTGAACATATCTGGATGGTACTGCTTTCCAATCCGGGTGATATTGGCATTAGTCTGTCCAGAGTCTGGAGCGATCAGCGGTGAATTACCGACCAAGGGCCAGCCCCGAGGCCCGGGCGGCCAGGTGTATTTGCTCCAGTACGTCAGTCGCCGCCATATCACCGCCGTGACCAAGAAAGTCACGACCGCACACAGGAGGAAAGGCACGGTAGAAATGTAGTTGGCGTTTGTCAAAGCGGAGATGACTTTTTCTGTGATCGCCATGTTGGCAGACAGATCTGTCTCTGAGGACTCAGCAAACCCTGGATTACCAGGCACCGATTTTAGCTGTGCATCTATTGATATAGTGTGGCACTTTGACCCGAGTATGTAGTTCATCATACACACTAGCGGGATGCCGCGCTTCGCGCGGCACCCGCTAGATGGGTGGAGTTGACTGTTTTGTAATAATTGTAATAATTACTGTATACAATGAAATCTCGATAATTTAAACTCTAATAACTCCAAACAACTGTTAAGTCAAATAAAGAATCAGACCCTCTGCTGCAGGCGAGCCTATTTGGATTCGCCATCAGTCTCGCCTAAGTTGTATTTGCGTGCACATAACGTTTCCTGCGGAGATTGTGCGAGGGTCCAGGACATATTGTCAATATAGGGGAAGGGGCTAGCTAGGGTGAAGGGTGCTAGTTGGAATTTCTGTAAAACCCGTCAACCATGTCACCAATATTTCCGGGGATGGGGAGAAATATTTCCAGGGATGGGGAGAAATGGTTTTTGTTATAGAGGGGAGATGGTGATATTGAAATCGCTGATATTGTGAAGGATATGTTTGTGCTGGGATTCATACCGTTTAAATGTTGTTTTAAATTGCGCGCCGATTAGGAAGGTCTTGCTGTCAACAGTTGAATGAAATTAAGTATTTATTGCCGACCGATTGTCTCATGCGATGTCTCATTATATAAAGCTCATAAATAATGTTGTGCTAGAATATTGTCCAGTCAATTTGAACATTGATTTTTCAAGGTGCCAAACCATTAAGGACGTATACACCAACTGTACAAATAGGTAATTTAGACGAAACGCGGTTTGATCTTGGCCTATACAAAATCGTATCCATCGTTCTCACTACAGAGGAGAGGAGGGGCAGCCAGTGGGGGTGGGGGTTGGATATTGTGTGGGCGTCGCCAGGATTTTTCTAGAGGGGGAAAAACATATTTTGGCCCAAAAAATTCCTGGTTTTCTCAACACATTCTCGATTTATCAGTTTTAGAGGGGGGCAGGGACATTTTGCACCCCCAACCCAAACCCATTAAATTCACACCACTATGACTTTGCGCCTCTTTTTATTATTGTTTTTTTTTTGCTTTTCGGGGGGGGGGAGTGCCCCCCCCCCTCCTCGCGACGCCCATGCCTATTTATGTTACACCTGTGAATGGTCACATATTATATTTCCGGGGAAGTGGGCAACAATTTATATTTGTTATGGTGAAGGGGGTGTTTCTTATTAAAGTAGAAGTTAATGTCATTATAGCAGTTGGTGTTTTTATTATGGTGGTGGGGTTGTACAGCAAAGTACTGTAACACGTTCATTTGCAGAAGAGAGTAAAACTAAAAGAAAGGACATATTGGAGCACTTCATAATTATGTCAAGCGCCACATGTTAAATGTATTTATTACAAAACTGTGAAAATGAAATCAGGTATACAATCAAATTTTTTTTAGTAATAATGTATTTGCAGCATTCATTACTGTACAGGGTAGTACTTCGACAAAACTCAGGGGATATAATTGTTGTCTTGTTGCTTTTCGGGGGGGGGGGAGTGCCCCCCCCCCTCCTCGCGACGCCCATGCCTATTTATGTTACACCTGTGAATGGTCACATATTATATTTCCGGGGAAGTGGGCAACAATTTATATTTGTTATGGTGAAGGGGGTGTTTCTTATTAAAGTAGAAGTTAATGTCATTATAGCAGTTGGTGTTTTTATTATGGTGGTGGGGTTGTACAGCAAAGTACTGTAACACGTTCATTTGCAGAAGAGAGTAAAACTAAAAGAAAGGACATATTGGGGCACTTCATAATTATGTCAAGCGCCACATGTTAAATGTATTTATTACAAAACTGTGAAAATGAAATCAGGTATACAATCAAATTTTTTTTAGTAATAATGTATTTGCAGCATTCATTACTGTACAGGGTAGTACTTCGACAAAACTCAGGGGATATAATTGTTGTCTTGTTGCTTTTCGGGGGGGGGAGTGCCCCCCCCCCTCCTCGCGACGCCCATGCCTATTTATGTTACACCTGTGAATGGTCACATATTATATTTCCGGGGAAGTGGGCAACAATTTATATTTGTTATGGTGAAGGGGGTGTTTCTTATTAAAGTAGAAGTTAATGTCATTATAGCAGTTGGTGTTTTTATTATGGTGGTGGGGTTGTACAGCAAAGTACTGTAACACGTTCATTTGCAGAAGAGAGTAAAACTAAAAGAAAGGACATATTGGAGCACTTCATAATTATGTCAAGCGCCACATGTTAAATGTATTTATTACAAAACTGTGAAAATGAAATCAGGTATACAATCAGAATTTTTTTAGTAATAATGTATTTGCAGCATTCATTACTGTGCAGGGTAGTACTTCGACAAAACTCAGGGGATATAATTGTTGTCAGTTTTCGGAGCAATTTTCGCAAGGGACGTCGGTCCAGGCTTGTTTACCATAGGCACAAACATTCCATGAAAGACTTTCAAGCAAGACGGCCAAAGGTTATTGTGCAATTGCATTTTTTTGTTAAAAGCTGTAATCATAAATAATGACAGTGGCATTGTAAGTTACAGGACAACATTTTTGTAATGAGTGTTGGTGAAAACTCATGAGAAATGGAGGGGTATGCGAGTATGAATATTTTGTTGTGAAATTTTAAGAGTGATTATGTAACTCGGTAATCAAAGACATTGTTTTGTTATCAAATAAGTCTGCTTGGCCAGTAATTATCGGGTAATCATTCCATCATTATTCTTGGGTACAACTAAGCCAAGGATATAATTTAAAAAAAGGATGGACATAAAACAGCAGAAAAGAGTGATTTTTTTTGCACTATTTCATGACTTCTAAAAATAAAATTATGGCTAGAAGGAAAATGTGTTTTGAATGGGTAAAGAGAAAAACCAGGAATCTTGCAGTTGAACTGGAAAGAATAGGTGTGTCACGTCTTCGTCTTGAGTTGAGATTCTCGCTTTGGGAACTGGTTGAAGCATGCACTGGAGCATGCTTGGAGCATGGTTGGAGCTGGTCATGTGATGTGGGTGTCATCGAGAGTCCTGTGTAAAGGAGTTAGAAAGAAAAGAATAACGACTAAGGTGAAGAAAACTTGTAAACAAAAATACATCGGCTAACAATAGCTCTTTATCCTGCTTGGGTTCATGTCTGTTGTCGAGTCATTTGATTTTCTGCCAGAGTGTATTCTCTAATATCCACTATTCTAACTGTGTTGGTTTCAGGTTTTAGTCTTTGCCTGTATTTTTTGGTTTTTGATTTGAGGGTGTCTTTATTAAGTTGGTTATTGGTCTTTGATTTGCAGTAAATTAATTTTGTTTTGCCTATGACTTATGAGTATGAAAGTCATTTCTTTAAAGGAAGTTTTACGTATGATTTGCCGTGTTCTAAGATTACCACAAAGATTTAGTGTGCATAATTTGTATGGAATGAATGTACATTTCATGGCCTATATACAACAAATGCAGCAGTTTTTTTTTCTAGCTAGTAGTAGGCCTATAGGCCTAGGCCTAAAACAAACTAAAGTAAAATCCAAAAATAAACTACAAACAAAGCCCAATTGTGAAATCAAGAGTTGGCAAAGTTCTACAAACATGTTCGGGTACATGTTCCAAGTGAGGCCTGTATTTACGGAGGTCATGCAGTAAATTGGCAACATTAAGCCTAGTAAGTTAACCCACGCCACGGCCAAACTCTCGATGTCCGAGGCCTCCCCCCGTACGTACAACCCTCCCCGGCCGTACAACCCTCCCCGTACTCACAAACTGAAACTCACAGTCACACTTTTCACAAACAACAATGCTTCTCATTGCCAGTGGCGTTCGAAAGGATACCACTTTTAACAAACAACAATACATATCATAAGTGAGACTTACCGTTCAAAGAGAAAACTGGAGCAAGGAACAGATATACATCAACCATGTCAACAACGCTGTGCTGAAGAAATGTGGGGCATGCAAGTTGCATGCGCTGCATGCTCAGCGCTGATAACGAACGTATACGTGGCACGTCAATTATCCGGCCCGTACGCAAGATGGCCGGCGAGGCCCAATGGGGAAGGGAACTATGGGAAATAGGGTGGAAAATAGCCGGGCCCCGTTCCGCTTCCCCCGTAGCCAACGCGCGCGATGAGGACGGGAGACCGGTCGGGAAAATGGCAGCGCCCTCCAAATTTTCGTAATTGTAGTATAGATGAATGTTTATGTTCTAGATACTGGGTCACTAAAGTGTGACATGCACCTAAAAAAAAATAAGTTCAAAAAACAGTAAAATTTCTGTGTTTATTTTAATCTATGATATGTGTAGGAAGCAACTTAAAAGTATAGAGATAGTTTCTCAACCCAAAGTATTGTCAAAGCGTTTGTCAAAGCGGAGATGACTTTGTCTGTGAGCGCCATGTTGGCAGACAGTTTATCTCCGACCAACCTCGTCCCCAGGGTGTTGAGCAGTACGCGCCCACCACTACCTGCTCTCTCACCCTGGTATTGAATCATTTGCATGCTGTGCAAGATTTTTGAACACGCATGCAAATGAGGAATAGTCTGGTGCCTGCATGTGCGTTACATCAGCGTTTGTTTTTGTATGCGGTGTCTGGGGTAAAAACAGCATCCTTCGTCGCGCCGTGATGAGTTATGAAAACGCGATTGGAAATTAAAATGTTACAATCTGGCCCGCCAATATGCAGTATCACACTTCATAATAATATGAGCAAACTGGAAAGAAAAGGAGTATTATTGAGAGGCGTGGACCGTTACAATTATCGTGAAAACACGCAATGCACGTTGGAAATAACAACATCAACTAGGCCCTACACGATATAAATCCATTATTAGCCAATTGCGGTATCGAATCAGGATACAGCAAGAAAGTTTCCTATCCAGGGCTTACTATTGGAAACGAGGTTGGAAATAAAGTAAGCACTGGGGACGAGGTTGATCTCTGATCTAGCGACTCTGGTTTACTCCAGTTTTATAGTCCCGGTGGACCATATTCGGGAGTTTGACCTAAGGTACAAGGTACTGAGCACGCACGATAGTGAGCTAGTTTGCATTGATCTAAACGAATCTGGCGATAACGATGTATTGTCAGCCACATGATTCTTATCGACGGCAGCTGTAGCAGTAGACCCAAAGAACGACCTACAAACAACACCAACTAAAGGCAACACAAAGCCACCATGCAACACCACTTGAAGATTGTTGTTAACTTTCAAGGTTTGCGTAGTAAAAAGCAGTTCGCCAAGTATTTTTTTAGAAATCAACCAGCCAGGTGAGATGTCGTTATCGGCACGAAGACCCATATTGACAGCTCGATTCTCTCAAGATCTGATCACATGGGAATCTTTGGGGCATTTCACTGAACAAAAGGTCTCATAATATGAAAATAGTACGTCCCATCATGACATTCTATTCTGTGCATGATATGGGACACATATCATGCACAGGATAGAATGTCACGACGGGACGTACTATTTTCAATCATGCCCCAAAAGAATACGGCGTGACCCCAAAAGATAACGGTATCCGCGACGAAACGGTCTAGTATGTGCAGGGTTAGGTGAAGGTCAAGGGCATATTCATGTAGCTGTGATGCCATTTGCATGGTACAGTTCACGGCAAGTGTTTTCACTTAGTTGATGACGTGCAGAGTACCAGATGTATAGGACGTTGAAAAAAAATGCCTCATTCAATACTGAATCATTAAAAAAAATATGTAATTTTTTTTTAAATGTTAATGTTGTAAGGTCATTATTTCGACTGCGCGCCTAGTTAATACTACTTTATGGAATGTCCTCTTCCACATCACGAGTCCATGCCAGCAGATTCGGCGATTACAAACAAGAATGCGTCTTGACCTCAATATTTTGACCATTCAACGGGCGCCTTCTATCGGGTGTTCCGTAAACCCGTTGTTGTACATGTACAGGGTGAGTCCCAAAAAAAAAAAGGAAGCCCAAATGGCAGAACTATTTTTGTAATGAAGTTCTGCATGTAGCAATTTTAAACTCTAGGACGTTAAAGCCCAATTAATAAGATTTCTTTTAGTACAAGAATCATTCAAATCACTAATGTACTTTCAAGTTGCGAAGGTACTTTTAAAGTTCTGTCTACGGATCACAAAAAAGGTAAGTGTTCTTTCAGCAAAACGAAAACAAACCACACAGTGGACAGAACTTTAAAACGGTGGCTGTGTATAAAATTCGGTAACTTGAAAAGTACATATCTGAATGATATTTCTGTCAAACAAAATTGACAGAAAGAAATTATCCGAGGTCGATATTAGGCCTGAAAATTAGTGCCGCTTCTGTGCGCCTGCTAGTTGTAGAGCGCCCCCAACGACAGTAAATCGAGTTTCAGTTTCTTTGAAGCTCAAAATGCCACCCCCCCCCACCACTATTTGTTAACTCGCAATTGCTGTTATCGGCTGATGGCCAACGGCTCCCTTACGATTTGGGAGCATCTGTTGCGGAACAGCCCTTGATTATACCTTTAAATGCTCCCCCCATAGGTTCCGCCAACTGAAAAATCACTGTCGCGGAATGCCATTTTTCTTAGTCTCTTTGATAGGCCTGACAGTTTGCTATGCCCCCAAAACTACTTTTAGAGCTAAGAGGAAGTATTGATTATTCATGTTCCATCCAAAAAAAAAATAATGAAAAAAGTTATCCGAGGTCGATATTAGACCTGCAAATAGTGCAGCTTTTGTGCGCCTGTTAGGATAGGAAACGATAATGTATTTATTGGCAACCTTACAGCCATACGGTCGCGAAGGCAAAGCGTCGGTCGTTGTCAAGGAAAGCGAATCCGATTACGTACTAAGACGTTGTTACAGAGCATTGAAATTCGTGAAACCCCAACAACATGGCCTTTTGAACGTTGTGTTTCTCAGAAAATGTGCTCGGTATGATTGAAATGTTACGTTCTAACTGAAGAAGAAATTTTAAACTTCATGTCAATAAAAAAAATCGCCGTCATCGATGCCGAAACGAAAATACTGGTTACTGGTAAAGGTGACCTTCAAGTCTGCAAGAAATCGTTCGAAAACTTCCTCAAATGTATGTATTTATCCCAATTTCTAGGAATTTACCCAAGTTGTTATTTCACGAGTAAGTGGACACTTATATCATCTAAGTACATTCCGAATTTCAGCTTAATCTGTTGTTGCGGATGCTAGTGTTACATGGAACCATCTCCAAGGACAATTTCGACGAGGATCAAAAAGATTATTTGACGACCCAACCCATGTACATTGTTCAGCAAAGTGCCGTAGGCGCTAAGCCTGACCGATTTCTGCCCGGCATATAATGATGAAGGGCATATTAGAATATTCACTAGCCAGCGTCACTCGGTGTGACACGGCGAGGGTCTCGGTATCGACCAATGGAAGCCGGCAAAAGGGTGATATTTGTTTATTAACTTTATGGGCTTTTATGCAATTGTTTACTGCACACCGTAATTGATAGGAACCTCGTTAATATTCGTGAGGCTTGAAAAGATTGATAGATATTGCGCACGCCTGTGTTGCAATTTTCAAAATTGCACGTAGCCAGGCCTATTTTTCCAATTTCAACGAAAAGTAATGAACATATCACAACGACTTTTTAGCACATACTTGGATCATTATAGGGGAAATAAATCCTGAAAGTTGCATGAAGATACGGTCTTCCAAACGGGACAAATTAATTTTCAAAGATTTCACCCTCCAACGTGAACATGTCTGTGTACATGTAGTTTCATTCAAAATGAAGTGTAACGTTACCTTTAGAAATCGCCCTTCGCAACCATAATGGCTGGTTTGGTTGAATTACACATACAGATTTTTTTGTTTAAATTTAATTATAACAGCCTAAAATACACACACAGAAATGAACAGATACAAAATACCACAAACGATGACCCCAAGCTAAAACATAAGAAAGAAAAGCCGATCTTAATTTGCATAACAAATTTGCTTGTTTCATATTTTGCAGATTTATTAAACAATGCCGAAAATCAAAATAACCCATAACGATTCATTTAGTAACATCTTGAACTAAGAAAATTAACAAAGTAATGAATAGAACAATAGAACAGAAGTGAACAATACTTAATTATTTATTTGTAATTTCTGCAAAAGTGGCCATATAAGGGCTTAATTTAATTTCGCTTATCGCTTAGTTATATTTCAGGTTGCAAAAATAAGGAAATAACAAAAACACAAGTAGCCTAGATAATTTTCAATTAAATGCTTACTCACAAACAAAACCATTATCTGATTTCAATCCCCATTGTTTTCAAAAAGCGCGACTGTATTTTAATTTATTTTGTGTAACCATCCCATCTTTACAGAATTAGCCTATACTTAGACCAGGAACTTTTTTTTTATTTTAAAGCATTCACCGATAGGATATAAATGCTTTATTAATGAAAAGTACAATCAACGGGAAAGTTAGAACACCACAATTTGTTTCAAAACTTGCCAATTTTGATACATTGTGCCTCTTTTGCGATTTCTTTGAGATTTTGTTTATATAAATTTGACAATTTCTGAGACATTAAATTGATTTCACGATTACTTTTTGTTTTTGCTTCGTGATAGAAAATAACTAAATCTTAATGTACTTATTGTAAATTGTATACATTCAGCCAATTTTAAGTTTGCCGCATGGTGCTATTGTGCAAATTATGGGTTTTTTTATGGAAAAAAAGAACAATGTCGTCAACACCATTGTAATAGAATTTAGACAATTTACATTGAAAGAATTTCAAAGACTGGATGTCGTGAAGCTACCAAACGGAATGGCATACTTCCACTACCCTGAGACTTCAACCACATATACCAATGCATGGAGAATCTTTTTAGAAGAAAAATGAAACCAAGATCGCCCGATTCAGCCCAGTAGTTTTTGTTCTAGAGCATATTTGGCGAAGCAAGGTGGGTCATTTTTGTCCCGATGAATTACTAAACCGCGCCCGGGAATTTGACCTACATTGTAATTGATAGAGGGATTGTTATGGACTACCCTGTATATGGGAAATAGTACGAGAACCTGCAGCCTTGCAATTCGCTCTTTGCACGCTCCGCCATAAGCATGCAGAGCCTCGATGTGGCAACTTTACACAATACAAATAGACGGTTCAGTGATTCCTGCGTACTGAACCCCGACACGGGAGTAGGCGTTGGGTTGGGGATGTGTAGGGGTGGTTGGGGATGGGTAGGTGGATGTAGGGGTTGGGTAAGGAGTCGGGGTTGGGGTCGAGTGGGGATGTACGGGTAGGGGGAATGGGGCGGGCGGGATATTGGGATTCGAGTAGGGGTTAGGGTGTGGGGATGTGTAGGGGTGGGTAAGGACGGATGGGGAAGATAGGGTAGGTGGGTATAGGGGGTTTGGGTAGGGGAGGGTACGGGGTCAGGGGAGGGGGAAGGAGATAGGGATTGGAGTTTGAGTGGGGTTGGAATGTGTAGGTGTTGGGGTGGGGATGGGTAGGGGGAGAATGGGATGGTGTGGGTAGGGGGTTGGGGTGGGGGAGGGGGAGGGGGCGGGTCGGGGATGGGGTAAGGTTTGGGGCATGTGGTGATGGTGCTGTGTCTACATGTACATGTATACCCATTCTTGTCCGCATTTGTGGCGACTACACAAGAGTTTTCCCGTGGTAATAGAGGTATTGGGACCCGAAGACACTGTGGGAGCTGCAAAAAGTCTCAAAAACTGGGTCCTAATTACCCTTACAATGGAAAACATCCCCATACTGCAGTGACGGCTAACCTATATACACATGTATTTATTAGGTCATCTGTTGACTTTGTATGTTGACATTTAAAAACCTGACCCTACACCTTGGCACATCAACCAGAATCCTGATCCCCATCATGCACATCCCCAACCCTACCTTCAGCCTCCTTTCCCGCCTTCGACAGCGAGCCATGGCAGCTTCGCCGTCCTAGTTTTATTCATGTAAACGGGTCACACGTTCCTGAAAAAAATGTAGGTATGGCTCTATAATACTGAATTGAGCACAGCGCCGCCAACGACAGTCCTATCCGGTAAGTCTTCAAATCCTATAATAACATGCATTAAGAGCCGTTACCTTGTAGAAAATACCTCCAAAGAACATCCTCGTGGGAGTATAACTGGACGTACGACCCCTAGTGCTACAGCAAGTGTTTGTAATAGCGTGTTGAGAGTTTTACCACGATTACTTTTCGTTTACTCCCTGGGCTCCGCTTGCAGACGATAGTCGGGAGGGCTAACCCACAACCACTGCGATTCCAACTTGGGTATGGGGTCACCATCTGGGAGCTTGAACTTGTACTTCTGGATCAATGTGATGTAGAACAGGAAGAACTGTTTCTGGGAAAGTTGCTCGCCAATACACGCCCTGCGTCCTGCAAAACAGAATATGTATATAAGTGTCATTAAAGTCGAATTAAGAGCAGTGTGAAATTTGAAATGAAAAATAAAGTTGTACGTAAGCGCTGCTTAGTCTACTAATTTGTTGGGCGGGACTATAATGATTCCCATCATTAAACCTGAACTAAAGGTTTTTTGTGACTGGAATTCTGTTGGCCAATACGGTAGAGATTATCTTTACCACTTCCGACTGAGTTTTGTCAAAATAAGTGAGTTAGTGATAGGGACCAAAATAATATCTTGTAAGAGTTTTTTCAAAAGTTACTAACCGGTTGAGTAGGGAATGAAGTAATCTGGTCGATTGATGCGGCCTTGTTCGTCGATAAACCTCTCAGGTCGGAAGTTTTCCGGATCACCCCACAGCTCCGGATCAAAGTGGACCGCGTAGATGTTTGGAATGACCGTGGTATCCTTTGGAATCTTGTAGCCGAGAATCTCAACATCGTCTGCGGTGAAGTGCGGGACCAGAAGCCAAAAGGTGGTATCCATGCGAAGGGTCTCCAGGATAGCAGCCTCCGTGTACGGCATCTTCTCTTTATCCTTCAGCGAAGGCGGTCGGTCCCCGATGACGTCTTGAATCTCCTGGAAGACGCGCTGCTGCACCTCAGGATGCAGGGCAGTGGCCAGCATCAGGAAGAGGAATAGACCCGAGGCCGTGTCTCCCTGGTCCGGGATGAAGAAGAACAGCATCCACAAGAACTTCTCGTCCGTGAACTCTCTCAGGTCACTGTTGGGGTCACCTTTAGCCATCTCGATCAGACACGCGTCCACCATGTCGCGAGGATGGTCTGGGTCCAGGGTAGCCTTATGATTGTCAATGTGCTTCTGTACGAACGTCAGCAGATCCTTTGTCATCATCTTTCCCTTGTTCAGTCGAGGGCTGAGGCCGAACTTGTGATAGAAGGGCAACATCGGCTCCACGTCGTATAGTTTGAAGATTTCCACATACCATTGCAGGACATAGCTCAAGATTTTGGAGAACTCCTTGTCATCTTCCTCGTAGGTGGTACCAAGGATCATGGAGAAGGTCACGTTGAGGAGGCAGAGGCTGAGAGGGAGGCCGAGCTCAAATGGCTCCCTGCCTCTCTTCTTGATCAGCTCGGCCAGGTGATTAGCTTCTTGGAGGATGATGCTCTCCGAGCCGGAGGTACCGTAGCCAAACTGACGAACGGTTCGCATCATGTACTTCTTCTCTCTCTTCCAACTCTCAGTGAAAGCCTCCAAGAAGACACCTGATTTCAAAGTAAACAATTTCTCTTAACACTAAAGATTACCATCAAAAATGTTTTAAATTTAAAATTGTTAATGTCGTTAAAACATGGGCTTAAGTGCTCAACTTTGCAGTTGTTGCAAAAGCAAGCCCAGTTGAACAAATTGAAAACGTCATTACAACCAGAAATAACGGATAGCTCTGAAATGGTAACATTTGACTCTTGGCTCCCAGTCCTTTTCATTTAATCGCAAATTTATATCAGGATTGAGGCTATATGGACTGGGAGAATGTCGAGTACTTACCAACATTCCGTTGATTTTCATTGACATACGTAAATGGCCACACACTAGGACGGTCAGAAACCAATGCTGAATGCTTCACGAAGGCGTCTTTAATGGATTCGAAGCTGTTTAATATGAGCATGCGCCTGAAAAAAAGAGAGGAAAAGGCAAGGCTATATATTTATGCTGTCATGGAGCACACAGTGTTATTTCATGGATTCATATTATATTCACTGGTAGTCTTTTCGTGAATCTGGTCCACACTGTAGGCCGAATGAGCGAGGCCACTTTCGTTTCTCTTATATTATTATCTCAACGAAGGTCGGTTATTTAGTGCAAACACGTTGAACGGACATGAATCTAGGACTGAGAAACATCCCGCAAGCTCGGTGGTAAGACGTCTGCACTAGACTGTGCGGGAGGTCGTAGGTTCGAGTCTCACCGAGTGATTTTTCTGGCGGTCACACACTACTGGTTGCTTATACGTCCATGAAGGGCAAAACCTAACATTGATTTCCATATTTTTTTTTTTAGAATACTTTGAAAATGCATTTGACTTTCCATAGACTTTGTACACAAATGAACCAAAGAAGTAGGGTCTGGATACTACGTTGTTTGCATCCTATACGATAGCACTGCCCAGTTATCTTCACAACCAGTTAGTCAATGAAACAGGAAATGAGGAGGGGACAGTAGTGAAAGTAAAGCTCGTTTTCCCGACCCAATATGGTCCATCAGGCCGGCGTTTATCTTTGGTTTCAGTAGCATGAAACGACTGAGAATATTCCCCCTGGATGGGATGCCAGTCCATCGCAGGTAACTCCCCAGCTAATGCCGGTACCCATTTATACTCCTGGGTGGCGAGAGGCAAGTGGGATGAAGTTGCTTGCCCAAGGACACAACGTGTGGCCAGCGGCTGGATTACCCCCGCCAAGGAAGTTATGTTTTCACCGGCGTTGGTTGGTTAGTGTGTTTGTCTGAGAACAGGGTAACTGAACAAGTTCTGGACGGATTTTTCTGAAAATTCTTTTTATTAGGGGTTGTCCATGGCACAAGTACAAATCCATTATATTTTGGAAGTGATCGGGAACTACGTGTGGATGCAGGATTGTTTTAAAGAATGTTTCACCAATTATGCAAAACTTCACCAGATCGCTATATGCACAGGATAGTGTGCGTGGCACTGACCCGCAGTGACGCTGTGGTTGCAGGCCAGTAAATCGGTCCAAAATTGCCTACACCGGCGGCCAAATGACGATTTGCAGGCCCTCTTGATGCTTCAGTATTCGAGCATATTGTGGACTATAAACTTGAAGGTGTGTAGAAAAAAATAAGGGTGGAAGCTGTGCACAGGACTGTGAGCTTGAGTTTCTATGAAATTTGGATGGAATTGGGACCCAAAAGGCGCTCTATTTTGCATTGGAGTGTAGGCACCGTTTTTCAAAATGGCGACGGGATTATCTTCGGATGGAAACTTCTCCTAAAACCCATCAGATTACCCCCCAAAAAAATTGAAAAGAAAATGAAAGATGATGTAATAAGCTTTAATATGATGTGTGTCTCGAACACCTTGGAGAGCTGTGAGTATTTTCCCATAATTTCTGAAGTGGGGGCATTTATCATTGGGGTCTATGGTCTTTGGAAATTGTGCCGTCATTTCGATCAGAAATGTGCACTATAGGTTGTTAAATGGTCAGTTTGGCTGCCATGTATTTATTTATACAAGGCGAGTAAAAACAAAGGAAACCCAAATGTCAGGACCATTTTTGTGATGAAGTTCTGCATGAAGCACTTTTAAAATTTAGGGTATCGATGCCCAATTCACAGGCTTTATATTTTAGTACAAGAATCATTCAAATCACTGATGTTTTTTAAGTTATGGAATTTTAAACCAAACCACCGTTTTAATGTCCCGTCCAAGGATCACATAAAAGGTGTCTGTTCTTTCAGCAAAACGAAAAAACAATACACACGTCCCTAGGTGATTTGTTTTTGTTTTACTGAAAGAACAATTACCTTTTTTGTGATCCGTGGACAGAACTTATTGGTTGTTTAAAATCCCGTAACTTGAAATTTTACATTTGAGATTTGAATGATTCTATCTTGTACTAAATGAAAGCTTATGAATTGGGCTTTCTTATCCTAGAGTTTTAAAGTGCTACATGCAGAGTATCATTTAAAAAACACCTGGTCCTGCCATTGGGGATTTCTTGGGTTTTTTTACCCACCCTGTGGGGATGTACAACGGGTTTGGAACACCCGATACAAGGCGCCCGCTGAATGGTAAGAATATGAGGTCAAGACGCATTCTTGTTTATAATCGCCGAATCTGCTCGCAAATCATAGACCACGGATCCTACAGGCTACACGCAGGGATAAACGACTATTCTGAGCTATATACAGGGTGGTTAAAAATAATGGACATCCACTTTTGACAGCAATTTTTACCTACTTAATGAACTTATTTTAAATATTGTTTTCACACAGTAGTAAAGTATAGGCCTTTAACCGTGTATGGTAAAAAAAGCTTAGTAAAAGTCGCAAAAATAGTGATATTATGCTAATTTGAAATTGAATACAAGTCACCAAAACTCAGTCTTGTCCACGGGTTATTCTATGTAAATTGGACGTTTTTGTAGTTCATAAAAATTCAAAACCTTCCCACCAAAATATATTTTGCCCTGGTAACTTTTATTGAAGCTGTCCAATTATTCATATCAGTGTTAAGAGCATCTACTCCATGAGCTGTCGGCTTAAGTTCATTGTTGCATATCAAATGTCATGCCCGTTCAAAAAAAGCTCCGATAGCTGAGCTCAGTCAAGCGAAGGGAATGTATACCTCCATGGACAAACAGGTTTCGCACATGAAATGTTCAAATTAGCATAGCTAAACGACGAAATGTGCAAATGCAACGATTTTTTCGTCACATTTGCTTAAAGGCCAGTACTTTAATAGCTACTGATTGACAGTTAAAAATAATTTTTTTAAATTGGGTGAAAATTCCTGTCAAATGTGGGTGTCCTTTTTTTAACCACCCTGTAGGCTATCAGCTTCGGTCCAAAAATTGGGACACAGGTATCAAAATTTAATGATTTATTATTATAATGTTTAATACTGATTTTTGGCAAGGTATGCTCATCTATAGGTGGAAATGTGTGATAGTATATGCAGTGTGAGCGGTGACATTTTTTGGGTGTTATCACTTTTACATTTTTTTTTTCAAAATGGCCGCCAATATTATGCTTGTTTCCTTGCTCTATGATTTTATATGGTAAAAAGGATGTTTTTGCCACCTTTTTTGCTTATAAAGTGATAGCACCCAAAAAACCGCCACTGCTGCAATGCTATCACATATTTTCCAACTGCAGGGGTGCACACCTTGCCAAAAATCACAATGAATATTCCCCTCATTTGATACCGACCAAACCCCCACAAAGGCTGAAAGCCGCCGCGCGCAGGGGTCGTTGTTGACAAGTATTCATGGTATTTGCCACCAGTACGAGCCGTATAACCAGGATTTTGGCAGAGTCATTATCCTTGTACATGTACATGTACATTGTAGGATCCGTGCATAGACTCTTGACGTGGAAGAGGGCATGCAATATTGGTAGTACATGTATTAAATTGGCGCGCAATAGAAATATAACCTTATAACACCGACATTTAAAAAGATATAATTATACACATTTTTTAATGTTTCAGTATAAATTAAACGAGACATTTTTCAACGTCCTATACAGTGGTACTTGACGTCATCAACGTATTGTAAAAAACAACAACAATGACGTGACCTTTACAATGCAAATGGCATCGCAGCTTCACGGGTACGCCCTTGACCTTCACCTGAACCCTGCACGTATCATTACTAGACCATTCCGTCGCGGGTTCGGCTATCTTTCAGGGTCACGCCGCTGTTGAGGCATTTCATTGAAAATATGTCCCATCATGACATATTCTATACTGTGCATATGATTGGCTTTTGTTCAAAGAAATGCCCCAAAGATTCCCATCAGAAAGATACATGGCGGTATCCTATCCTTGAAACGACCTGATACATGCGTACACGCGCATGTAATAAATATGGAATTTCAAACAAAGCCTGTACTGGTACGTGATGCTATTACAAGCATAACAACATGGATGTAGAGAAGCCTACTATGAACTTACTTTCCCAAGTACAAAGTCAGCGTGAACATATCTGGATGGTACTGCTTTCCAATCTGGGTGATATTGGCATTGGTCTGTCCAGAGTCTGGAGCGATCAGCGGTGAATTACCGACCAAGGGCCAGCCCCGAGGCCCGGGCGGCCAGGTGTATTTGCTCCAGTACGTCAGTCGCCGCCATACCAGCGTCGTGACCAAGAAAGTCACGACCGCGCACAGGAGGAAAGGCACGGTTGATATGTAGTAGGTGTTGGCCAAACCGGAGATGACTTTGTCTGTGATCGCCATGTTGGCAGAGTGGCAGACAGATATGTCTGCTAAATATCTGGAGACCAAGGTTTACTGACCAGGCTAGGCACCGGCGATGAAAATGATCCGACTCAGGACCGTCTATATGGAACGCCAAAGAGGCATTTAATGTGATCACTGAATCGGTGATCCACTTTCGCAATCGGATGCATATTCACGATCGGTGATGGACTTTTGCGACCGGTGATCAACTTTTATTAGTAATGCATATTCAGTTTGCGATCGGTGATATGGACTTTCGCGAATCGCGATCGGTGATGGACTGTTGTGATCGGTGAATCACTTGCACGACCAGCGGCGCGGTGATCAACTTTGCAATTGGACTCGGTGCCGGTGATGGTCTTTCGCAATCGGCGATAAAAGTTGCCGTCAACGGGCGAGAAAGTCCATCACCGATTCATGGGCGTCGCCAGCATTTTTTTTAGAGGGGGGCAAAACATTTTTTTGCCAAAAAATGCTTGTATTTCTCAACACATTCTCGATTTATCAGTTTTAGAGGGGGGCAGGGACATTTCCCCCCCCCCCCCCAACTCATTAAATTTACACCACTTTGTCTTCGCACCTCTTTAGCTGTTTCGGTGACACACCGAAACAGCTCTTGTTTTCGTTAAGATTTTTTTTTTCTTTTTTTTTCTTCTCCTTTTTCAGACTTTTTCTCCACAGGTTTAACACACGTTTCTTCCACCAGTCCATTTTGCCACTTTTTTTTTTTTTAAATCCGATTGATTTCAGACTTGGTACATACTTAGACCACCACCCACAGATGGTCCTAGAAGAAATTCGTGATCGTGACGTCATCAGGTGTCGGGTTACGTCACATTAAAGATGCATTTTTCCCCCCTATGTTTTGTACACGTTTTAAAACACTCCACTTTGGCCTCTTCGTAAATCCGATCGACCTCAGACTTGATACATACTTAGACGACCACCCACAGATGGCCCTAGAAGAAATTCGTGATCGTGACATCATTAGGTGTCAGGTTACGTCACATTAAAGATGCATTTTCCCCATAGGGTTTGTACACGTTTTAAAACAATCTACTTTGGCACTTTCGTAAATTTGATGTGCTTTAGACTTGGCACACACTTAGACCATCACCCACAGATGGTCCTAGAAGAAATTTGTGATCGTGACGTTATCAGGTGTTGGGTTACGTCAAATTAAAGATGCATTTTCCCCCATAGGGTTTGTACACGTTTTAAAACATTCTACTTATGGCACTTTCGTAAATCCGATCGACGTTAGACTTGGTACACACTTAGACTACCACCCACAGATGGTCCTAGAAGAAATTCGTGATAGTGACATCATCAGGTGTACGTTTAAGGTTAAATCACATTAAAGATGCATTTTCCCCATAGGTTTTGTACACGTTTTTCTTCAAATCATACATGTACTTTGGCACTATATGTCTGATTGACTTTTCACTTGGCAGATGACATTCAAAGTGACTTCATCAAGTGTTCAAATATCCGAAACAGCTTGTGTTTGTCCACAAACACATTTCTAGTTTTCTTTTCTTTTCTTTTTCTTTTTTTTTTCTTCCTTTTTTTCTTTTCTTTTCTTTTTCTTTTCCAGGGGCAAGTGCCCCCCCCTTGCCCCCCCCCCCTCCGCGACGCCCATGCACCGATTGCAAAGTCCATCACCGCTCGTGTATCAACGACTGCGAAAGTACATCACCGATTCGGTGATTACATTAAATGCCTCTTTGGCGTTCCATACAGCTAGGGCTATCCGTCTGATGGTCAGCGCATGCGGGTATGATTATCGATGGCCTCGATCGTCGAGACGAGAGTAAACAGAAGTGCGGTATGCGCATTGATCTCCGTGTATATGGAAATCAATGGGTATGCGCCAACCTCATACCCCGTGGGTACGGTACGATCTTGCAGCGCCATGTTGTTTCCCATCATGCCTTGCGCGATAGGAACGAGCACACGCCCCTGGAGTCGAGGCTAGGCTGGGTATGCGCTTATTTTTTCCGTACCACACGTAGCCTTGACCAAGGCTATCAGCTTGTTCCCAGAGCTTGTTCCCGCTACCGCACACACCGCGCGCGCCGCGACACACTAGTTGTACTATGCCATTAGCCTCAACGACCCTTGCGTGTGCTTTCTAGGAAAACAGGAAAACAGCGGTGGACCATCAACACTCTTCCAACATGGCGATCGCGGACAAAGTCAGCTCCGTTTTGACAAACGCCAACTACATTTCTACCGTGCCTTTCCTCCTGTGTGCGGTCGTGACGTTCTTGGTCACGGCGGTGATATGGCGGCGACTGACGTACTGGAGGAAATACACCTGGCCGCCCGGGCCTCGGGGCTGGCCCTTGGTCGGTAATTCACTGCTGATCGCTCCACACTCTGGACAGACTAATGCCAATATCACCAGGATTGGAAAGCAGTACCATCCAGATATGTTCACGCTGACTTTGTACTTGGGAAAGTAAGTACTACTACTACCATGACTACTAGGGCCAATACTCCTATAGGCTAGGCTAGTACAGGTAAGTTATAGCTGGAGTTACCCAGCCCTAAATTTGTTGGCAAGTGTGACCTGTGGTTCGCTATGTTGTGCATGGTAATCGACAGCGCTTTGTTTGTGCACAAACTGCGGGCATCATCACGACCGCACGGTTGTCGGTTATGCCTCCTTTTTTTTCACTGCGATTGTAGGCTGAATTTTCATCGTGGATCGTTTTTTACTTCAAGGACCTGAATAATGGTTATTCCAGGCAAGGTTTTGGTGAATTCCAGTTGAAGTTAGTGTGTAAATTGGACATAATTGCACATTTTCGAAATTTTTTTGGGACCTGCCAATGCTGCTGGTTTTGGTGAACAACTTCCTCCAGCCCTGAATGACAACCCAATGATGAAAATTTGGGGCTGGGTAACTCCAGCTAGGTAAGTTAGGAATCATGGTGTAAAATGCATTTGCAGGTTTCAAACATTTGCCATGTTTTCTGAATGTTTGTGATGTTGATGTTTGTGGCCCGATATCGAGGGGGCTTTAGACCCCCAAATCTCCCCTGCCACGGGGCCACGGGCATGTGCCAGTCTAGGCCTGAGTTAAATCGAAATCGCTTGATCCACTCCTGGGTGTGACGGTGTCCAAGAAAACAGAAATCTTTCTGTTAAACTTTTGAAACAATTCAAATTCAAACGGATTTCAGATCGTAAACTTGAATTGTGGACTACTGCATAAATTATGAGGGATCTCAACCTTACTGAACTTTTCTTGAAAATGTTGTTGCCGGGAGTAAGTAAAGTTAGCTGATTTTGTTCAGCATGTTTTCCCAAACTGCACTGTAAGACTCGGTCTTATTGACGCAGTGTGGACCAGTCACGTATTGATCAAGGTTGCGTTTTGACCTATTGTGAACTGGCCTTCAGGTGGCGGCCAGACCATGAAGCAAGGACTCTGTTGACGGTCGGTGAGTGGTGACCTGTTGACCACTTCACTCAGTGGTCATGCATGGTCACTCCAATCAATTAGAAATCAATGGACGAAAACAATTGAGTTTTAGTGGTCCTGCTCCGTATACGGTACGGACGCATATAATTATATAGGCCTACACTGCACAATAATCTCCAAAAGGGCCAATGATGCAATGGCATTATATTTTTCTTCAAATGTCCATGTCTCTGAAATGTTTGAAAAATTTGAGACACTTCTTTTTTTAGTGTTTCACGACGATGCACTTGAAACATTCCATGCTTCTCTAACCAATTGCCGTGATATCATTGAAATCGTTATACACTCTTCAGTTCAGGGGTTTTCTGTTTCAAATGTGAACCCCAATTGCAAAAAAAAAAAAACAATGTAAGAAAATCGCATTTTCTACCGCAAAAATAATTAATAATGAGTTAATTAACATGTGTTATACTTTTTTCTTGCACGTTTTTTTCAAGTTTACCTGTAAGTCATTTTAACCTTTTATACCTCTTGTTAAAATCAGTTGGTTGAACACCTGTTTGAACTCTTTCCAGGAAAGTCCTGATCCTGAACAGCTATAAGGCAATAAAGGACGGTCTCGTCAGGCAGTCTGAGCTTATATCTAACCGCCCTCCTGATTGGCCGTTCACATATATCAACAAGAATCGCAAAAGTGTTGGTGAGTGCTGATTTCAAACCATACAAGGTGAAATTAACTACAGGCCTTTTTTACACTCTCGTCTTGCCTATCTGTTCTGAAATCAACGTGTCTTCTCGATAGTCCGATGGTTCGATAGCCCGAAGGTTTATTAATCCAAAGGTTCGATAGTCCGAACACACAATTTCCCGTACTTACCCCAGCTACTTTTGAGGTACTCATACAAAGAGAAATTTAGGGAACAATGCTACCCAACTACTCACCCTTAGAAAAACGGTATCCCAGAAATGAAATTCTAAGGAAAAGGGATAAAAGGACAACAATGCAAGCGCCCCAGAAATCCCATCTGCTGGGATGACCGTACACGGGTTTACATTAGTCCGAAAATGAGATAAGGTACATTTATCTGAACTTTTGATGTGATAGTCCGAAGGTTCGAAAATCCGACGGTTCATTAATGTCCGAAGGTTCCATAATCCGAATGCTCCTTATTTTGTCCGAAGGTTCGATTGTCCGAATTTATAGTCAGAATGTTCAATAGTCCGAAATAGTCCTACCAAGTTGTATTGATTTATGCAGAATGTTCAATACAAAAAAAACATGTCGTAAAACGAATCTCTCTCTTCGTGTATTAGGTATTTTCTTCGAGTCTTACACCAACTCTTGGAAACGGGAGAAGAAGTACATGATGAGGACCGTCCGCCATTTTGGTTACGGTACTTCTGCAGCACAACCCCTCATCCATCGAGAGGCTAACCACCTAGTCAAGCTCATCAAGAAGAGAAACGGCCAGTCGTTTTTTCTTGGCAATCCAGTGAGCCTCTGTTTCCTGAACGTGACCTTTTCCATGATCTTCAGCACCACCTACAAGGAAGACGATAGAGAGTTTTCCAAGGTGCTGAATATTATCAGGGACTGGTTCACGCCGATCTTTAACATGTATGACGTGGAGCCGCTCCTCCCATTCCTACACAGGTTCGGTCTGGGCTCTCGATTGAAGCAGGGCAAGAGGAATACGGAGGACTTGTTAGGATTCATTAAGAATCACATCGACAGGCACAGGGTCACTCTAGATCCAGACAACCCTTCTGACATGCTGGACGAGTGCCTGATTGAGATGGCTAAAGGTGACCCCAACAGTGACCTGTCCGGAGGCTTCAAAGAGGAGAACCTTCAGTGGATGCTTGTCTTCTTTATTTTGGACCAAGGAGACACGGCCGTGGGTCTATTCCTCTTCCTGATTCTGGCCACTGCTTTTCATGCCGAGGTGCAGCAGCGCGTCTTCCAGGAGATCCAAGACGTCATCGGGGACCGGCCGCCTTCGCTAAAGGATAAAGAGAAGATGCCGTACACGGAGGCTGTTATCCTGGAAACCCTTCGCATGGATACCAATTTCTGGCTCTGGATAGCTCACTTTACGGCAGCTGATGTTGATGTCCTAGGCTACAAGATTCCCAAAGATACCACGGTCATTCCTAACATCTATTCGGTCCACTTTGATCCGGAGCTCTGGGGTGATCCAGAAGACTTCAGACCCGACAGGTTTATCGACGAACAAGGCCGCATCAGCAAACCAGAATACCTCATACCCTTCTCAATAGGTTGGTACTTTTTAAGTTGTTTCCAAGTACTTTCTCTTTACACTTAGGACTGAGTTTTTTTTCAAAGGCATGGTTCTTGACTTTTATACAAATCATCAAATAAAACAGAAGGGTAACTAGGTGGACTAGAATAAATTAATTTAATGTGTGAAAAAGAAATAGATTCAAGCGGAGTTTCAACCTGCAGTTGCTTGGACACCATAACGGCGGTTTAGCATTGTGAGCTGTCTAGTCCCTTTATAGTTGTGCTCTACTCTTTTAAAATAAAATAAAATAAAATAAACCTCAATCTACATTCACTAACCCACTTCATCTCAACGCTTTACGTCCCAGCCATTGTTAACATTGGTGTTGTTAAAATGATAAACGTTACAACTGCATTATGTGAGATGCATTAAGGTCCATACATATTCTTGAATTCGCTCTTTTCATGTTTCCGCCATAGGCATGGACAGCCTCGATCTGGCAGCTTTACACAATGACTATAACCAGTTCAGTGATTTCCGTGTCGGGGTTCAGATCACTGAATTTTATTGTGTAAAATTGACAGATCGAGGCTCTGCATGCCTATGGCGGAGCGTAAAAGTAGAGCGAATGGCGTTACGTTGTTTTTAGTAGGTATTTTGATTATAATCTTCATTTCTGTTATGTCATAAACAGGACGAAGACGCTGTATCGGGGAACAGTTGGCCATGAAGGAGTTCTTCCTGTTCTACATCACACTAATACAGAACTTCAAGTTCAAGCTCTCGGAGAGCGACCCGAAACCCAAGTTAGAAGCCAAGTTTCTTGAAGTCTTTCCGGAGGACTATCGTGTAGTAGCAGAGCCAAGGGAATAGCTTGGAAAAAAACCTCAGTGAAGCCATGAAAACTCGAGTCCATTTTAGAACCGATTTGCCATTAATTCTTAAGCGAGCTAATTTACAGGTGTACAGTCAAGAACTTGGAATTTATATAACCTCATATTTTGAATTGGGTGAGGATTTTGGCTTTCAAACAAAAATTATTTTCGTGCGATAGAAAACGAAACAATTTTATCTGGTTTATGAAATCAAATTAATTACTGTACAAAAGAGAAGAGGATCTTGTCCTTTTGCTTATTTATTTGTAAGGTATGATCATGTGTGTAATGTAAGAGGTTGTGGAAGTAGCGTTCAGTCCCCATTGTGTTCTGTTTGAGCATTCAAAAGTGTATAAAACATGATTGTTAAATCGAATAAACAGAACATTTGGGCAGTTCAGAAATGAAATTCAGGGGACATTGTTGAATGTGTTGGAAAGGTTGCGAAATTTGGGACAAAACAATATATCAGGAAAACAGGTTAATAACAATTAGAAAACCTCTGGAAACGAATTGCAAACTAATAATCGCGACCAGTGCGATGACATTGCATAAAATAATTAACGTGACTTGGCAATTTTTCTTACTTTGCGCGTCGGTGCACTTACGTGTAGCGGAGACTAGATGGTCCAACAAGCCATCTGTCACAGTGATCTGATACACCGTGCCCTCTGAAGACATGCACACAATAGGGAACAAAAGATTGTATACATCTCCAAATGGCAATTTCTATATACACGAAATAGATTATGGATTTTACTCAAAAACTAGGAATTTCCGAGGTATGTTGATTTGTCGCAAATGGTAGAGTTAAGAAAGGGGATATTATGTCCGAATTTTAGCCAAGGACATTTATTCTGGTAAAAAATAGGAGCATTTTGAAACTGTACTTTCAAACTCAAAAATGTTAGTACACGAGAACAAAGAAATGTCTCCACAAGGATACAAATGTCAGTATGGAGGATGTGAAAAGTATGCAGTTGCAGTAATTAAATCTGTATTATTTCAGCCCTAAACGCCTATTATGGATTTTGAATTTTTATGTTCCACGTTTATTCGTGCACACTATATTTATAAAAAGTTATGTATCTTGTTTATTAGTGACCAATGAATAGTCGTTTAATTGTTCTTTAAATATTTTGTAATCATTCAAATCGGTATTATTGTTTGGGAAATTTGGATTGTTTATAGGTATAAACAATGCTCAAAACAAAAGCCAAAATTGATTTGTTCGAGGACATTTTTCTTTTTGAACTTCGTTCTGGAAAAAAATACATCAACATTTTTGAAAATCACGGGGATACTAACTATAACGCGCAATACAAGCTGATTTTTGCTATAATAACCGAGTTGAATTCAAGTCTACCATGGCCTTCGCTCGTACCCCGCCCTGCAAACAGGACGCTGGGATACTCTGATGAATCACGCTCTGATTGGTTGGATTTTGAGGGTCCTGTGACCTACGCGTCATCACGGTCACGACTCTGCAAGGTTTGAAACGGCCGTTAAGACTGATTCATTACTCTTTTATTCCAGTTTAGAGAGTTTTTTTCGTTGAAAAGCGTAATAAATACTTATAATGTAGGAAATTCTGTAAAACTTATGTGTTTTGAAAATTTACAATTTCCGTCACTTGCTCAGGCGCCGATTCGTTTAGAATCACGAACGGTCGGATTGCATTATGCAACGCTCAAAATTTTGTTCACATGGTCCGCAATGAAACAGAAATCACATCCGGTACGGACGTGTGTATTTCCATGGGAAGTGTTCGGATAGCCATTGCGCACATTGTGTAACTGCAGTCTTGAACAGCTGCAGCCAGATGCTTTATACATAGGTCATATGCCACTTCCTTCACAAGATTCTGTGAAGCTCAGAGTATCCTAGCCCGACTGCGTCTGGCCGCACTGTAGTACGGCCAGACGCCCGATGCTTTCACAGAGACTGAATTTTTTTGACCGCTGATGTAGCGATTTTGCTACATCTTTCGATCGAGATTATCTTTTCATCCAGGACACAAATTTCCAAAGTTAAGGTTTTTAGTCGTAGAGCAACTCATACCTTTTCGAAAAAAACGTTCTTTGGTCTCAATATTTTCATCCATCTGGCCACAAGACGAATTTCAGTCATCAGATTCCACAAATATCGTCCCGAAAATGCTCCCCCATGCGTCCGATTTCAAAATGGCGGCCGCGCTGTAATGTTTGCAATATGCAGGCGCGCCCGTGCAAACTCATGAATATGCATAAACAGTCTGTGACGTATGACCTCGTGTTTTTGGACGTGCGTGCGGCGGGGCCGTACGTACATGTACATGTACATGTACATTTCCTGTAGACAACCCATGTGTGCATGCACGTACTGGGCTGTTGTCTACAAGTAATGTACATGTACATGTACATGTACGTACGGCCCCGCCGCACGCACGTCCAAAAACACAAGGTCATACGCCAAAATCACAACTTTTAACATTTTAAAGATGGCGTCGGCATGTAAAACGGATAAACTGCAGCCCTAATTATAATGTACCGTATATTTAAATTACACAATTCCAGAAAAAAAATATCGCTTCCAGGGGTTACGATCGCGCAAGGCATGATGGGAAACAACATGGCGCTGCAAGATCGTACCCACGGGGCACGAGGTTGGGTACATTATAATTAGGGCTGCAGTTTATCCAACTTCGTCCCCAGTGCTTACTTTATTTCCAACCTGGTTTCCAATAGTAAACCCTGGATAGGAAACTTTCTTCCTGTATGGCCTGATTCGATACCGCAATTGGCTAGTAATGGATTTTTATCGTGTACTTGGTGTTATTATTCACAACGTGCAGTACGTGTTTTCGCGATCATTTGTCAATGCCTTCTCGAAAATACCAATTTCCTTTCCAATATGGTCATATGGTCATATTAATATGAAATATGATACTGCATTTGTCTCGATAAAATCGTAACAGTTTAATTTTAAAAAAAAAATCGTGTTTTTGTAACTCACGCCGTGCTCGCGCTGCGACGAATTGACTCTGTTTTTAACCCAGACACCGCATACAAAAAACAAACGCTAATGTAACGCATATCCAGGCACCAGACTATTGCTCATTTGCATACGTGTTCAAAAATCTTGCACATGCCAACCTCGTGCCCCGTGGGTACGACCTTGCAGCGCCATGTTGTTTCCCATCATGCCTTGCGCGATCGTAACCCCTGGAATTGTGTAATTTAAATATACCGAAATACGGTACATTATAATTAGGGCTGCAGTTTATCCATTTTACGTGCCGACGCCATCTTTAAAATGTTAAAAGTTGTGATTTTGAAGAATCAATCCTTTCAAACACAACGTTTGGACGTTGTGTTAATATTAGCAAAGATTTGTATTAAATGTACGTACCCCTTTCGTGCCTTTACAACCACAGATACAGGGTTTTTTTTAGCGAAAAACGCGGCTGACATAATCCATATCGTACAGGCATCGCGACTTTTGAATCATAATTTTTTTTCGTACGTGACGTTTACGTGCAAAGCTAAGCACGCGAGCGCGAGCGCATTATGGGCGCGCCCGGCGTGCAATCTTCGAAATGCCCGCACAGTACGCTGTGAATGGCCATTCAGTGTCATTACGTAATCATCACAGCCAGGGGTTAGTGTAAGGAACGACCACGCGCCCCTGGAGTCGAGGCTGATTCAAATGGGCCGTGTTTTGTCGACCGTAAACTTTAAAAATGGACTCTCCATGGCAAACTCTTGGTGGCGCACTGCATTGTGAATCGCCTGCAACACCTTTTTTTTGTGATCCGTGGACAGAACTTTAAAACACGGTATTTGTGTCCAAAATTCCGTCACTTGAAAAGCACACGAGTGATTTGAATGATTCTTGAGCCAAACGCTAGAAAGCTCATTGATTGGGCTTGAATATCCTACATTTGGAAATTACTTTAGGCAAAACTTCATTCAAAAATGGTCCTACCGTTTTGTTTTTTTTTGTTTTTTTTTTTTACTCACCCTGTTTAGGCCTTTAGCAATATTGCGACTGACATGTCACATGCAATAGAAAGTTCACTCCTGGTGGCGCCCTTCCGGAAACCATGTATAGGAAAATTAACGCGCAATAATTCGTAAATTTGCTCATATTTTTGGTACATTGATTTCTCAACAAAATCACCCTCGAGAAAACGCTTTTGTAAAATTGTTACTAGCATCTCCACTTTTGGAGACTGAAAAAATCGCCTGATGGGATACCGGGACTGAGAGAAATATAGAGCCAAAGATTGACCTCTCACTTCCGAAAATCTAAAATACATGGGGCAAGTGGAACTCGGTGTACTCGAACAAAGATATCAAAATCTATGAAATAATTTTGTGGCTGTCGATTGAGTAAAAACTGAAATTTAAATAGGAAACTAAAATGTCTTTTAGGATACACAATTGTTTTTAATCAACTTGAAGGACGTCATTAGCATTTACAAAACAAAATTCGGACCGCTGATAAGAGCTTCATTCAAGCCAGCTCGACTAAATGTAGAACCGCCCGGCTGTAGGAAGGTACATCTTAGCTTGGTTATAAATGCCGCATGTGCAAGGTCGTAAATAAAATTATTTTATTTTTACCAATCTTCAAGTGATTTCTCATCATTTTTGCTTGAGGAATACCAATACCAAGATAAAATTCCAACATGAATATTTCTTGGGGTGATACAGTTAGAAATCATTCTGTCAAAAATTATAGCAAGAAAAAGAGCAATATCGTGTAAAATGGGGGGGGGCAGCCTAGGATTCCAGAAGCTCGCCATGTGACGTCTCGGCGTGAGCGTATCCCGTACCAAAAAGGCGAAGCGGTGCAAAACGAATCATACACCATATTCAATGACGCTCTTTCATTGTAGGCCTTTTAGTAATAAAACAAAATGAAAATGGACAAAGTATAAACTAACAGTTGCCAATGCGAGTCATAATACATGTTAAAATGAAAATCAAATCATTTGAACTACACGTCAAACTTTGTTAAATCATCTTAATCATCAATATGACTTGAGATTTCCATTGTCCAAAACTCAAAACGGAAATCGTTGGTCAATTATTCGTACGGTCACATCATAACGCGCGGATAACAAATCGAATGGTTGTGTGTATATAGTGACATGCTTTTAATACAGGTATTTCTTGCAATATGAAATTATTGTCGTCGAAAATATCCAGCAATCCCTAGTATCGAAATCTGACGCGTTTTATTGCTTCTCCGTTTCACTCTGACGGTTTATGCAGGGTGTTTTTTGAGATTGGAAAAATGAAAAACACTCTCGTCCAACACAAAGGACGAGACGCCATTTTTTCCTTGAACCTATAATTGGGTTCGCCACTACGCTGCACGCAGAGCGCACAAAAGCCCTTTCAATCGATTCCGAATGGCTATTCACTGGAAGTCTTTTCATGCATCTGGTCTTCACAAAAGGCCGAATTTAACCCATTCATTGGCGTTACGAGGTAATCCTATAGCATCGCCTCGCTCTCTACACAATGTCTACAACAACAAAAAATTGAATTGCACGTCTACAACAAAACTGGCCAGCTAGTTCTACGCCTGCATTGTAGTTAACTTGGTCTTGTATAGCAGTGCTGGCAAGGCGAATGAGTTGCCGTGCACCGCCGAACGTGCAGGTTTTAAAGCCATTTCTCATCATAATCGTCGAGGAAGGTTTTCCCGCATCTCTCATACTTGAGATATCGTAGTGAGACTACATGTATTTTGAAGAAGACGAAGTAATCTTGGTGGGCCTTTGTGTTCCTCTTTGGAAGTCGTCACCTTTGTTATACCGAGAAGCAGTTTAGGAAAGATGGTTGTTGTTGTTTAGGTGTACATGTATATAGGCGTTAGTGGACAAAGTCTGGAGAAACTCACAATCTAATTACACATCGTAAGACATACCACCTGGATGAGAAAGGCAGAGATGGAGACAATCAAGGATCAATACAAGGATGGACAGGCGAAGATGCTAGGCATAATTCCTCCTCAAATGCCTCTCGGATACATCGTGGAGACCTATCCGGCTCACCGACCCTCGGGATTTCCTGCTGTGCCAAGTCCTGTCCTGGAGAACAACACTTTCATCCCGGGACAAACTCTACCGAGCTCTGGTGGAGTTAAGCGTCCGGCGCTAGCGGGAATTTCACCCATCGATTTGACTACCTCGGCAACCAACTTGTCAGCTCACTCTCTGGGTGGTGATGACGGGAGGTACTCCCGAGGTTCGTACCACCTCCAATCCCCCGATGGTAGACTCCAGGACAACGTCATAATGCAATGTGAAGAAATCCCAGACGACGATGACACGAGTCAGTTTGAAGAGGGAGTGGAGGTCCTGTCAGATGCTTCATCTTTCGGATCAGAAGGCGGATCCGCGTTGGAGGGATATCGCGAGGATGACGAAGAAACGGCGGAGCAGGACAGTACCGACATGGCATCGTTAGACGAGACGCTCTTCCCTCACACTTACAGCGAGGTCTACACCCAGAGATCCGTGGCTTATGTCATCAGCGGCTATGCATACACCAAGAACCGCCAACAGCTTGACAAGACGTATCTCAGGTGTCGCCAGAGAGGCTGTGGCGCCCGTGCCATGATCATGGGCGACATCAGACGAGCCACGGTCTTCAACAACTCTCACAACCACCCTCCTCCCTCGGATATTACACAGAAAGCCCGGAAGAGGAGGTACTCAATGTCTCCGCCGAGTGACTCACCCAGCGAGGGTATAGGAGGAGGACCTGATAGTGTTTCTTCAGTTCAGATGATGCCTCCATCAAGACCGCACCCAGGAGGTGGTGCTTGGAAATCAATGCCTCCTGGTTCTCAGAGTGATGCTATACCGAGAATCGTATATGTCCGTTCTCTACAGTCAAGGTAATTCTTTTTCAATATCGAGCAAAATACTTGCATTTAGATTTTCTAACCAGAGCTGGACTGGACTTACATGTATATCAATCCTAAAAGGAAACGATAGTTTGTGCTATATAAAATAATGTCAGTGCATGACAGATGCCTCTCAGAAAACGAAGTATTTGATTACAAACATTAGTGGCAAGAGAAAGGATACTGGAGAAGGACTCATTTTTGTAATGTTTGTTTTTGAAAATCATGGGTTTTGTACAAAACCATATCTTAGATCCCCTGCCATGTAAAAAAAAAATTCTGAACAGAGTCGAACTGGACGTATAATATGCCGCCCTTCCCCACCAAAAAAAAAAAAGGAAAGATTTCCATATACGAAGTTCACTACTTTTCCTCTGTATTGACTAACAAGCCCCCAGATAGCAATTTCATGTCATCAAAGTCAATTTGAGCAGTGAGAAAATACAAGCATTTTCTTAGAAAACACTTAGATTTTTTCAGTTCTATCTCATAGGGTTTGTACACAGGGTGTTGCGTGAACTTCGTATATGGAAATCTTTCCGTGACAACCCCTACACACGTTATTTTTTTCTAAGGTATGTGTATTTTATCGCCAAATGTTAGCTTCATATTTATTCCCACATGACCAATTTTATTTCAATAGTCGCGGCGTCTGGTATATAGGCCAACAATATAATACATCGATCGATTTGTATAGTGTAATCCAACCTACAAACAGGTCGTGCTCTGCATGTTCACGGTAGCCTGATCACATCTTTCTATCCTGGAAAAGTGAAAAGAAGTTTACAGCACTTTTTGAAAGGCATTGTATAACATAGTTTTGAGGTTGAGTGTTCTTTTCAAAATCACTCGTGAATGCTCGCATGCACCTATATCCGCAAGCAAAGTTCAGAATTCAGCCCACGCGTGCTCCAGCAGCACTACAGAATGATGTTAGTACACTTTGCAAGTAGGCCACCACTGATTTGCACGTAACACAATCCAGAGTTAAACGAGTCAATTTATTTTGTAACTCGAGTTGAGTCATATTTAAGGAATTAAGTGACTCGCCGGAGTCGAGTCACAATGTGTGGTCGAGTCAAGTCAAATTTATGCTCCAAAATGCTCGAGTCAATTCCAGTCACTGATATTTGAACACCATCTAATAAATTATGGAATGGAAGAAGGAACACAAGGCACCAGTTTATTATGAGCATTCAAATACTTCAAATATGCGACATGGTACCCAAGAGCAGCTTAATTCTGCTGGACGTTTCTACAGTTGACACAAGTGAAGTTTCGGTTTTATCTCTGGTTTGGCTTCGGGTCTGGAATAATGCTTATACACGGACAACGTCAAAACCAAATTTCAACACAAGACACTGTTTCAGATTATGAGAAATAATACGGAGCCTATTTGAGATGTGGCGAATACAATAGGAGGGCGCTATTTGGTTTGGGTAAATACGAAAGGGTTTAACCAAATCAAACATGCTCTTTGTGACAAAAGTTAATCTCGACCACTCTCACCATACCACACCTCCAGTTTAAATTCCCTAAAAAACAGCGGCCTCCTATTGTGTCTGCCATATCTCAAATATGGTCTAATATAGCCGGAGTTCCATCAAGGGCTTAAGAAATCGCACGAAAAGCCGATGATGGTGCGTTTAAAGTCTTGTTCGGGGATAGCAGTTAGTGCGTTTCATTACAAAACCAGAAGATGGAAGTACGTGGTACGCGATAAGCGGGCACAACTTGACGTCAATGTGAAGTGCTCGAACATAAATAGTGGTAGCTTTGTACCGTAAGTCACCATAAATATTTTCGCAAAGTTTTGGGACTCGGAGTGTTATAAGCCTTCAACTTGAGTCGAGACTAGCCTTCCGATAAGTGACTCGAGTCGAGTTGAGTCATTTTCGCATTAACTCGAGTCGACTCAGCAACCCGTTTAGTTGGGACTCCAGTCGGCGGCCGAGTCGCCAAAAAATGTGACTCGAGTCGGACTCGAGCCGAGTCATTGACTCGAGTCATAACAACTCTGAACAAATCTGGAATGCTCATTGGCCATTCCGAGCTGTACATAAAAAATGAAGCTACGCACTGGTTTCCGATCAATTCATTCGAATGTAGCGTGGGAACCAGCCTCAACCACTCCCATTGTAAAAAAATATTTAATCTTTATTGAAATCAAGGTCGTTTAAGGTAACGAAACCTTTCTTTTTTCTAAACCAAAGTTTATATAAAATATATTTTGTTATTTTTGATTGCAGAAATTATTTGTTTTGTAAACAGTGTGCATGTTGATTACTAAAATATCTTTCTTTACGAATGTGTTCTTGTAGTGGTAATGATATCGCTAATACCATGGACCGTCGAAAACAAGTCGTTGCGATTATTAGACTTTGCCAAGGCCTAACGGTATCTGCAACCACCTCCTTAAGTGGCTATACATGTCGGTTATAACTCTGCAACATTTTGCCAATTCAACTCCACCCTCATTCCACCTTAGATATTCATCGGTCTCACGCCCAACCTGAATTGGCGTGATATCCTGATCATGTGGGACTTTGCCGCTGTCTCTTGGCGGCAAGTCTCCCACCCGCCCAAATTGGTCGACACCTTTGTGGCAGGTGTTGCGCCATGCTGACCTCTTTGATTCTTGATTTTTCCAGGTGTCTGTAGGGACTGCAAAATGCCTTGAGATTTGCCTTGATGGCGTCCTTGTATTGTGATCTTTTGCCAGATGTGAGTTGGTCAGTTGACCATAGAAGATTGATTTTGGTATTCAGCAATACTATGCGCACAAGGTGGCCCGACAAGCGAAGTTGAGCTTGTGTCAGAAAGAATACCAGGAATATGACAGCGCTCGAGGACTCGGGTGTCAGGTATACACGATCACGCTAAGAGATCTCAAGTATCTCTCGAAGACACTGTTTGTGGAAGCGATCAAGGCGTTTGATGTGCCGTCGGTAGGGCGTCCATGATTCACAGCCACACAAGAGTGTTGAAAGTATATGGTGAAAGATTATGGTATAGACATATTGATCTTGGTATACCAAGCGGATCGCTTATGCCAAAGGCGATGTCGTTTAGCTTCCCAAAGGAAGCGCTTTGCGTATTCTAGATGTTACTTCGTCAACGATCATGGCATTTTGGGAGAGCACACCTCCAAGATAGCAAAAATTTGTGTGATGCTAGGCTGTTACGGTTGGTGAACCACCGGGCTTCCGTCGGTTGGAGCAAAACCTCGGTCGTCTTAACTTGTGAGCCCGTAACGGCTTGCAGATTGTGTACATTGATCAACAATATGCAGCATGTCCTCAGGGTTGTGGCTGACAAGAACACAATCATCAGCACGGAGAAGATCCAGGAGCAATAGTTCGGTTTTCTTGGTCTTGGCCTTCAGTGCGAAACTGGATCAGAGTCCCCGGCCCGCGTGCAGCCTCGTTGAAACTGGTTTCATTGATTATGGATGAAAACAACAATTCTATAATGCAAGTTTGGGAAACGGGACATGATGTAGAGTCGGCGCAGCCCCTTACACGGGCGACCATACCATCGTGCAGGGATTTGATGATGTCAATGATTTTGGCTGGGCAGCCAACCTTGTGCTGGAGCTTCCACAGACCTTCTCTGCTGAAGGTCGATAGACCATGAAGAGGTCACGGTGTTGTTCTCTACACTTTTCCTGGACTCGTCGGGCACGTACAGTACATCATGCATGTCGACTGTGCCGCGCTCGGCATGCATGGAATCCACATTGACTTTGGGGGAATATTACAAAGGCCCAATTTTTAAAATTGTATGTTTAGGTCTGGTGGCATCAGACGCATAGCATCATGTTTTTGGTTTCAATTTGTAAACTTGGTTTCTCCAATTGTTAGTCGAAAGTTTTGTTACTCTGCATAGATATGAATTCATAATGAGCAAACATTTAGTTTTGTAATATTTGGCGTTCCCAGGGTCTCCGAAAACTTCTTTCTTTTTCTAATTTTCTTTTTTTTTGGGGGGGGGGGGCTGGCTTTCAATACTTTGGCACCAAGTACCAGCCTATCCCACGAAAATGAGGGCCGCGAGTACTTAAGTGGGTTGATTTTTTTTTTTTAGTTTTCGGTCGATGTCTGGTTCAAAAGTGAAAAACTTTTGTACTGCTAGAAATACAGAAATTTACAGAAGGAATTTTTTTTAGGGGTGAAACATTTGCTTTTTCTGCAATTTTCAGAAATAAATGGATTTGTAGGATAAGTGTGCTATAGAAAATATTGTTAAACTAGCTTGTTTCACGTTTTGGGTTCGGAGATGCTGGAAAATCTAAGAAAACCAACCGTGTTCTTGTAGTCTGGTTCCCAGACCCAACTTAAAAAGAGACGTTGCAATTTGTAGACTTTGGGGATTGTAAGGTAAGAAAATCAGTCTAACAGGATTGTACCCCTTCACAGATGTGTCATCACTTGCAAAGAAAATGCGGAATGACTAAATATGAACAATTAGGAGCAGTTTTTAAAAAAAGCCAGTTTTCTCCAACGATGGTCGGCCCACCAGCATTGGAAAAATACAGTTTTCTTGAAAATGTCAGCACACCAGTAGCCACGATTTTACAGGATGCTTTAGATTGTCATTCACTAACAGTCCAGTAAGATATTTCGTTATAATTTGATCATTTCGTTTTTTTTGATGTTTGCAAAATGTTGTATCTTCCCTTTAACTCATAATGTAGGCGTGCCCTCTGCTAGCAAATAACAGACCTCGAAAACGATAACAAATAACTGACAATAGAGGGCGCTAGTAGTGCAAAAGACATTGCACAAAAAAACCACTGATGGAAAAAAATCGCTGGTGGGTCAGAGGTCAAGCTGATCAGCTGACTCCACAGTTCACCACATGACATAGCCTTGGTAAACACATGAGCTATATAGATTAAAACGCTGCAACAATAGGACTTAAAAAGTAAACATTTGGCGTTCGAATATTTATTCTGTGCATCCTTGACACTTCCTGAACAAGGTGCATAGTTAAAGGAGGGACAGAAGCTGTAAAAGATTGCGGTAGTCTGTACTAGAATTTGGTAATTTCGAAACAGACGATCTTTTCATTTCTGCATTGGTTTTGCGGAAGTCGTGTACACATAGGCCTACACTAGCTGTGGCTCAATACGCAAGCACTTTCAATTTGACCGTCCTTCTTTTGGTAAATATGATCATATCACTCATCATACGACATTATAATTGTGTACAGAGTATCTCAGTTTGCAGAAAATTTCTTTCAAAATGTTTGTTAAATTTATTTATTATTGAACAGTGTTGAACTAGTAGTACTCATAGTCGTACTCGGTACTTACCCCTAGAACTATGGGTAATACGAGTAATACCCATAGTTCTAGGGGTACTTGTACTCGAGTACTACTCGAGTACTTTTTTGGAGTCAAAGTACTCGAACTCAAAATGACGGTACTCGTACTCGACATGTTGAAATTGTACTCGATCATTAAAATACTCGTAGTCGTACTCGAATAGTAGTACTCGGGGGGATGGGGGAGGGGGAGGAAATGTTATACTTATAGCTTCACTTACCATAGCCTTATTTTATCGATACTTTCAGTTTAAAATGGTTGATATTGATTGTCTTGTGCATGCCGCGCGAGTTCGAGATTTCCTGATTTTCCTCTGTGAAAGTTCGGACAAACACATTTAACAGCTAGCCGTGAGTGGGTCTGTATATCGGTCTGACTGGGCCAGGGCCAATTACACACAATGAACCATTTGCTGTATGGCCGTATTTGGAAATGTGATTACTCGGACTCGGACTCGGAAGCACAAGTACTCGTACTCGGAGACCTGTTCTTGTACTCGGAGGTACAAGTACTCGTATTCATACTGGGCAACCTAAGTACTTGGTGGTACTCGGAAAAAAGTACTCGACTAGAACACTTTTATTGAAGTGGATATTTGAGTGTGAACTGTTCCTTGATTGTTTTTGTTGTTTAAACCGGCATTGGACTGAACATGCTGAATGCATGCAGTGAGTGTATTTTTGGGACTTGGCAATTTTTATAGTGACGAGTCTTGGTCTGGCCCCAAGCTCCCATTGTTGTTGTGACTTCGTGTTCACAAGAGCTGGGAATCAGACCTAATGCAATTTTGGACTTACATCCCCCCCCCCAAAAAAAAATCCTCCGAAGCCACAAATCAGAAAAATTTTTTTTTTCTAAATTCTAAATGTTTGATTTTAAACAATAAAAATGGAAAATGTTTACTTTTTGGGACACAACAAATACAGTTAAAAAACAACAGCAAGGCTGGGAGTTGGACTCGAACTCGCGCGGCATGCTCATGAGGCGAACATGCTATCCACTCATACACGTGCATGAGGGCGCTTTATGATATACCAGCTCAATAACAGAAAAAAAAAGTTTGGCGGGTTCACTGCTATTTTAAGTTTTTGTAAATAGTTTAGACCTCTAAGAGTCTGCCAAGTTGCCAAACTTCGTTTATACTTAACAGTGTCTTAATCAATAGTTCCACGAGATAAAATGCCTATTTAAGCAGCTCGAAAAATGTGAGAAAAGAATTTAAAATTTTTTTTTTATAAAAGTGAATACCTAGTTAGACAACAAAATAGGACATTTTGTTCAATTCAACCAATTTACAATGAAAATTGTGTGATTTTTTTTGTCAAACTTATAAAATAGAATTCTTTGGAAACCACATCACTATAAACATATATCAGGATTTTTTAATTCTAAGTTTTTTTATTTAAAAAAAAAGTCTTTGAAATGTACATATTGCATGCATCTAGTACATGCAATGTTGTTTTGATAAACACTTTGTTGTTGCAGAGCGAAGTAGTCCAGGCATAAATCCCATTCAGCTGTGCCGATTTTCAGCTGTTGTGTAGTCCACAGGAGGGATCTTTTGTTCAATTTTCCTTTCATTTTCGAGCCCTTTTGTCGTGACAAAAAACCCGGCCTGTTCTGGCTTGGAAACACTCGAGGTCTGTATTCCATTCAATCGCTCAATAGGCTTTTGTGCAGCGCTGAATATGACTTTACGCGCACGAAGAAGAAAGATATATGAATTCAACCACCGCATTCACTGCAAGGCATGCATGTCGAGCAAAATAAAATGAATTAGATGTTAATCGCCACAAATTCTTGCCCAGTTTGTCGGAAAGTAAGAAGTATGGATCTGTAGTGATTCAGGCATGTAGTTTTGTACTGCTGACATCCAGGTAACAAGTAATTGCAGAAGCTGGCACAGTAAAATTGGCAAAGGAAAATATACAGGGGTATAATGAAAACCCCCTGCACAAGGTAAGTATTGCCAAAGGTTCAATTTGGGGACAGGAACTAGCTTTATTTTTCTAGAGTGAGTTTGGTTTATTTATTATTTCACCTCATTTGTATTACTTACAAAATGAGGACTTACTTGTGATCCTCCAAAACCTACAAGGATATTTTTGAATATTTTTTGTTGGCATCATTGAGCATGGTTTAGAACCTTAGCGCTGTTTCATTCCATGGGGCTTGAAGCTCAAATGAAACTCATACATGCAGAGCAAAGGATGTGCGGCT
Source organism: Patiria pectinifera (assembly GCA_029964075.1). Classification (NCBI taxonomy): domain Eukaryota; kingdom Metazoa; phylum Echinodermata; class Asteroidea; order Valvatida; family Asterinidae; genus Patiria; species Patiria pectinifera. The sequence goes on along the minus strand of CM057149.1, from coordinate 36,904,491 downwards.
CCACTCTGTGCAGTGGTGAACTTTGGAGATTTCAGAAAGCCTTCCCAGCTAGGCTACCAGCAAAACTACCAGGACAATTATTGAAGCTTTGTGGAGCCATGGAGTCTGATTGCAGTTTAGTGTATCGCTACGTCGGTGCTCAACTGAAATGTTTTTGTTTTAAATTTGTTTTTGTGTGTGTGTGTTCAGTAAAATGGCAACAACAGCAAAGGCGAGGTTGCCAGAATTTCTGGAGATGATGGAGAGGGAGTTGGACAGAGTGATGGACTTCTGGTTGAAGAATTCCCACGACACCATCAACGGGTGAGTGACCTTAACATGAACTCAAACTTGGTTTTAACCTTTATTCTCGATGTGTGGTTTTGACCTTAACCAAAATCAATTTATACAAGCTTTCTGCTCAAGGCTGTCCTAGAGCTGGTGAGGGAAAAAAATTAATTCATTCATCCTTTCATATTTATTGCACCAATTCCAAGTCTTAACCTGATTGCAGGGTTATTATATAAACTTAAACAGAAAATGAAACCCATTTAATAATTGGAATTAAAGATAAATAAGAACTTCAAAACCAGCCAATCAGAGTTCACTTTGAAATTGTGCAGTCATTTCGAGCAGAAATTCAGCCTAACCTTGAGTGTTTCCAAGCCAGAACAGGCTGGGCTTTTTGTCACAACAAAAGTACTCGAATGAGTGTAAAGTACTCGCTGAATGGTCAGAATCTGGAGGTCAAGACGCAGTCTTGTTTTGCATTATTAATCGCCGAATCTACATGCATATCATAGATGCTTGCTGTGCATGAGGCTATTCCATAGACTAGCCCCACCAAAGCAAGCGTGTGAAAATTTGTACTAATAAGCTGAGCTCGCGGACAGTAATATACTAGTACGTAGCTGAAGGACAACATTATTATTTTAAAACTTCGTACATGAATCATCTTTTTTACAAAACAAACTCAGAAGTCACTAGGATACTTCTAGCCAAATCTATAGGAGTAACCATGGTATTTTCTGTATACTTTAACCCTAACGCCCTTGAGTGATTTACTAGAAACGTTCCTCACTCCTGCAAATTCCAACACAATATGGTAAACTCAACACCCAAACTCTGATTATGGTGGTATGCCTAACCCCATGTAACCCATAATCAGTTTACTAGTGCAGTACTCACTCCAACAGATTCCAACAAACCCTGGTGTTGGAGTTTGACTGGATGGGGATTGTTTAGGGTTAATACAAATTTTGGGGATGCCATACCCATTGTGAAGAAATGCTGGCCACCTGGCTGGGCATACAACACTTAATTTTTTTCCAATTTGATTAGTTGATATATTCTTGCATGAAAAATAAAACAGTGTCACAATATTTGTCCCTGGTTCCCATGGCGAAAGTGTGAAAAAAGCAAATTGTGATAGACTTTAACCCTATTGTTAACTTTTAATGTTTTTGTTCCAACGAAAGGTTTTCACATCTTCGGGCCTCACAGTGTTAGTCCCTGTTCTGCCTAGCAGCCTATCTATTATTCCTTATACTCCCCTTATAAAAAAAAAACCCAAACAAACAAACAAACGCACCAGCCCTCTATGGTTTTACATGGTCATCAATGAGTAAGGACAGTTGTGGTACAATATAAGTTCAAATGGGTTATATTTACTGTTGCTGTTTTTTTTGTGTTTTTTTTTTCAGTGGCTTTTATGTGTGTCTTGGTCGAGATGGTAAACGCTATGATGACCTCAAATACTGCTGGCTGCAGGGAAGACAGGTTAGAAAACTGCTTTTTATAGATTTTATCCATGAATATCCAACACCAAAGCAGTATTTTCCTTTTTTTCCCCTTGAAACGATTAACCCAGCAGTGTTCTAATCCCCACATCCCCCCCCCCTCAAAAAAAGAAAAAGAAATAAAACTATGCAAGCCCAGTAAAACTGGTTCATGAAATCCCCAAATTGATGGACTTGTGATAGACTTGTGATATCACAAACGCCTCGACTACAAAGCTAACAGTATTTAGAATTCCAAATCCCTAATTATAATCCTGTGAATGTTTCTTCTTTTGCCACAGGTATGGATGTACTGTAAGCTGTACAACAATCTTCCCAAGTATCACACTCCAGAAATACTCCAGGCAGCCAAGAAAGGTCAGGCAGTTTCCTTATAACTGTAGAAAATTTATTTCATAAAAGTTTGAAGAAATAATGTGAACATTTCAGCCATTTTAAAAACTAAATAAGCAACATCTTGTTTCCTTTAAAAAAAAAAAAGAAAATTTCTTTTGTGATATTAAAGTGCCGTCCTTTGTTTTATTAATTAGATCCAGATAGATTATAAAGTTTTATAAATTTTACTTTTTGGGCTAATTTTAATGTCATTACTTTTAAAATATACATTTATGGAATTTTTGTTGAAATTGTTCATGAACCCTTCAAAAACTGTGGTAAACCAGTGTAATATTCTTTGTAACAAGAGTATCATGGTGTCACAGAATGTGCTTGGGTTTATTTAGGTTTTAAGACAATCATGGGAGAAAACATGAAAAAGTAAAGTGCTTTTTCAATATTATTGCAAGTTTGAACTATTAACAAGTTAACGTTGGTATTATTTTGACAAGAATGGAACAAGGCGTGGGATTACTTTTCACTCGGCCTCAAGCCAGGCGGGTTGAGGCCATTACCTCGGGCAGCACACTCATATTTCTGGTCTCGCTCGTTGCGAGCGGGTCACTGACAGATATTTCCAGCCTCGCTCCCTGCGTATTTATCTGTTAACCGTTCCGAATACTGCGAAACCGTTGCGTGTATACACGGCCTCCAGCGCGAACTGGTTAAAGAAAAGTTTTTTCGAAGAAAAGTAGACTTCTTTCAATTCTCATTTCATACCTTTTATTGTAACAAGAAAAAGCTGAATATGTAAATTTTTAATGTGTGTAGGGGGTCAGTTTTTGATGAATTACGTGAAGAATCCAACGACAGGGAAATGCTACTTCACCGTGACGAAGGAGGGAAAAGCAGTCAAGGTACAGAGGACGATATTCAGCGAATGTTTCTACTTGCTGGCCATGTCAGAACTGGCGAGGGCGACAAATGACGACATATATAAGGTAAGGTGCACATCTTAAGCCCAGTAGCCGATAAGGTATTCGAACTTCACCACTTGAACCAAATAGTGTTAGGAGATACTCAGTTTGACCAAAATATATTTGCTTCAGAGAAAGGCAAACTGGATGTAAATTTAGTTTTCATTGACGAGGCTCTGGTGTCCTTTCAAACAACTGCAACAGTCGATCTTTTGATGCAGTCTCTCCAAACTGTTTCAGATTTCGACATTTCTAGTACCTTTTTCAAGTCTTCAGTATACTTTGGTTCACCGCGACTCTGGAGCGGCAGTCTGAAAAGGGCATAATCCACAATATCCATCCAGAATCATAGAAGGAACCAATGAAATTGAAAAGTTCTTTAGTAAGCACAAAATGGACTGTTGCATGTATTACATGCTTCAACTTACGCAATCGCTATAGTTCTAAATTTGTTTGGGATTGCTTGAAAAGTTACAGATGGCAGTCAGTTACCATACACTTTTTATATAAAAGCTCATGTTTATACCGAAGTGAAAAGAGAAAGACTGCGACCGAATTACTTTGCTTTAGCTTGCAATCACACATGGGCCTATGGAGCAACTGAAGCTTCTTCTCATATTGGCCTGTGCCATTGCCGGTCTTTACAATGTCTTCCATTTTGCAACAGAATTTGAATGAAATATTAAAAAAACTTTGTACTGATTTTCGTGGTTCACAGCAAGAGGCAATCAAGATGTTGGACCTGCTCCAGCACTGGGTCTGCGTGGACGACACAGGCTTAGGGCGCCCTCAACTGCTGGGCGCGCCACGAGTTAACTCACTCGCTAGAGGTATGATTTTCCTCAATCTACTGGACGAGTTGACGGCCGGTGACCCGGCACTACAGGAGAAGTACGCCTCGCTTGAAAAGTGGAGCATTGAACAGTCACTACAGCATATGCAGGTAGGAGAACAGAGGATGTACATGTTATTTAGTTTTACTGATTTGTTTTGTTTAATTTACTCGACAGGTGCTAATCGAAGCCAAACTCATTGTTTGAAAGTAGTTTTACAAGACTTCAGATCACAAAAATACTGTAGACTGCTTAAGACATTTTCAAAACAATCTGCATAAGTTGTTGACATATTTTGCTTTAGTTTTGCCAGAAAAGCATTTTTTTGGGGGGGGGCCTCTTTCTTTGTAGCAAGTGTAAAAAATAAATTGTGAAAATTTAAACCTCAAATAGTTGTCAACGATTTAAAACTAGGTTAAACAAATGTTTTTCTTTACTCCTCTTTTCCGCAAAGAACTGTGCTTATCAGATATAAAATTTCCTGTTTTAACCATAACTCGCTAGGTATTTTTGCTAGGATGCAACCTCAATCCTGCATAATCCTCCAACTGCCTCCATGTAAACATTGCATACAGCCTTAATCCTGCAAAATCCTCCGTTATTTCTTGATTGTGGTCCTTGGAGGGGTGACCACTGCCTCAGTCCTGCAAAATCCTCCAGCAGTTACTGTGAATTCGTAGCCAGTCACATTCTGGAGCAGTGCGGAGGATTTTGAGTATAATCTAGGCCTAAATTTACGCACGGCTGAGCATAAACAATACATGGTCCAATCCAAGACCTTGACACTAAGTGCCTCAATCCTGCAAAATCCTCCATTTTGCAAAGAGGATTTCAGGGGACTTGGGAAGGTTAAGGTCAGTGTTATAAATACTTGTACGTCTTCTTTCTGTACAAACACAGAAACTTAAAGGGCGGTAAAGTTTATAATAATTTATCAAGCATCTTTGAAATTGATTTTCAAAGTGGTTAAAAAGGTGTTGTCTTTCCTTTTTACTTGCATTTCAGAGAGAAGGGACTGTGATTTTAGAAACAGTCAGTACGGAGGGCAAAGAACTACCAGGCTCTGCTGGCAGATTGATGAACCCAGGTTAGTACTCACTCAAGTTAAACCAAGGTGATGACTTTAACTAGTCAATTAGGGAGTTGGAGTCACAACTCAAGTGCAGCCATTTTGGGTAAAGCTTCTTTTTGGGGGGCTTGACAAATCATGGAATAAATTTGAATTTGAGTTGCCTTGAAGTGAATACTAATTAGTGGAATTGGTGGACTGTTAATTGAAAAATTAAAATTAGAACAAAGTATGAAAGATATATAATGAAAGCAGAGGCACGTATGCGAGGTGTCAAAAACCAAACAAACAACAACAACAAATGCCAACCGAACCAGCCAACCGATCCCGTTAGCTCGGTGGTCGAGTGGTAAGACATCTGCACTAGAAAGCAGGAGGTCGTGGGTTCGAGTCCCACCCGAGTGATTTTTTCCAACTTTCACTCGGAGGTAACACACTGAGTATACAGTGTTTATACGTGGTGAAGGGCAAAACCTAATTTGATTTACATCACCCCGACGCAAAAATTCTACCTTACGAACAACAAATGTAGTAAACATGGACCAAGAGTGTGCACTCAGACTGGCTGATCCTTTTCAACTGCAAATTCTGCAGACAATCTGCAAAATGTTGATTGATGCTTGTACTTAATGTGCCAACGAAAGGTAATATAGCAAATAAAACCCTGGTATTGAACATGGGTCAGAGAGTATGCACTATGCAGACATGGCTGGCTCTTTGTAACTACATACTTTCGTGGATTGTAGTATCTGCAGGCTCTTTCTTGATATACCCCAAACTTGCACTCCCTCTCCCGTTGATCAAGGTCACGCCATCGAGACGGGCTGGTTCCTGCTGCAGTGTGGCACGAAGCACGAGCTGGCCGAGCTCAAGAAGCTGGCCGTGGACAACTTCATCGCCAGGCCCTTCCAGACGGGCTGGGACCAGGAGAACGGTGGGCTCTACTCCTTCCTGGACGTGGACGGGCTGTCGCCGACCCAGCTGGAGTGGAACATGAAGCTGTGGTGGCCGCACTGCGAGGCGCTCATCGCCACCCTGATGGCCTACCGGGAGACCAAAGAAGAACGCTTCCTGGACATGTTTGAGAAAGTCTTTGATTATACATTCTCACGGGTGAGTATAATGGGATTTTAAATCCGTAATTCAGGAATGGATCAAGATGGATGTTGCTTTACAGCCCCACTTTTCTTGTGTCCTCATATTTTCAAGAGACATCAAGTCCAACAGAAAGTCGTGGTGGCTGGGTTCTTCCTTTCCCAATCCTGAAAATTCCTTTAAGAATCTCTTGATGGACTTTGAAGGGTTACAGTTGAATTACCATTCTATGGAAGTGATCCACATGTACCTGGGCCCAATTTCATGGTGCTGCTGAACAGTTAGCAGAAAAGTTGTGCTTACTATAGCAGACAATTTTGGTAATCTTAAGCTCTATTTTGTGCCGTGGTTGTGCACTTATGGAGATTTCTATTGTTACGTCACTGATTTAAACAACTTTTTTTCTCCGGAGTTAAGGTGCTTTTGCTGTGCTCACTGCTTACAGTCTCCATGAAATAGACGGACATTCTGAAAATCACATTCTAACAGGCATGCAAATTCTCCTCGGATCAGCTGACTTCCTCTTTTTTTACTTCCCATGTGTGCCATTGAAAATAGAAAAACACTGTACAAAGTCTGGGAAAAATTTGAATTTCCTCTTTTTTTGTGATTTCCCAGTTGCATGCCTGTTCTAAGCAGCACCATGAAATTGGGCGCTGGTACCCACACCAAAATGCTACAGGTCATTTCAGTATTCAGATGCAAGCAGTACTCACTACCATGTGGGCTCGAATCAGTGTGTTCATGTGTCCTGCACACTGGAGGTCTAGTTAGGGGTCACACAGTACCATCCGTTCTACAGGCCACCTGTCTATATGAATATCGTAATTTTCTTGTATTCAAGCTCACTTGTGATGATGTAATTACCACATTGTTTCCTTTCTGACCCAGTTTGTTGATTTGGAGCATGGAGAATGGTTTGGCTACCTCAATCAAGAAGGCAAAGTCACGCAAGACTTCAAAGGTGGCCCCTTCAAAGGTACGTGTCTGTGTGAAAGTAGTGACATAGAGTAGACTTTTTTTCAGACAAATGTCATTGAAAATTGTTAGTTATCCCACGAGTGGGAGTTGAACACGGAATTATGAAGTGCGTTTGTGTCCCAAAGGCTGAGTATGTGGGACGCAAGACGCACTACACTTTCCGTGTTCCACGGAATTTATCTTAAATTTATCTTAATTTATCTTAAAGCAAACTTGATGTACAGTAAGATGGCACACGCACGCTGTACACGAACTTTTCAACAGTTATCCTAGTACACGTGCATGCAGTAGGAATATCACATGCATCTTGGAATAACGCAATACGTGGATTGGGATGTTGTTGCCATGGATCAGCCAATCAGGATTGAGGATTCAAGTTTACTTGAAGATAAATGTTCTTGTATGTACTGCTGTAGACTAATTCGGCAAACCAGATTAGAAGGCTTGTTTGAAGTGGAACCATGTCTGGATGCCTTTTTAAAGACGAGATCAGGCACATTTTGTCAATCCTGTTGGTCGAAGAAGCCCCAAGTGCGTGCGCACTACCTGAGTGCGACTCACACGAGCCTGGTGTCACCTCAGAAAATGTCTCCTTGCCAAATTAGTCTATACCATATGACACTAACAGTGTTATTTTGTATCTGATACTGTAGGATGCTTCCACGTTCCCCGATGCCTCTTGCTGTGCACACAAATGCTGCAGAAGATCCTCAAAGGAGAATGACGTCAAACATTGCAGTATTAGGAAGAACGCAGTCAGTGGCTTCAAAACCGTGATATATATCGCTCATGATGGATTGAAGATGATTGTACTGAAATTCAACTCGGATTGTAGATGATTATGTAGACTCTAATCGAGGTGACTGAAATGAATGGTTTACACTGGGGCTGATTTACTGAGCATGCTAAGCAGGCAGATTTTACTTGGAATGGAACAGGTCAACAGCCAGAGTTTCGTTGATATGTTACATTAGCGACTGGTTTTAAAACTAGTTTTGGAAAAGCAGTTTTGCCTGTCATGCTTTGCCACAAAATTATGAAAAGTATGACAAACAGAGGGGAACCGTTGTTTAGGTTAGACACGGCAGCCAATTTTCTTGTTTAATTAGAACCAGCCGGCAAACTCCAGCCAGCTCGGTGGTCGAGTGGTAAGACGTCTGCACTGGTAAGCAGGAGGTCGTGGGTTCGAGTCCCACCCAAGTAGCTTGTGAAACTTCTTCTCACAAGCACTAAGACAACACCAGGAAAAGAATTTCATGTCTGTTTTTTAACTTACACGACTAATACAATTTGAATCTGTGAATCAATGAATCTATGAACACTTGAGTATGCAGTGTTTATAAAATATGTCAGTGACGGGCAAAACCCAAAATTGAATTTCTTATTTGAGCAAGCTTGGTGACCTGTGGCTCGGTTGAGCAAGCTTGGTGGCCTGGTAAAGATTTAAAGAAAATAATGTCGTGAGGAAATTTATTGAAAAAA